>CM042834.1:137786786-138191786 GCA_023653725.1 Bungarus multicinctus
ATCAAGAGCAAGGGGGAAACAAAGAAAATGTTGGCTAAATGGAATGGATAAGATGCTGAAAGATTTGAGATGAGAAGTTTAAAAGGCAAAGTATAAAGCAGGGTCTGGACACAGTGGAACACAAGATGGTTAGCAAAAATAAAAAGGCCACACAGTTTATGGACTGTAATTGTAGTTTAGTTAGACCATGTATAAATGACAGACTGGTGTTGTGGTCTGCCGGTGGCCTGCAGAACTGGCAGTAGAGTTGGACAGTGGTGAGGAATATGGCCAGTTCTGAAGTCTGTGGGGAGGGCTCAGACATGGGATCTGCATCTGACACAGAGATGGAGCCAGGGACATCTGAGAGTTATGTGCTGACTTCCAGAGCCTCCAGAATCTGACAGCAGCGAGGCAGAGGAACAAAGGGAGCCTGTTCCCAGTGCGTGCTTGCACAAAGCTGCCAGAAGGCAAGAACAGTTAAGACAAAAGGGGTGACTCGGAAGTAAGGCTTGGAGATGATTGGCTCCTCCCATAAGTCATAAAGGAGGAGCAAAGGGACATGAGCCTTTGCAGGAAGCAACTTTGTTCGTCCTGGTCAGTTTAAAATCTAAAGCTCTGTGTTGATTTTGTGCTTCGTTTGGCCTTGTACAGCTAATTGGCAATTTAGTCGTTGGCAGCATTTCAAGGGAGATAAAGGTGGGTGCTTATCAGCCTTATCCCGAAAGACTGTGGCAGACTTCTGTTGGGACTATCCACAAACTGTTTGGGACTCATTACGGGCTGTGAATGCATGTAATTTATAGCCACTGAAATAAAAACAAGGTTTTTGGGAACAGCGTGTGATTGTTACTGTCTCAGGAAGTCTTGGTTGTTAAGAACAACTGGATTTGTTCATAGATTTTAGCTGTTATTTATTATTTTATACTAGAATTTTTAATTGTACGGGGTGTTTTTATTTGTTCTGGTCTCTGGCCTATGACCGTAATAAATTGAATTGAATTGAAAATAAAAAGGTATAGAGAGATACAGAAAATGGTTTAAGTGCACACTAGATTTAGTTGGATTCCCTTTTATTTTATCTCCTGTCTTTAATGTCGTTGGTTTATCACTCCTTATTCTTGTTCTGTGCTTTGTATTATTTATTCTGGAAGAAAATACAGGTGGTCCTCAACTTGCAGCAGTTCATTTAGTGACCGTTAAAAGTTACAATGGCCCTGAGAAATATATCTTATGATAGTTTTTCACACTTACAGACATTGCAGCATCCCCATGGTCATGTGATCAAAATTAAGATGCTTGGTAACTGGTTCATATGTTATAAGGTTGCAGGGTTTTTTTTGGGGGGGGGGAGTGTCACGTGATCAGTTTTTGCAACCTTCTGACAAGCAAAGTCAACAGAGGAGCCAGATTCACTTAACAACCAGGTTACTAACTTAACAACTGCATTGATTCACTTAGCCACTGTGACAAGAAAGGCTGTAAAATGGGGCAAAACTCACTTAATAAATGTCTCACTTAGAAATGGAAATTTTGGATTCAATTGTGGTGATAGGTTGAGGACTTCTAGTACAGTAAATGACCCATACTTTAATGTAACCTCTCTGATCCACCTTTGGGCTTTAGTTGCCAAAAGCTTTGCTGTTTATCCCAGCTGCAACCTAGGAAAGGTTCGTCGACTGTCCAGTCCACCAATCAGCCGATGTTTGCAAGGCCACAAAAGCAACTCATACTTCCAGGAAGAGGAAGAAAGAATCCATGGCAACCAAGAGATTTCTCAACATATATAAGGGTGCCAATGTAACATTTTTCTTATTTTATCTCTCTTTGAAGAAAACTTGCCTGGAACGAGCAGATATAGCAACAACCTGCAAAAATTCAGTCTGGACTGCAGGATACCAAACCCTTCCTCTGGTAAATTCTCCTGTTGCTGGCCCTCCATCCCTGTCTCATCAACTTTTGGATTCCCTATGACCAAGAAGCTATGTCTGAAAGAATTCCTTACACATTTAATTATTTTACTGTTTTTCTCTTAATATAGCTGTAAAATGGTGCTACTTTTTAATCTCATTACAGAACACTCCTCTTTGCTTTTTGGTTTTCAGTTGCTACATCATTAAACAGCAATAGCATTTACACAGTGCTTTAAAGCCCTCTCTAAGCGGTTTACAAAGTCAGCATATTCATCATCATCATCATCATCATCATCTTTTAACAACCACATAATCCCTTGCAGGGTGGAGTCTGGGCAACTGAATGGAGCTAACAGAGTGTTTAATGGCCGGATGCCCTTCCTATCACCAATGCAAAGTTTTGTTCAACAGATGTAGTCTCATTGTACCCAGAGAGAGAAATATCTGCCTCTACCTAAGCTTGAACTCCTGAATGTGAGGCAAGAGTTCTACCTCTACCACTCCTCAATGTACCACTCCCCAACAGAGTCAGCATATTGCCCCCAATAATCTTCTTCCTCGTTTTACCAACCTTGGAAGGATGGATGGCTGAGTCAACCTTGAGCTAATCAGGATCAAACTCCTGGCAGTGAGCAGTGAGTTAGCCTGCAATACTGCGTTGTAATCATTGTGCCACCGTGACTTTTAAACCAGTGATAAGGGGAAAAAGATTGCTGCATTGATTGATAGTTTAAAGTCTTTCAGGAACCCACCACAAATATTCACTGCACTAATGAAGCAACGAATCACTCCTGCAATGATCCAACTTGTAAGTGAGGTCCATAATTCAGAACTATGCTAATAAAGCTGTAAAGGGAAATAAGAACAAAACAAAAAGCTTCATGGTCAAGCAAGAGCAGGACATGACTATCTAGATCCAAAATGGTGCTACCAGGCAGTAGCCAAATACATGAATGAAGGAGGTTCCTTGCACCTTACATGGTGGTGAATAAACAGCTGGGAAGTGCTGAGATTCTAGTGCAGTCAGCAAAACAGGCAAGATTGTTTGAGCCAAGAGAAGCAAAACAAGAGCCTTGGTAGCGCAGTGGATAGAGTGCTGTTCTGCAGGCCACTTCTGCTGACTACCTGAATTTAGCAGTTCAAAATCCCACCAGGCTCAAGGTTGACTCATCCTTCCATCCTTCCTAAGTGGGTAAAAATGAGGACCCAGATTGTTGGAGGCAATATGCTGATTCTGTAAACTGCTTAGAGAGGGCTGTAAAGCACTGTAAAGTGATATATAAGGCTAAGTGCTATGCTGGCTGGGAAATTCTGGGACTTGAATTCTGATCAAGGAATGCTTTACTATGAGGCTCCTATGAATGGATGGCATTTAAATTAAAGAGATGCTGAAGAAGAAAAATAATAATAAATTTGATGATGTTCTGAAGAGTATCTAATAACCCTACTGGAAAATGCAAATCTGCCTATTTCTGAGCAGACAAAGTTGCCAGCCTATTGAGATTTTCCCTACATTATTATGGAGATTTCCACTGCCATTCCTACTATACTGTCATAGCTCTAAAAAGCAGTCAGAGCAAGGAAGGCATTTTACATATTATAGTGAATCAGGAAAAATATTGATTCTGTCACATTTTGGTCTTCTCATCCCCATGTCATGTCTGAGAATGAGAGAAGGGAGGTATTGAAATATATTTTTATTGAAGATAA
Source organism: Bungarus multicinctus (assembly GCA_023653725.1). NCBI lineage: Eukaryota > Metazoa > Chordata > Lepidosauria > Squamata > Elapidae > Bungarus > Bungarus multicinctus. Next base: position 137,790,389 of record CM042834.1, read on the forward strand.
TAGGAAGCAAATATTCAACAAAAAGAGAGAGAGAGCTAGAAGTGGGATGGGATGGGATGGGACAGGGAACCCCCTTTCCCATCCTTCCTCTGGTGAAAACAGGATATTCCATCCTATCTATTCTCATCATTATAGGACTACATTTTCTCTGTGGAAGCCAAATTTTTGTACAGAGGAGAAAGTCAACTATATTCTATGGATTTTATTTCCCTATAGCTTTGTAAGATATTAATGATACAGAACAAACATGAGCATTCCACTTCAGAAATGAGATCCCTTGATTTTTGTGGTGTTTTCTTTTGGTTTGGTGGTAACAGGATTATAGAAGACATGAACTGAAATTTAAGTTTGCCCAGAGCTTAAAAAAAGTTACTGAAATATGGCAAATAGAATATCAAGAGTAGTTATATCCACCTATTCTTCATTTTCCCATTCCAGAACTGAAGTATGATGTGTAAACTTACTTTAAGAAAATCTGTGGGTAATTGCTGTCAGGCTCCAACATGGGGATGGGCACACACATGGTTGTGCACACTCACGGGGCAGTAAAGGAGGGACGCACACACATGGGTGAAGGAAGAGGTAGGAAGGGATGTAGTGGATCAGATGTTAGTGTAACATGAAATTGAATTGCTGGAAATACAAGGCCCAACGGACTTGTTTCGGTGACAGTCGTCATGGTGATTGGAGGCCTTCTAAGTTCTTATGGTCTGTCCATAACTCAAAAGGATGTTTTGCACCTTCCAATAAGTGGCACCAAGTCACCAGAGGCCAATGTACTGTGAAGACTTCCTTTTCCCACACTGCCCAATTTCTTTCTGTTGGACTTAATTTGTGAGAGGTGTTTGCACAAAGTTGGAGCACTCCCCGTTTATTCTTCTGTAACAATACAGCTCCCACGGCCACATCACTTGCATCCACCTGGACTGTAAAGGATATTCCACAATAGAAGCCTCCTGGATATGGCAAGAGGACCTGGCAGCCCCTCAGCTGTAACAGACGTTCCATAGACAATATCCCACTAAAGCAGGAGGGAGTGGGGAACATTGTGGACATAATTCTGACCCTATCTCTTACTGTTTTTCAAGTAGATCCTTAGTAGAGGGGGCCACATGTCGAGCTCTGGGCACACCACGACACATTCTGGAGCCTGACATTGATGTGGGGCGGCAGGAAGACCTACAGCCCTCCTTGTTGGAGGTCACACCCACCAGATGCCACTGGCATGAGCGTCTCATTGGGCGCCGATTTGGCAGACTCTGCAGCAGCTCTGTTATCCCATGGTGAGGTTCCTGAAGGCCAGCTGAGTCCCAACAGCCAGCTGACAGTCACGCTGAGGCTGACATCATCAGAGGATGACAGGGGGCTGCAGAGAGCAGGAAACGAGTAGTAAACAATGAAACGGATGGCAGATGAAGACCAAAGTAGGGCAGACATGGGGATGGGCACACACAGAATGGTGCACACTCACGGGGCAGTAAAGGAGGGGTGCAAGTGCACAAGTGAAGGAAGAGGTAGGAAGGAATGAGGTGGGCTGGAAATTAATGTAAGGATGGAGTGGATGATAGGCAGCTCGGATGAGTGGCAGGGGCGGAGCTAGGATATTTCTGGCTATTTTTTTCTAGTTACCATTTGCAGTTTTCCTTCTGCATTTTTATGGGTGGTTTGTGGTCGGGCCTGGAAGGGTTGCTTGGGGGATCCTGGGACTGGGGGAAAAGTTGAATGAGGTGAGACTGGGGGAAGAAGTGGCTCCCTGCTTGGTGGGTGAGAGGAACTGGGCAGGGTGCTGTTTATGCATTGAGTGGACGTATTCTGATTATGTTGGGAGATAAGGGGAGCTGGATGTGACCCCTCTGTAGCAATAAGGGGTGGCGTGAGTTTGAGGGTGCTGAGAGCAAATGATATAGTGCCTGTAAAGCTCACCTTGCCCCCAACAATCTGTCAGTGGAAGTAGATGTTTTCCCCCTTTTTAAAGAAGAGTGTTGGGGATGGGAGATTGAATGGTTCTCAGGGAAGGCAGAGGAGGTTGTCCTACTTCAGTGGTGTTGGATAACAGTAGATATGGGAGACAAGGGAGAAGGCAGGCACAGGGAATGCGACCTCAGTGTTTAGTACTGATCTCGTGTTCTGTCCCATTGCACCTCATTTTCCTGGTCAGCAGATCTGTGTAGTCCTGGTCTTAGACTGCTGCTTTAAATGTGAGATCAGCTTGCAATAAGGCTAGCCTTACTGCTGATTTGATCCTTGAAGAGAAGGCTGATCTGGCTTGTATAACTGAGATCTGGCTGGGCCCAGAGAGAGACATTCCTCTTGTAGAAATGTGCCCAGTGGATTATCAAGCATGGCACCAGTCTAGACCTCAGGGCTGTGGAGGAGGTGTGGCTGTTGTTATCAGAGAATCTCTAGTAGCTTCCAGAGGCACTATTCAGCAAGTCCCCAACTGTGAGACCCTTTTTCTTAGATTGGGCTTAAGGGATCAGGTGGGATTGCTGCTGCTATACCAGCCTCCCTGCTGCATGGCAGCTTCCCTACCTGGGCTCCTGGACCTTACCGCAGGGCTGGCAGTGGAATTCCCCAGGCTTATAGTTCTGGGGGATTTCAATCTGCCTTCTCTGGGGTTGGGGTCAGAGGTAGTCCAAGATTTTATAGAAACCATGACTTCCATGGGCCTGTCCCAGATTAACCAGAATCCGACTAATAATAGTGGTCACACTCCTGATTTGGTGTTCTTGTCGGAGCAGTGTCTATGTGACCTAGAATTGGTAGACCTGTCCTTGGTCCTTTGTCATGGTCAAATCACAGCCTGGTGGCAATGAGTTTCTCAAAAGCTGCATCCCCCCAAAGGGAGGCAGGACCTATTAGATTGGTCCGTCCCCATTGACTAATGGACCCAGATGGGTTCCAGAAGAAGCTGGGGGTTATAACTGCAGACCTATTATGCAGTCCAACCAAGCTCTTAGTCATTGTTTGGAATAGGAAGTGACTGATCTCTCCTCACCCGTAGACCTTTCTGTGCCCCATGGTATACAGAGGAACTGAGAGGGATGAAATGCATGAGGAGACATCTAGAGTGCCGCTGGTGGAAGACAGGGGATGAACTCGATCGAACACAGGTAAGAGCTGCTACTAAGGCCTACTTTATGGCGATTCATGAGGCAAAGTATAAATACTTCACACTAAATGCGTCTGCAGATAATCATCCAGCAACCCTCTTTAAGGAGAGTCGTCTCCTCCTAGGCAAGGAGGAGATTGAGGTCCACCTGAAGGGGCGCGCTGAGGAATTTGCGGATTTTCTGAAAGACAAAATCGCTCGACTTCATTCCCAGTTAGATGCCGGTGTGCTTGCTGATCCAGTGGAAGCTCCTGAGGCAAGTTCTTGCCCTGTTATCTGTGAACAGTTTGACCCTGTTACTCCTGAGGAAGTGGACAGGATCGTAGGGAGTATACGCGCAAGCACCTGTATTTTAGACCCATGTCCCTCCTGGCTTGTGAAAGCTTCCCAGGAGGTGACAGGTAGGTGGACTCTGGTGGTGATTAATGCTTCTCTACAGGAGGGGACAGTGCCCCAGCATATTAAGGAGGCTGTGGTCTGCCCTCTTCTTAAGAAGCCATCGGTGGACTCCACCCAGTTGGATAATTTCTGACCTGTCTCCAATCTTCCCTTTTTGGGGAAAGTTGTTGAGAAGATGGTCGTGTAGCAGCTCCAGAGGTTTCTGGATGAAATGTATTATCTTGACCCCTACCAGTCAGGATTCAGGCCTGGATTTGGGACAGAAACAGCATTGGTCACACTTTTGGATGATCTCTGATTGGAGGATGGGGGTAATGCATCCATCCTTGCTCTACTTGACCTCTCAGCAATTTTTGATACCATTGACTATGGGATTCTCCTGGGGTGGCTTCAGGGGATGGGAGTGGGAGGCCTTGTGCTGTCTTGGTTCACTTCCTTCCTTTGCAGCCACTCTCAGTCAGTGTTGATAGAAGGGGAGAGATCCAACCCTCACCCACTGTTTTATGGTGTTCCGCAGGCTCAGTACTCTCTCTGTTCCTGTTCAACATTTATATGAAGCCACTGGGTGAGATCATCCGTCACCATTGACTGAGATATCACCAATATGCTGATGATACTCAGCTGTATGTCTTGGCCCATGGTGAGTTAAGTGTTGCTGTGTCCTCTCTCTTTACTGGAGGCTGTTAGGAGCTGGATGGGGAGCAATGGGTTGAAACTAAACCCTTGCAGGACCGAGTGGCTTTGGGTGTGGGGTTTGTTGGTTCAGGGAGAATTACTACCTTTAGTCTTGGATGGGGTGGCACTACCCCAAATAGACCCTGTGTGTAACCTAGGAGTTTTCCTGGACTCAGGACTCCTGTTTGAAGAGCAGATGGCAGTTGTGGGCAGGAGGGCCTTTGCACAACTGCAAGTTGTGCACCCGTCACGCCCTTTCCCTATTCACAGTCACTCATGCCCTGGTCACTTCCTGTCTTGATTATTGCAATGCACTCTACATGGGGCTGCCCTTGAAGAGCATCCAGAAGCTCCAGTTGGTGCAAAATGAAGTTTTATGTAAAATGATTTTATGCAGACCCCGGTGTGCACATGTGTCACCTCTCCTGCAGGATTTCTTTCAGAAGGCAATCACATGGCAGATGAGGCCTGCAAGTTGCATTTGTTACCAATCCTGCAGAATAACACCTTAACAGCAGGAGAAAGTCATGATTATTTTCATCAAAATAGAAAGGCTCTGGTGAGACAATTTGGAATTACTCATCAAGAAGCCGCGGCAATTGTTCAACAATGTCCTACATGTAGTCTGCAGGCACGAAGTGTCCCAGAAGGAGTAAATCCTAGAGGCACCGAGGCCTGTGACACATGGCAAATGGACGTTACTCAGTATCCATCCTTTGCGCCCTGGAAGTATATTCACATGTCTGTAGACACTTACTCTGGGTTCATCATGGCCACACTGCAAAGGGGGGAGACTACTAAAAACACTATCAATCATTGCATTCGGACCTTTGTAACACTGGGATGTCCAAAAATTTTAAAAACAGACAATGGTCCTGCATACACGAGCTCCTCCTTCTCGGAGTTCTGTCATCATTGGTCCATTGTACACAAATTTGGAATTCCATTCAATAGCCAAGGCCAAGCTATTGTGGAAAGAGCAAATTTAACACTCAAAACGGCCCTTGATCGATACATGGGGAAAAAAGGCGTACGCCCCCCGAACCTCCCAGCGTTACAGAATGTGTTAAATGTATGTTTATATACCTTGAACTTTCTGAATCTTACTGGCTCTCCTTCTTCTATGGCTGCTTCTCGTCACTTTACCACACCTCCTGTCCCTACCTCCAGACCTCTTGTGTATTTCAGGCAACTTCCAGATCCGAAGTGGAAGGGACCTGTGCAACTGATCACTTGGGGCAAAGGATACGCTGCTGTTCAACTTCCTGATCGTGTTCTTTGGGTGCCTGCGCGCTGTGTTCGACCTTATCATGGGGAGGCTAAGGACAAGTGTTCCTCTCCTAGCCCTTCTGATTCTGATATCTCCTGTCTTTTCTCAGTTTCGGGCTGATCCTGCTGTTATCTTCGCCCCTCCGTTCACACGCGTTACCTTTGCCTTTGAAGACATCTCTCTTTCCGCCTGTAATTATGCCTTTCAACATCAAGGCCGTGCCTTGCGTCCCTCACCTCACGTCTCTCTTCTGTATGGCTACCAACCCTGTCGGGTCTACCTACATGTCTATGTCACTGCGAATACGGTGGGACCTTATTCCTGCTTAGGCTTTCTTGCTTCCCGTCAATCCTTCAATCATACAGTTTATCTCTTTTCCATTTTCTCTGTAACTCGCCCCCCCCTACCCTCTATGTTTCTTTCTTGGCTCCTTTTGTCTCACTCTTCTCCTCAATCTTTTTCCCATACCCTGGTGCGCCACTTCTCCTGCTGCCAACCTCCCTGTGATACCACCAGCTGCCTATGGGATGCACCTGGCTCCCATCTCCCTGACCGCTATCCTGGTTCCTGGTCACCGCTCCGCGGACAACGAATTCGTAGACAGCTTCTCGAGTCCTCTCCACTTCCTAAATTCAACTCCTTGATTCACACGCACCGTTACAACAATGAGGGAGCACTGCATCTTCGCTCTCAGGCCCTCTCCTGTTACCAGAGATCTCCAATCAAGAAAAAGGGAATCATCTGGCGCTGGTTTTTCAACAATACCATATATCTACAAGACTCACCCAAATATACCATCAATTATCATTTTAGAGCAACTCATCTTTCAGTAACAGATCTGACCCTCTCAGACTTTGGTCTATACCAATGTGAAATTACAAAAATGGTACGAGGCTTTGCCACTTCTTCTCGGCTGACATTATCCCTACGACAGAAGTTTATCCCCCCCCAACGGAGGACACGAAGTGCACTCACCTCCCAAGATGCCAAACATTGCACCCCCTGCTTGCAAAAAACTCAACAGGGGCTGACCGTCAGAACTACATTAATATATCACACTCATTTTATTTGCACCAAACCATCCACGCACACCTGTGTGTGGAATAGCACGACGTATAGTATTTGTGAAGATAACAACAAACAAACCTGTTATGACCCCACAGGCCCCACTCATCGCTACAACATCCTCATCACTGTCGGAGCCGGCTCATCGAAAAAGACACTGGTCAATCATGACTTTTATAATCCGAAGGTATCCCAATCGGTCACTTTTGATGCCTGCGAAGCCATGGACTATGGCACAAACGAATGCGGCTCACTTGTCTGGCGACGGACATATTCCAGCAACGAAAAGTACATCTGTGCCAGAACTTCAAATCAACACGACCCCTGTGGCAAAGGCACCTACTTCAATGAATGGAAATGTGTGGACTTTCAATCCAGAGGGCTCACAGTGCGACCCGACACCATACCCAAGAGGGATAACCTTAAAAAACTCTATATCACCCGTCTTAGAGTTCCCGATCCCAACTGTATGCAACATCAGTGCAATCCCATCAATCTCACGTTTTCAGTACCGGAAAATTGGCTTTCCTTCCAAACATGGAAAGGTACTGACAATGACTATGGCTTGGGTATTGATGGGACAGGAACCAACCCTTCAGTAGCCATCAAAATAATAGTAAGCAAAATTTCCATCGACTCAACCAGACACTCCTTATTTCATTCTGTTTATTCGGAATTGGCAAAATTGACTCACCTGACCGTACCACATGAGGTGCGCAACACCTTTGTACACCTTGCAGAGACTATTGCTAAATCATTGCAAGTTAAAAATTGCTTTGTGTGTGGGGGAACTACGATGGGGGAACAATGGCCGTGGCAGGCCCAGGAAATTAACATCACCCATGTCATAACTAATTGGTCCAACTTTGCTACCCTGTTTATTACCTATCTTTATTTCAATGATCAAACGTAGTTTAAATGCTATTGCCGAAGCTAAAGCTGCTGCGCAACTTAATCTCTTAATGCAAAATCATGTATATATGGCAATTCCAACTGAGGAGTGCAAGGCTCCGCTTTTGCACTTATGTTCCGATGACGACTCTGACACTGATAACCTGCCCTTGAACGAGGTTGTGCAATCGGATCGGGATGTCCCGGAGGGTATGTCCTTATCCAAGCACTATGATACTCCAAAGGAGAAAGGCTTATATTTTGAATCGGATATCGCGGCACCTTAAAAACAAAGAAAAGAGGACTTGTAGTAAACCTCGAGAGTCCTCTTGACCTAAGGCCGTAAGAATGACCTTCTCAAGTTAGGAATTGCATGATAAACTCAGCTTGGCACGACACGTAGGCAAATAGTTACAGAAACTAGCTGACTACAAAAATCTTGTTAATAGATAATCACGCTATCTTAGCACACAACAGTGGTCGCATCCTGCCATGGCGCCATTAGAATTATACTTCCTTGCTCCTCTTCACATATGTCTCGCTCCCCCCGCCCTGATAAAACTGCAAAATAAAAGAGGGTGGTGCGTTGCAATCGGGGGACTTCTTCATCTACCCCGGGCACAACGTGCTCTCTCACCTTGAGAAACTATGGTGTCTGTGTCAATTATTGATTCTAGTACTTAAGTACTCACCCTCGCGAGGGTCCCTCTAAATTTCACCCCTGCGGGGGCTCTACAGGCTGATCAGAGAACCTAAGGACAACGAGCAAACCGCGACAACGCGACATTTTTATTTTTATTTTATTTTTTTGTTTTAAATATGGTTTTACATTGTGTAAGCCGCCTCGAGTTACCATGGGTGAATAGGCAGCAATATCAATTAAATAAATAAATAAATATTTAAAGCACTGAGAGGTAGTGGCTCTCAGTGCTGGCTTTACTTGAAATTTTCCATATTCACTTGTTGCATGTATCTTGGTTACTGGAATAAAATGAAGATTACTCCAAACCATGAGTCTTGACTGCTTTTTCCAGTCAGGCAACCAGGAAACCAGAGGCAGCTGAGAATTGCATGACATATGATACACAGTATGTTTCCTCATTTATGGTACATACGTAAGGCATCCTGCTAGATGTTTTCTTAATGCAGCAATGTATATTTTTCTGTTCCAATTACTATTTTGTTTCTTAGATAGGCCTAGCATGCTCAGAAAGAAAGATGTGATTTGAACTTAGAAAGAAATATCTCTAGGCTTGGCAAATGTACAGCCCAGTAAATGGGAAAAGAAATCAATTACCCAAAAGGTCTAAACAAAACCCCAACCCACAGTAACAGGAATAATGAAAGTGCTTAGTCCTCAATTTATGAAAGCAATAAATATGTGAATAGCTCAGACCTGAGGATATCGTAAAACGGGAGGGTCAACATCTCGAAAGAGTGAATAATTTCTTGCAGCCACCCAGGTAGCCTTGTCAAAAGTAATCTTGATGTCTAAAGGACGAGTCTAATTTAGCAGCAAAATTTGAAAGTGCCAGGGCTATTTGCAGAAGCTGTCCAGCTCTCTGCAGACAAGATTACAGGTTTCAGCATTTACCCATATTTAGAAATCTCTTGATCTATTGCACCCAAAGATTTTATGCTTATTGTGAGATTAGACTCTGGAGAAATTGTCAAGCAAGACTGTTGTTCCACAGCCCCTTCCTCTCACCCTTGACATGAATTCCCATGTAGGAATCAGGCAAGTGGGACCACAAGAGATCACCTTCTTCCCAGTCACAATAGGGGCTTCATAAAAATGATACATTTGAGATACTTTGAGGAATGAAAAGCCTCAACAGTTAGCTGTCATAACTGACATAGTCTTTGTCAACATACATAGTTATCACAAATAAGATGCAAGGAAATAAGGGATATTAGCACATCAACAAAAAATAATAGGGTTGTCTACAGTCTAAGCTTCCCACATTTGGTAATTGTGTGGCTCTCTTAAATTTCATAAAAGACCCCAATATAAGGTTCTTTAGGGCCATGGTGGGGCTGTTAGAATATCAAATGGTATTTCTCTTCCAGAGCTAGGTTCACAATGATATTAGGGGAAAAATTCTCGAGTATTTTCCTCAAATCTAGAGTTGACTCTGGATTTAACCATGGTGCAATTACAGCTAAATCCATCTTATTCTAGATGCTTGGGGTCAGTGGTGGGATTCAAATTTCTTTACTGCTGGTTCTGTGGGCATGGCTTGGTGGGAGTGGCAGGGGAAAGATAGTGTAAAAATCTCCAGTCAGAGGGGTATTTGGCGGTTTTCCGAACTACTCAAAATTTCCACTAAGAGTTCTCCAGAACTGGTCAGAACCTGCTGAATACCACCTCTGCTTGGGGTATAGTATCAGAGGACATTAGCCCTGGAACCCAAGCCAGCTAGATGCAGCTGAAGTTGCCATGTTGTAGCCCTGATTCAACCCCTTAGGAATTCTGCTATCTGCAGAAACAAGTTCTTCCTAATGCTGAAAGACTCATTGAAGTAGGGTTGAATGTAAATGATGAATTTTGAAAAGGGGCTGGCGGGGTTGGCTTCTGATTGATCAACTAAACCAATACAGGCTACAGAGTGAAGATAATATGCATTGAAAAATACTTCAGTGAATAAGACGAAAAAGATCCATATCTATTTTTCCAGACTTGGTGAGAATTTTGGTGCTGCCTACATGCATTTTACAGGTAATTTTTTTTTTAAAGCAGACTCTTATTGAATGGCATTGTCTACCCTGGGATTTTACTCTGTGAAATACTAGTAATAGTAGCCAGTGGCAGATTAAGGCTCACTGGTGCCCGAAGCACTGACAAATCTTGGTGCCCCACTCCTTTGTACATACTGTACAAACGAAGCCATATTCTCAACGCTGTGGTGCCCCTCTTGGGCCTGGTGCCCTAAGCACGTGCTTAGTCTGCTTAATGGTTAATACACCACTGACAATAGCATATAGCTTACTTCAAGAAGAATGACTTTAGGGCATCTAAATACCTGGGTATTATATGTCAATCTTGCAGACTGTTTGAAATTCTGGCCATCTATTTACTTGGTTGATCTAACACAGTGGTTCCCAAACTTTTTTGGTCCACCGCCCCTTGGTGCTACAAACTCATCCTCGGTGCTCCCCCACCCAGGGGTGGGATTCAAATTTCAGTGGGCATGGCCTAATTTGAAAGTGTGGCTTGCTGGTCATGTGACTGGGTGGGCATGGCTTGCTGGTCATGTGACTGGGTGGGTGTGGCCAGGTGACTGGCAAACCAAATACAAGTGGTCCTCACTTAATGGCCAGTTGTTTAGCAAGTGTTCTAATTTATGCCTGGCCTCCCCAGAACTACTTGACCTGTTTTGGGAGTTTTGACAGCTTTAGATCAGGGTCTAAATCCCACCCCTGCCTGTGTGTGTGTGAGAGAGAGAAAGAGAGAGGTTGGATCCCCAAGGGGGCCATCAGAGGGGTGCTAAGAGGCAGCAGGGAGGCATTCGAGGCGCCGGCCGGCCCTGCAGGCTCACCTATTGACTAGCACCGCTCCGGACCCAATGCCTCCAATGCGGAAGTGGTGGCACATTATGTGCCGCCACATTCAATGCGCCACTCCCTGCCATCTCTTAGCACCCCTCGGCTGGACCCCTTGGGGACGCTAAGAGGTGGAAGGGGGGCGTTCAAGGTGCCAGCTGGCCCTGCAGGTTTGCCCATTGACTGTAGCACCACTCCAGTGTCGGTGCCTCGAACACCCCCCTGTCGCCTCTTAGCATCCCCAAGGGGGCTAGCAGAGGGGTGCCAAGAGGCAGCAGGGGGGCAGCACATTGAACACAGCCACAGTGGCACATAATGTGCCACTGCTTCCGCATTGGAGGCGCCAGCTCTGCAGCGGTGCTACAGTCAATGAGTGAACCTACAGGGCCGGCACCTCGAACACCCCCCTGCTGCCTCTTAGCACACCCCTGCCGCCCCCTTGTCTCTTAGCGCTCCCCCCAAGGCATCCCTCCCCCCCCAGGTGGCGGTACCGCCCACTTTGGGAACCACTAATCTAACAGAAGCTATAGGTGATGAATAGTTAACAGATGAGTTGGAAGGGATCTTGTAGGTCATCTAATCCACCCCCCACTCAAACAGGAGAACCTACACCATTTCTGACAGATGGCAGTCCAGCCTCTTCTTGAAAGCCTCCAGCAATGGAGCTCCCAGAACCTCCGAAGGCAAGGCTGTTCAGTGGTTGATTGTTCTCACAGTCAGGAAATTTCTCCTTATTTCTAGGTTGAATCTCTCCTTGATCAATTTTCATCCATTATTCCTTGTCTGGCCTTTGGGTGCTTTGGAAAATAGCTTGAGCCTTTCCTCTCTGTGGCAGCCCCTCAAATATTGGGAGACTGCTATCATGATGGCTTGAGTCCAAAGTTATATTGTAGTTGTGGGGACCCTTCTGTTCAAAGCAAGGATGGTGCCAGTTTAACTAAAGTCTGAGCAGCTTTTCACAAATTAATTCAAAAATTAACATACCACCAGAAATAAGGCAAATGAAAACATTTCCAATCCTACCAAAAGTCTACATTACACCCCAGAAATACTCCTACAAACCTTTCTGGTCTCAAAATGCCTCATTGACTGCCACAGAACACTCTTTCCTCCTTCAAATGCTAAACTTTGAAGCAGCCAGTGCAGCATGTTAAACAGGAGGTCTGTGGCGACACCTTATCCCTAACCTGTAGTTTGTGACATGCTTCTATCCCAAACTTCAGGATGATAGACTGTAACATCTGCAAGATCTTGCCATTTCCATCAGAAGGATGAAAGTGACACTGGCATTGCTCCACAGGCACCAGCCCTTTGGTAGCTGCATGCAGTGCAGGTACACAAGGAGCAAGGCTGTCTTCAGTCTGACACCCCTCCCCAATCCCCTGTGTAGAAACTGCAGGCCACAGACTAGAAAGACTAGAAAGAGAATTGTTCCCCAGCTCCTCCTCTTCCTGCAGGTCTTTGGCGGTCTTCTCAGCACAGCTTGAAAGCAGCCAAGGTTGTTCCTGGGTATGACAGACCCAGCATGGAATCCTTGAGGATATTCAACAGAAAAATTGTAATTCTTCCGCAGTCTGGGTTTTATGTTAAGCTGAAGAAAACTCTGAAGCAGAAGTGGTGCCAGCTCAAGAATTCTGGGACTTGAAGTCTACATGTCATAAAAGGGCTCATCGTTCCCCACCTCTGCTTGTGATTTGCTTCTTTGGGGCTGTTCTTAGCAGCCACTTGAAGTAATTTGCTAGTCCAAGCCCAGAAGATTCGCCAACATCTCAATTGTTGACAGGATCGGACCTGCTTAGAATTTGGATGGGAGGTAATCAGGAATCTTAAAGCCACTTGATAACCTGGATGGGTCCAGGAGCTGAACTTGTCTCTAGGCAGTTCTTGACCTAGAACTGCCAGAAGATCTTGGCTCTGAGAAATGTTATCTCACATCTAGCTACATCTTTCCATTTTTGCAAGCTCTTTGCAAGACTTTGCCAAAAGGATTTTGGCTTTTTTTTTAATCGCTAATTAGTGTCAGATTTCTCCAGGTGTGCCAGATCACAACATGCGATTTGGAGTATGTTAAAAAGGAGAAGATAGGTTTTCAAAATGATAGTCTACAGCTTTCTGATTTATTTCATTTCTACAGTGAAGTTCTTTCTTTAAAAAATTTGGACCGGTAATTTTCAATTTATGACCACAACTAGGACTGGAACTTCCTTCAACAAGATAGTCATTAAGTGAATTGTGTCCAGTTTTTGCTGCAATCATTAAGCAAATCACATTCGTTAAATGAATTGCACAATTGTTAAGGAAATCCAGCTTGCTGATTTTGCTTGTTGAAAGCCATCTGGGACAGTCCCAAATGGCAATCAGGTGACTTGGGATGCTGCAACCATCATAAATGCATGCTCGTTGCCAAGCGACTGAATTTTGATCATGTGACCTGTATGGCTGTTGCAACAGTGACTCTAAGGCAGGGGTTTTCAAACTTGATAGCTTTAAGACTTGTGGACTTCAACTCCCAGAATTCCTCCTCTTGTTGTGTTAGCTCAGGAATTCTGGGAGTTGAAGTCCACAAGTATTAAACTTGCCAGGTTTGAAGATCCTTGCTCCAAGGACTGGTTATAAGTCACTTTTTTTCAATGCCATCATAACTTTGAACGATCACTAAACAAGTGGTCATCAGTCAAGGATTATCTGTAATGCATCCATTGGTGACAGAGCCAGTGATAAGCAACTAGCAGAACCCAGCTGTCTTTCTTGGTTTAAACAGACCTTTTATGCAATACCAAATGTTTGGCAGTCAAAAAAGTCAAAATGGCAGGTATGGTTGGTGCTCCATATTTTCCACATAAGTCAAAATGGTCAAATGCTATGATTGTGTGTCTTATGCTCACTGTTTTGATATTATCACCTGTATGGGATCCTTTGACAAGACTGCTGGTCTCAGGAAGATATTTATTTATTATTTACCATATGGCATATCATATGTGGGCTAGCAATATAAACTAATATTTCAACTAGGTTAGTAGAATCCAATAAAATATAAATGTTAACAAGGTTGTTCAACTATCAATGTCTAGGCCATCCAACCATTGAAGTGCAGCATTGCTTATCAGATACTGGACCAATATATGCCCTCAGCTTACAGTCAGTCACAATGTGATCTACAGTTTGATGTGATCATATTGCAGGGAGGATACTATGTACTCCATTTATTCAGAGAGTTCCAGTTGATGCCATATGAGATACGAATCCTTTTCAGGTTTGTCCATTGCTGACGTGGTATTTGAAAGCCTGGCACCTTTTTTGGGGTGCCCATTTATATGATGTGGGGGTCCTTTAATTTGTATTTCCTATATTTACGTAGGAAGGCATTTCTTCTGCATTATAAACACAGATCTGGAGCACTTTTAGAAATGTATTAAATCTATGTTCAAGAGCCCTGGTGGTGCAGTGGTTAGAATGCAGTTTTCTAGGCCAATCCTACTGATTGCCAGCAGTTCAATCCTGACCAGCTCAAGGTTGACTCAGCCTTGCATCCTTCTGAGATCAATAAAATAAGGACCCAGATTGTATGATGGCTCTGTAAACTGCTTACAGAGGGCTATGAAGTCTTATTTAGGAGACTGGAGTGTAAAACATATAATGAATGGTTGCTGGAATTGGGTATGTCTAGTTTGATAAAAAGAAGGACTACAGGTGACATGACAGCAATATTCCAGTATTTGAGGGGCTGCCACAAGAAGAAGGAATCAAGCTATTCTCCAAAACATCTGAAGTCAGGACAAGAAGCAACGGGTGGAAACTAATCAAGGAGAGAAACAACTTAGAACTAGGGAGAAATTTCCTGACAGATAGAACAATCAATCAGTGGAACAACTTGCCTCTAGAAGTTCTGGATGCTCCAACACTGGAAGTTTTTAAGAAGATATTGGATAACCATTTGTCTGAAATGGTATAGGATTTCCTGCCTAAGCAGGGGGTTGGACTAGAAGACCTCCAAGATCCCTTCCAACTCTGTTATTCTATTCTATTCTTATTGCTATTTCTATGTTCAAAATAAGGCTAGACCAGAGGTGATATTCAGCAGGTTCTGACCAGTTCTGGAGAACCAGTAGCGGAAATTTTGAGTAGTTCAGAGAACCGGCAAATACCACCTCTGACTGGAGATTTTACAGTATCCTTCCCCTGCCACGCCCACCAAGCCACGCGCACAGAACCGGTAGTAAAATAATTTGAATCCCACCACTGGGCTAGATTAATGCTTTTCCATCTTCAAGCCATAGGTACAGGGTAAGAATAAACTCAAACACAATTTCTCCTACCATTTTTAATTTTTTGGATTCAAAATTCTGCTATAAGAATTCAGTCCCCACAGTTATTTTCCTCCCAGAAAGACCCAGAGGAAAATATCAGAGAAAACCTTTGTCCTGTCATAACTTTAAAATACCTCTCTAGTTTTGTATTGCATTTTTATATTCCTACTAACTACTTCATTAAATTCTGCATAAACTCCACTTAGCTGAGTAATTGAAACAGCGAGTCAGATTCCTCTTGCTCTCTTTTTAAACAAAGGTAGAAAATCAAAATTAGCCATTTTAAAAATTAATTTTAAAAGGAAGCCTTAATCTGTCTTGCGATGGCAACAATTTTATTCCCATTCCATCTAATGGCTATGTTCACATTTCACTTATTAAAATTAATCTACTTCAATTATATTAAAATCAGCAGAACTGTGCTCGGCTATATTGATAGATAATAGCAATAAAGGGTAAGAAAGATTTCAAAGCACCAGAGCTGCTGGAAATAGCAACAACATTGTGGTAATTGCTCGCTCCTAAAGAAGAAAAGCAAAGATAGCCAAACTTCACCACAGTACTGGAAGGCAAAAGCATTTATAATAAGATGATCCTGTAGGTATAAATCCTCCAGGGAAGCAGCACTGACCCTACATCTCAAAATGTGTTTTTAAATATATAAAGAAATAACAAATAATCCACGGTAGAGTAGGAAAGTGGGGCATAAACAAACAAACAAATCAGCAAATAAATAAGAGAAGCTGAATGTCCCACTTAAATGAAAGCTGATTTTTTTTTAAAAAAAAAAGTCACTCATTGGTTATCTAACTTAACCTCCAACCCCACTTGAGATGACCTCTTCCCGAAGATGTGAGTAGTGAAATCATGTAAGCGGTGTTCTCGTCCTACAACAATTCTAAACAACTGTTCAGAGTTACAAACAGCACTGAGAAAAGTGACTTACGACACACAACTTTCTAACTAGCCTTCTAACACAACTGTTGCAGCATCCCCATGGACACATGATCAAAATTTGGGCACTTGGCAACTGGTTCATATTTATGATGGTTGCAGTGTTCTGGGATCATGTGGTCACCTCTTGCACCCTTCTGACAAGCCAGGTCAAGAGGGATCATGTCATCTCTTGCAACCTTCTGACGAGCCAGATTCCCTTAACTGCAGTGATTCACTTAACAACTGTGGCAAGAAAGGTCGCAAAATGGGGATAAGATTCACTTAAACAAACACCTCACTTAGCAACAGAAAATGCTGGGCTCATTATGGTCGTAAGTCGAGGACTACCTGTATTTCCTCTAACCTACTTTTTCAGAAATGTCTCGCGTTATCATTGCCAGTGGGGCTTTCTTAGCTCCATTTTCTAAACATCCTGCCTTGAAGGAACAGTTAGTGGCGTAGTGGTTAGAATGCAGCATTGCAGGCTAATTCTGCCCACTGTCAGAAGTTCGATCTTGATGGGGCTCAAGGTTGACTCAGCCTTCCATCCTTCAGAGGTGGGGAAAATTAGGACCTAGATTGTTAGGGGCAGGAGGCTGACTCTGTAAACCACTTAGAGAGGGCTATAAAAGCACTGTGAAGCGGTGTATAAGTCTAAATGCTATTGCTACTAACATAGCTCTAAAAGCAGTCAGAGCAAGGAAGGCATTTTACATATTACAGAAATATTGATTCTGTCACATTCTGATCTTCTCATCCCCAGGTCATACAGCTCAGAGAGGTCTGCATTATGAAGTGGTATATAAGTCTAAGTGCTATTGCTGTTACTACTGCATTACTATTGCTAAAAGTTAAAGGAAGACCTTCTTCATCAGAGGAAAGACCACAAATCATTTAATTAACATCTCTCTCCTAGATAGAAGTACAGATTCTTATTCTCATATCACCTTCACATGGGATGTCCACTGAGGCAAAGGAGAAAGAAAATGTTCCAATACAGACAGGGAAGAGGAGTGAATAGAAATCATCTTCTTCTGACTCATAGCACTAAATTTAGAATGTTTACCTTTGTGGGAAATGAAATCAAGGCAGGATAAATAAATAAAATCACACAATTAAAAGTGCAGAAGGCTAGTACCTCTCAGGAGTTGGGGCTCCATACTCCCTTGCCATCAATTGTGTTAGCTGGGGTTGATACTAATAAAATGCTAAAATATCTAGAAGGCCCCAGGTTGACTGCTCAAGCATTTTATCGGTGGACTGTTCTATTAATGATTCTATCTTGCATTTGTTAATTTTACTTTGTTTTTAACCTTTTACTGGGTTTTTTGTCTTTGCACTCAATAAATAAATATCTAGGGAATTTGATACTTTAAGTAAGATATAGTCATGGCCAGCAATTTAGTCAGATTGTGAAGCAGAGGTGTTCAATTTGGGCAACCTTAAGACTGGCTGAGGAATTCTGGGAGTTGAAGTTCACAAGTCTTAAGGTTGCTAAGGTTGGATACTCCTGTTGCAAAGGAAGACAAGAGAAGTTCATAGATGCTAGAGGCTTTGTGTCACAGTAGCTCATGAGGATATATACTAATTGTGTTTTGGAGCGGCAATGAAGAGGCACACACGTATAGTGATTCAGTCTTTTTGTTTTATTCTCAGGACACCGACTGGCTCGGCGGCGCGGCAGCCCTTCTTTTAAAGGGCTCCCGCGCCTAAGCCAACCAATGACGGCGCGAGGATCTCCCGCCGGAATGTAGACCAATGAACAGTAAGTATTTCAAATATTAACCAATCCAGAACACCCCTCCCTCCTTGGTCCAGTCTGACCAATCAGGAGCCGCGCCTATGTTACGTAATCACGTAGATAGGCGGGGCTCCTGTGAGTCCGACTGGACCTGCGCGGCTCAGTTGCGTCGTTACCATCGGCTGGTGCGGAAGGACCTGTTGCTCCTCTCGCCTCCGGCCCTGGAAACTTCGAGCAGGTCGAGCCGGCTGCGTCACTACCAACGGGCCTAACTGGGCTAGTTGACGTGGCCATGCCGCTCCCTGCTCGGCCTGGATTATCGACGACCCTGTCAGATGTTTCAGCGGGACGTTCTTCAGGATCAGGTGCGTAGCAGCGCGACCCGACCGGAGCTAGAGTTGAGGGTGTGTGTGTGTGAGTTAGGGTGTCATTGTTTGTTAGTGGGCTTCCCTTATCCAGACTGCTTGATGGTTGTTCCCCTTCCCCCCCAGGAAAATCGCCAGGTCTGGGGTGGGTGCGAGTTCGAAGTTGGTCTATGTGTCGCTTCCAGCTTTTGCCATCAGCGGTGGTAAGCCGGTAAGAACGGGGTCCGGTTAGATGTGTGATGGTGGCTGGCACCCATAAGGGGTGCCCTACCAGGTTTTTAGCGTAAACTAAATCCCCAATTCGGAATGTTCGGACTTTGGTTGAAGAATCTAGGGGTTTCTCTGTAGAGTAGGTGGGGTGTAGTCTATCGAGAGGGGAACGTAGTTTCCTCCCCATAAGTAATTCAGCAGGAGTTTTGTTCGTAGTGCTACTAGGTGTAGTGTGTTGGAGGAACAATAATTTGTCGATGCGTGTTTGTATAGGGCCCTGGTCTAACTTAAGAAGGGACTCCTTGGTAAACCGGACCATGCGCTCGGCCCGTCCATTCGCTGCCGGATGTGCCGGCGCGGTTAAAGCATGGCGTATGCCCAAACTTGCTAGGTAGCCCTCAAATTCTGTAGCCGTGAATTGAGGGCCGTTGTCAGATACCAGGACGTCTGGTAAACCATGGGTGGCAAACCAGTGACTGAGCTGTCGGATGACAGCTTCAGAAGAGGTTGATTTCATGAGGCTCACTTCTAACCAGTTGGAATAAGCGTCTACCAGAATCAAGAAGGTATGTCCCTTAGTCGGACCTGCAAAATCTATGTGGACTCTAGACCAAGGGCCCCTAGGTAGATCCCACTCAGTAGCTGGTGCCTTTGGGGGTGAGGGCCGGGAAGTCTGGCAGGGCTGGCAACCCGCGACCCAGTCGGTAACATCCTTGTCTAACCCAGGCCACCATACATAACTTCTAGCTAGACTTTTCATCTTTACCACCCCGGGGTGTCCCTCATGCAATAGTTTCAATATGGGATTTCGCAGTTTTTGTGGAATGACCACTCGATCCCCCCATAGTACACAGCCTTTTAGTACGGACAGTTCCATTTGTCTCTGTTTAAACGGTCTGTGCTGTTCTTGTAACTCAGAGTCAGGCCAACCCTTTATGATCCACCTACTCACGGTATGCAGTAGGTGGTCGTTAGAGGTTTCGTGCGCGATGTCTGCTGCTGTCATCGGGAGGTCGGGCAGGGTCTCAATCAAAAAGGTTGAAGTGCTGGGGTTTGGTTCAGGATCAGAGTCTGGTAACGGGCAACGACTTAAAGCATCGGCGTGCGTGATGGTCGGACCCGGGCGGTAAGACAGGGTGTAATTGTAAGCGGCCAGGAATTCTGACCATCTTGTCATTCTGGGTGATAGAATATGGGGAGTGGGTTTGTCACCCGCCAGGATACCTAGTAGGGGTTTGTGATCGGTGATGATAGAAAATGATCGGCCATACAGGTATTCATGGAAACGTTTAATACCCGAAATTATGGCTAGTGCCTCCTTGTCCAGTTGACTGTAATTCCTTTGGCTGTGGGACAAGGTTTTTGAATAGAAGGCAATCGGAGCCTCTCTGCCGTTAGGTAGAAGGTGGCTCAGAACAGCTCCGACTCCAAAGGGGGAAGCATCACAAGTTAGTAACAATGGCAAAGTCTCGTTATATTGAATTAACACTTGAGCTGAAGTGATCATGTCTTTAATTTTGTTAAATGCTGTTTCTTCCCGATGTCCCCACTTCCACGATGCGTCTTTGTCCAAAAGTCTATGCAATGGTTCCGCCACCGTGGCTTTCTGGGGCAAAAAGACATGGTAAAAATTTATCAACCCTAGGAAAGCTTGTAGGTCAGCCTTGTTAGTTGGTGTGGGGGCATTTTTGATAGCACGGGTTTTTCCTGCTGTTGGATGGATGCCATTGCCATCGATTAGGTATCCTAAAAACTCTATTTTGTCTGTGATAAGGGTACATTTGTCTTTTTTGACTTTAAACCCAGCCTCAGTAAATTTGGTCAGTACTTTTCTTAAGCGGTCTCGCAGTTGCAATTTGTGTTTAGCTGCAATTAGGACGTCATCGAAATACGGAATGACTCCAGGAATTCCTTGAAGGAGGCGTTCCATAAGAGATTGAAAAATGCCTGGTGCCACGCTAACGCCAAATTGGAGGCGATTACACTTAAATGCACCCCGGTGTGTTACAATAGTTTGGGCTTCCGCTGTTTTTTTGTCAACGGGCAGTTGCTGGTAAGCCTGAGCCAAATCGAGTTTAGCGAAAATCTTTCCGCCCTTGATAGAATGTAACAAGTGTTGCACGACAGGCACGGGGTATGCGCTCTGTTGTAGTGCATGGTTGAGGGTCGCCTTATAGTCCCCACAAATACGAACCGACCCGTCTGCTTTTATAGGGGTCACTATAGGGGTCTCCCATTTAGCGTGGTCAACTGGCTCGAGGACCCCTTGCTTTACTAGTTTATCCAGTTGTTCTTCTATTTTAGGCTTTAAGGCAAAAGGTACCCGTCTAGCCTTTAGTCTAATTGGGGCTACCTTGGGGTCTATGTTAAAGGAGATCGGGTTACCCCGGTACTTGCCTAATCCTTCGCTGAACAGGTCCTGGAATTCTTGAATGAGATCTGCCTCCCAGTCAGCGTCTGTGATATGGTTGATACCGGTCATCCCTATTCCCAGCGGTTCGAACCATTCCAGTCCTAAGAGGCTGGGTCTGTTCCGGTCCACGATTGTTAGGGGCAGAATCTCAGTATGGTTGTTGAATGTTACCTGGAAATGTCCAATCCCTACTACCGGAATTCTGTTTCCCTGGTAGTCTTTGAGCGTTAATTTCTGTTTGTCTAGTTCGCTTCGCCGTATGTCTGGGATCAATTTCTTAATAGTGTCCCAGGAAACCATGGAAAGGAATGATCCCGAATCCACTTCCATTTCACAATTTTTTTCTTCAATTCTTACTTGCACGTGGACTTTTTTGACGTTTTTTGTATTAGAGTGACCAATTATTATTGTTTGATGTGTTTCTTCCTTCTTGTAAGATGACTCTTTAAACTTTCTATTCCTTCCTTCCTGGCTCCAACGGTTGTTTGTTTTCTTTTCTCTCTCTCTTGGGGGAGGACTTTCTCTTCGCCTGGGGCTGTAGCTTGATCGAGCTCTGCATACCCTTGCAATGTGCCCTTTCTTTTCACACTTTCGGCATATTGCGTCTATGAACCGGCACTCTGATCTGGGGTGGTTTCCACCACAACGGTTGCATTCAAAATCAAACCGCCTGGGTGCCCGCTCTTTTTTCCCTCTCGCGGCTTTTAGGTGGCAAACCTCGTCTTCTTCACTACTGGTCTCAGTTTCCAGATCCTCGTAGTGTGTTGAGGTTTTTCCTTGTTCATCATCAGCTTTGGTGGCGTCTTTGGATTTGTGGTGTGCAGCTTGATTAATCTGTTTCATTCTTGCCGCCGATTTGTGAGCAGCTTCGGCTGCGGTGGCTTCTTCGATGGCCTCTGTGGCTGTTATCTTGGGTCGGTTTAGCAACTTACTCTGCAATATTGGATCTTTTAAGCCTAAAACGATCCGGTCTCTTAGCGCCTCATTGAAATCCGAGAATTCGCACTCTCCACCTATTTCTCTTAAATCTGCCACGAAATCGGCGATAGGTTCACCTTCTTTTTGGTTCCGGAGGTAAAACTCATGGCGCTTTATCAGGCAGGAAACGGTGGGCGCGTAGTGTTTCCTCAGGATCTTCTCTAGCTCGGGCCAAGTTAGCGTTTTGACATCGATTGGAGACGCTAGCGCCTTTGCCATCCGAAAAACGGCTTGGCCGCAGTGGGTCAAAAACACCGCTCTCTTTCGGTGATCCGACACTCCGCTCAGATCGCTACTCTCCAAAAACATGAGGAATCGGTCCACATACGTCTGCCATTCCTCCTTGGCCGGGTTGAATTTTTCAGGCGGTGCGTTGCTTCCGGACATGATGCCGCTCGCTCTCCGCCGCTATGCACTCTCTAAACGTGTTGCCTCGATCCCACCTTCGTCGCCAGTGTTTTGGAGCGGCAATGAAGAGGCACACACGTATAGTGATTCAGTCTTTTTGTTTTATTCTCAGGACACCGACTGGCTCGGCGGCGCGGCAGCCCTTCTTTTAAAGGGCTCCCGCGCCTAAGCCAACCAATGACGGCGCGAGGATCTCCCGCCGGAATGTAGACCAATGAACAGTAAGTATTTCAAATATTAACCAATCCAGAACAAATTGCTTGGGAATAAATAACAGGTGTTTAATCATCTCCTCCTCCTCCTCCTCCTCTTCCTCCTCCTCCTCCTTTTCTTCTTCTTCTTCTTGTTTCCAGAAATAACTTTTAACCGTTCCCTGAAGGCCTCTCTTAGGACATTGTTTCTAAATTTTATTGAGCAGGGCTCTCCTTCCAAAATTATCGTTTGAAGTGTGGTCATTTCAAGCTTTGAACTGTTAAGATTCTGTATGTAGTCCACTGATGAGAAAAAAATAAAATAGGACATGCATGCAGACTGAATCACTAACATTTTGCACCAATAGGATAATAAGAGTGTCAGGCTTGCCGGAAGACCCAATGCACAGAACGTTGCATTTGCAGTCAAGGTGACAAGTAAACTTGTTGGGTTCCTTTCTCACAGGTATTATTTATACATGTATTTCCATAGATGGATTCTTTTATGAATATTTTTATTAAAAGATTTTATAAATCATTTTAAAAACTACAGAAATATACCAGAAAAAGAAAAAAGGGATTATAAAAGGGCATAATGAGTGGTGGTTAACTAAGGACCATCTATAAATTCATATATTTAGGGAGGCCATAGATTTCCAAGTAAGTGTGGAAGTTAATGGCCAGGGAATTTCCATTTTAGGCCCAGTCCTTGCTCTGCAATAGTTACTTTGTTGTTGTTCTAACATCCTTATGCAAAGTACTTCAATGCAGTTAACTGCCAAAAGAAGAAAACAAAATTCACAAAAAGATCTTCTAAAGACATTTGACCTTGCAATATCTGTAGGCCAATGATGAATTGATGGCATTATTCTTAATTTTGTCAATTGAGACTTACATGCCTTGATTTATTTACCTGGCTGCTTCTCTTTTTCTCCCTCTAAGATTGGGATTTCTGTACTTCACCTTCTCACAAAGTGCCTCAGGGCAGCAAACCAAAGCAATATGATTAAACAATGAAACCATATAAACAACAAAGCAGCAAATAAAAAGAACACATACTCAATAACAAAAATGAGTGGAAGGTTTTAAAGTAAAGGAGGCCAACCTGTGGTCTTCTAGCTTCAAAAACTCCCCATAAGTAGTTAGTTCCCATCTCAAATAAGGAAATACAAACTATAGAGTAGGCCAGTGAGAAAAGGATCAAAAACTGAAGAAAGTGGTGGCAGGCAGGCAGGCAGGCAGGCAGGCAGGAAGGAAGGAAGGAAGGAAGGAAGGAAGGAAGGAAGGAAGGAAGGAAGGAAGGAAGGAAGGAAGGAAGGAAGGAAGGAAGGATGGAAAAGAAAGGAAGGAAAAGGAAAGAAGAAAAAGGAAGGAAAAGAAAGAAAAAAGATAAGGAAAGAAAGAAAGAAAGAAAGAAAGAAAGAAAGAAAGAAAGAAAGAAAGAAAGAAAGAAAGAAAGAAAGAAAGAAAAGAGTGAGGAGGGATGGTCCTCATCACTTTTGGCTCTGGACATGTCCATCCCTATCTTTGGTTTTGCCCATTAGTAGCCTGCAGGCCTTCACATATCATCCTCAAAGGAACATAGCTCTGCCCCTACATCAAAGCCAAAAAGTAAACTCATCAGAAGAACTGAAAAAAAGTCAAACAGCATTAATGAGTCAAAAGAGTAAAATTTCTGTTGTTGTCTAAAAAAAATGTCAGGACTCAGGCATGACTTTGGAAGCTGTTTCAAATTTCTTTGAATACCGTTCTACTGACAAATTTCTCTCTTTATTACTAGACATGCATCCCCACCCCCCAAAAAAGAAGAAGATGATGAGAACAAGCCAAAAAGGACACAGTGGATCATCGCTGGAAGTACACTGCATTTAGCATCTGATTTCATCTCCCTGGGGTTGGACACAAAGGCTCACGCATAATCTGACAATTTTTCATCTGGCCTCACAGCTGTCCTCTTCAAAAGCAGGTAGATATTCGAACATTATTTGGTTGTCATATCTTGGGAAAAATACAACTGCTAATTCTCCCATGCACAAGGTCTCTTAAGAGCATAAGAACAAGGCGCACCTTTTTGTGGGTTTATTATATCCGTGTCCCAACTAACCAAGTAACAATTAGGGGAAATGTACCCTAGTCACTGTGCATATACAAAATTCATTTCTATTACCAAGAAGAGAACTTAGATAAAACCCAAGATGTAGGAAACTATAAATTTTGCTTGAAGTTGCATGCTATCCAGCATCTTCCAGTCTAGAATTCAAGCATTGATAAGCCTTGTCCCAAAAGTGCATTTTCAATGAATGAATGACGGTGAATCTCCATAGTCATTGATGAGCCTCTTTAGACATTAGTTTTGAACATTTGGAAGAATAATGAGATTTATGTTTTTGTCTGGCAATGTAATTCTCTCCTCTCTTCTCCTCTCTCTCTTCTCCTCTTCTCTCCTCTCCTCTCCTCTCCTCTCCTCCATTCAATTACAATGAAAATAGAACAGGACAAGTAGAGGACATACTTATCTGCATGGCAGGAAAACCTGCTGTGAGAGCATTCCTTTTTGTAGCAACAGCTGATAAGGTAGGGATACAACATCAGGTCAGCAGTAAAGCTAACATCAGGAAGAAAGAGCTATTCTACCCAAAGGAACAGCTACTCATTTATATCCTCTACTATATCACAGGTGGAAAACTGTGTTAGTGGCAAAAAAAAAATCAGTACTCTGGAAGCACCCTTCCTGACTTACAAGTTTCATTAAAAGGCATAAACTTTCATGAGCAGTAGCTCATGAAATTTAAGAATTGCATTTCCTAAATTTGAGACGGGGAGAAAATGGATTACCGCACTGAAGCCAAGAAGCAATTCCCCAATACCACATTCTATTAACTTCTGTCCTCAGATTCCACCACAAAATACAGAGAGAACTACATAATCTGATGAAAGAATTCCCTAAAAATATCGAAGACTGTATCAATATGAAAATACCCCAGAATCTCTAATCGGGCATCTACAACTTACTTCAGAAAATACACAATTCAGATAACATGTGCTATCCCATTATCTTAAGCATAGGAACAATCATAACTGGAATGTAGATTTGATGGATTATATGCTCAGCTCTTATGACCCTAAACTCCCAACTAAGAAACAAATACCACACACCTCCAAAGTGAAGTCCATAGGCAATCTCTCTAGCAACACAATTTTAGCCACCATGGATATTGAGGTACGTGTTGTGGTTCGCCAGCAGCTGGTGCAGCCAGCAGTGGAATCAGACAGTGTAGAAGAACGAGTCAGGGAGTCTGGAGAGGACTCAGACGAGGATCCTGTGTCCGATACAGAGATGGGGCCAGGACCATCTGGAAGTGGTGTACTGCCTTTGGAGCCTTTGGAGTCTGGCAGCAGCAAGGCAAAGGACCCCGGGGAGCCTGTTCCCAGTCCGTGTGTGCGCAGAGCTGCTAGAAGGCGAGAGCAGCTGAAACAAAAGGGGCAATTCGGGAGTAAGGTGAGAGGTGATTGCCCCTCCCATAGGGTAAAAAAGTCAGACCAAGATGACAAAACCTTTGCAGGAAGCAAAGTAGTTTGATCGGTTCTGAGTCATCCTTGAATCTCTTTGTATTTCAGTTGTTTTTTTTTGTATCCTTCCCCTGCCAGGCCCACCAAGCTACGCCCACAGAACTGGTAGTAAAAAAAATGGAATCCCACCACTGGTTCCATCATGATTTCAGCATGATGGAACATGCTACCTCCATTTCCTTGACTGTGTAGAAACTATAAAGCAGGCACATAAACACCCTGGTATGCTATCTCAGCAATTAACTCGCTTCTCTGCCTCCCCTCCCAATTTCAATCTTACATAAAGCCTACATCAATCTAACCACTTCATGTATTTCATGAAGTGAGTTCACAAAAGTTTGCTTATGTGTTTGTTTGTTTATTTGATTATTTATTAAACAAATTTATATAGTCACCAACTCACCCATAGAGAACTTCAGTGGCTGACAACGTTTAACATTTTTGCCTTTAAATACTATTTTTAAGTTGGAAAATATATACCCTGCTGCAATTTGCTGAGGAAATTGCACTGAGTTTTCATTCTGAGTCAGATACCTTCCTACTTATAAGCGAGTCAGAGGGTTAAATTTGCTTCCCATTAAAACTCGTTTGGATCAAGAGTGTTAGATTGGTAGGAACCAAGCTAATTAAAAAACAGCTTCAGTGTCTACTACAAAGAAAATGAAACAGAAGAAATCTGCATGTACTTCACAGAAAGCCCAAATACCCAAGTGAAATGGGCTACTTCAGAAGTATTGAAGCTTCCTCTAAAGCATAACAGATCTTTCCCAAATTCATTTAATGTGAAGCAGGATGATCTGTGTTGAAGCTACAGACAGCTTTGGAGGATCATTGGGTCTGGGAATTGATGTGGAGGAAGTTGTCACAATTTTTAGGCACACTTTCAAAGGAATTTGTTAGCCTCCTGTTAGGAGGAGGTAGTATTCTTTGAAGGTATTCCCTGATAGCTGCTCCAATGCACGTCCCTTTAGGATACTCCCTTTCTGCCCTTGCATAAGATAATACACAGAATTCTGCCTGACGTGTGTGCACTTGGTCACAGAAACATCTATGAGGATCAAAGTAATGAAAGCTGCAATGTGCTATCACAATGCAAAGACCAAACCTTTTGCATGTGTATGTGACAACATAAGGCATGTCTAAAAGAACAGAACTTCTACACAGTGGTAGTTTCATCATTTTTCCTCTCTTTGCACTCCCACACACACTACAGATAGCTCTGCTTGAGCAGTGTATCTGTATGCATGTTAAATCTCAGGATTCCCTTGAACTAAAATGGCAGTATAAAGATTTTTTAAAAACTAAAAGCATCATATTTCATGTAAATAGGTATAATTTACTTAAAGGCACAAGATAAATATGAAGCTCTTCAAAATGCCTCTTGAGCATTGATCAAATATTTTGATGCATTCAAAAGAAATAAATTTTAGATCTGAGATTACTTTTTTTTAAATGTGCTGCTTGCAGAATTCTTTTTATTTATACAAACACAGTTACACCCAGAACCTGCAACATAGAGTTCTCATTGAATTTGCTTGAGGAAATATATAGTACCTCTGTGCAGTTAGTGGTATATTACACTAACATATACACCAAAAGCAAAGCAATATTCTAAATCCAAGTGGCTCATAAATATGCAAGTTATCTTTCAAAAGAAATCCCGGTGTGTAAAGATGAAACAGAGGTGTGCAGGTATGCAAGAGGCCTCCTAGAAATAAAAATTGCAAGCTATGGCAAATGCTAAATTATGTCAGTCATAAAGTCCATAGTTATCTCAGCGTTGCCTTTCTCCCCTGCCTCTTTCTTCTTCCCGACAGTTTTAGGAGAAATCCATTTAGAATTATGGGGTTATATTATGAATGAATGTGGGTCTTGGCTGCCATTCTCATTTAGCCCCCTCCATCTGAATTGTGGGCCTTTTCAGCAGAACAACTTGGTCAAAGGATAAAAGGGGTCAAAATGAGTTTCCTTGCCAGTGACATTGTGTACACTTCTCCACTGCATATGAAATTTAATAGCTAGTGTCTCCTCTTTTTGTATTTGAATTTTGGCCCCCTTGTCTTCAGCCATCAGTCAAAATATGGTAACAACTGAAGGTGCTTTTTCTTTGCTTCCTCTCAGGCTAATAGAAGAGGTTTTGTAATCAAATAGTCCCTTAAAAAGTATCAATAGCAATAGCACTTAAGACTTATATACCGCTTTATAGTGCTTTACAGCCCTCTCTGAACAATTAAGATCTCTTGCTTTGGGAAAATCTTCTCAATGTAATGACCTCCAGGTGGATAGGAACTGTAGTCCAATCGTTCTAGAAAGCACCATATTTCAGATAGTCGAAGGACAAGTGGCACTGTAGGATAAAACTAATGATTATTGGTGTTTAGGCAAGGTGCCATAAGTGCAGTGGTGGGATTCAATATTTTTTTTTTACTACTGGTTCTATGGGCATGGCTTGGTGGGCATGGTGTGGCCTGGTGGGCCTGGCTTGGTGGGCGTGGCAGGGGAAGGATACTGCAAAATCCCCATTCCCTCCCCCACTAACCTGCTTTCCAGCTCCGTTCTCCTGTGCAGGGCAACCAAAGAAAACCCAGCCGATCAGCTGGAACTTGGGAGGCAGAGAATAGATAGGGGAGGGGCCAGTCAGAGGTGGTATTTGCTAATTCTCCAAATTACTCAAAATTTCTGCTACCGGTTCTCCAGAACTGGTCAGAACCTGCTGAATACCACTCCTGCATCATTCAAAGATGGGCGCCGTAGAAATGAATGGTTATTTTTTGTTTGTTTGTTTCTTAGTGTTTTAAACACAGCCTCATGAAATCACCAAATCCTGCATAATTTCAGCATCATGGTTTAACTAAAACTGAAAACTTCCAAAATCTAATTATTTCTGGCAACTTTTTTAAAAATTGAGGAGGAGGCATTTGGGTTATGTGTGAACTTGTAAAGGTGTCTGCTACTTGAAGGCATGATTGATCCATGATGGAGGATAGCAAAATACAAGTAGGCCTTGACTTACGGTCACAATTGAGCCCAACATTTCTGTTCCTAAGTGAAACATTCGTTAAGTGAGTTTTGCCCCAGTTTATGACCTTTCTTTCTACAATTGTTAAGTAAATCATTGCAGTTGTTAAGTCAGTAACACGGTTGTTAAGTGAATCTGGCTTCCCCATTGGCTTTGCTTGTCAGAAGGTTGGAAAAGAGGATCCCATGACCCCAGGATACTGCAACCATCATAAATATGGACCAGTTGCCAAGCATCCAAATTTTGATCGTGAGACCCTAGGGATGCTGCAATGGTCACAACTGTGAAAAACAATCATGTCATTCTTTTCAGTGCTGTTGTAATGGTCACTAAATGAACTCTTGTAAATCAAGGATTACCTGTAGTGTTTCATGGTGCAAAGAATAAATGATGATGATGATATTAACCATTCAGTGGATTCTATGGGCCAGGTCTCTCCACATCTTCCAATCTTGCACTATTGCTATTTTGATGATGTCCAGCCACATGTTCTTTGATGGCCTGGTTTCCTTTTACCACTAACTTTTCCAAACATAATTGCTTTCTCCAGTAAACATGATAATAGAGCTACTGAAAAATGCAAGGTTTTGGAAATCACACAATATACCAAGATTTGATTTTCATATAAGACTACAAAGAGGTTTTCTCAAAAATCCCATAGTATAATGGAGATTTGAAAAGTGAAGCACAGGAAGAAAAAGCTAACATATGTAAATGGTGATGAGGGAGTTCCAGGCAGATGGGGGAAATAAAACAAGTTATGGAGTATGAGGTATCTGGAGGTCAAAGGGCAATGGCGCTCCAGAAACAAAGATCACCAAAATTAATAATGTATGAATTATTAAACATCACAGTTTGTTAAATACCGCTGTGGTATTTTTAATATGAGTTTATTCTTTAATATCTGGGTCGGCTTTTCATGGAGCAGCTAAATGGCAGGAAACATTAGCAGTAGAGGAGGTATGAGCAAAGGAAAGATTTTGCTCCTCAAAAGAGGAGACTTTTGAAGATAAATGGTAAATAATAAGGCTTTGTTTAACCATTATAACCCCCTCCCATGCATGGACAACATCTGGTATGCCTTTGGCTTGTTGTCTCATTTCATTTTTATGATAAAAACTACACCGGATGTCAAGTTTGAGCTGTCCTAGTAATTCAAGCTTTAAATGAAGTTTGCCAGAGGGCTGACCAAATAGCAGCTAATGGCAGCTTAATTGCAGTTGTAATTAGGCATCTGTATTCTTTTCACATACAGTGAAACTCATCCAAAGATTTGTTGTTCAACAGGACACAGATAATCAATGAAATTAGCCTTCATGCCCATCTCCTTAAATGCTGTTCTAGCTAAACTAGACTCTCAAACAACCCAACTCACACAATCAAACACATCGCGTTCTGAATGTTGGATGAGCAGATAGTTTTAATATCTGCTAAAGGGCATGCAGAAATGGTTCATTTCTCTTCAGCTGACATTTAGCTCAGTAGTGCCCGGCAGCATGGTCAGTAAATGCTGATGAAACAACTGTATCACCCTTGTAACAAAACCCAGTGCCTGCATTATTCAGTCCTTCTTTCAAATGTTTGCGTGTATGAATTGGAAAACAGCCAGTGAAGTCCTTGCTCCAACATACCTCCCCCCCAGAAAGGGTACTGGAACAACCCATCATTAGATGGCTACAGTTCAAATGTGCTATATGTTTTTACAATGTGTAATACATTTCCTCACAGTTCTCTGCAGACATGATTTTAATAATGAGACTCAGCACATGCTCCACAACAGCCATTTTCTTAAGGGTGGATGGAATGGAGCAAATGCTGACCACAGCCAAGAGGTCATGTAGGCAGACTCAGAAGCAGAAGTATAAAAAGGAATTGCAAAAACATTAGTCCAAAATAGAGAGGTAAGGAAAACAGACATTCTGTTAAAAAAAAAAGCCTACAATAATGGGAGGGAGAGGGGAAATCACATGAAACAGTACATCTGAAAAAATAAAAGTCTTTATGAATCAAAATCTCAAACTACATATCATCCCTTTGATGATGCAAATATATAATTTGTATCATCGAGAGCTGTGGTGGCGCAGTGGTTAGAATGCAGTACTGTAGGGCTACTTCTGCTGATTGCCCTCCAGCTGCAATTTGGCACTTCAAATCTCGCCAGGCTCAAGGTTGACTCAGCCTTCCATCCTTCTAAGGTCAGTAAAATGAGGACCCAGATTGTTGGGGACAATATGCTGACTCTGTAAACCACTTAGAGAGGGATGTAAAGGCATTGTATATAAATAAATATTTTTTATTATTACTATTATTGTTATTATTATTGTGAAGCAGTATATAAGTCTAAGTGCTATTGCTATGTGTAGAACACCACTTGTCTCCCTTTCCCCCTGCCTCCATGGTTCCCCTGTTTCATCCCTACATCCATACATACATAGCATCATTGTTCCTTTCAATACTATCAGAGGTTAAAAAAATGGATATCTAAATTATTTATGAGCAAGTTGAATAGTGGTAAGCTGAAAACAGATCCTTATGGGATTTTGCTTGTTAGGTTTTTCCACTGTGAATATTGTTCATATGTTCCTGCTCTTCGTATGTGTTTGTGTGTCCAATGGTTACCAATTCACAGAAGGATCTCTCCTTCAGTCCTGTAAGTACTCAGCGTACACAAGATGTTTGATGATGAATTTTGTTAAACATTTTCTTGAAAGTCCATGTATGCAACATCAACAATGTCCATATGTTTGTTGACACTTTCAAAGGACTCAGCTTACATTTATTACTCACTCCCTCTAAAATAAATATGCAGAATGTTTGCAAATCTGGATCTTGAAATTGCAATAAATAATGTTTATATTTGTATGATAGTGAACTTGCTTGGATGTGTATGGGTTTAGGCTGAACTAGCTTAATCATTGGTCTTTCAAAATGTGCCAACTAGAAGTTTCAATATTGGTGCCTTTTTTGAGAAAAAAAAAAATTAAGAAAGGGTGAAAGCTCTGATTAAATATCTAAACACTATCGTGAATTCCTGCCATATCATTATACGTATCAGTCTTGCTAGGTAGTCCAGATGAGAAGCATACCTAGAAATATCACCTCTACCTTTACTGTAAGATTACACTAATAGTTTCTTACAAATCTGAAAATACCCACTCTGCCTCTCACCCTTGCTTTCCTGTAAACTAGGGAGAGCTTCATCTGAGATGCTTTGGCCACCCCCTTCTCTTTCAGACTCCAATTCTCTTTTATCAGACCATTATCTAAACTGCAGTTCCTCTTCCTGTCTGCCAAGGTCATTCCCATGTAGCATTACAACAAGTGAAGCCTACAACTGTACATGGCCATTTAGATGTCTATTCTGCTTCCCTTCTCGGTTTTCCTTCCTCTTCCTTCAATACTCATACATTTGTCATTGGGCTGTTGTTTCACAAGATGTCTCAACTCCATTGTGACTATTGATGGGATCAAAGAAACAATCCTAGTTCCATTAAAAAATTTGGGTTTTTCTGTTGGATTCTATAGCAGTTCTCCATTCAGTCTCTGGAAACATTTGCAAATAACTTGTCACAGAGATGTTCACATCACCAGGGAATAATATCTGATCTTTTTTTTAATAAGTTTTTTATTTTTATCACAACAACAAAAAACAAACATAAAACCTTCTTTCTGTTCCACAGTGTGTCAGTTGAGTACATATTTCTTCGTGCGCAAAATAATATTATCATACATATTTAACTTGTATATATTTATAATCATTCTTATCAATATTTTATATCACATGTCACTTATTCTATTATCCTTAGCTTTATAATCATTAACTTTCAATAATATATTTCAAATTCATTTTCTACTCTATCTAGCCCATCTATTTATCAGTAACAATATATTATACTATACTTATATAATTCAATTCTTTACTCTTCTATCCAACCATTCATAAAACAAATTCCCAATTTTATAATAGTCTTTTTCTTCTTGTTCTCTAATCGCCATTATCAATCTACTTATTTCTGCACATTCAATTATTTTCTTAATTATTTCCTCTTCTATCAGAATTTTTTCATTTCTCCAATTTTGTGCAAATACAATCCTTGCTGCTGTTAATACTGTATATTAATAATCAAATACGTTAACTCTTTGTTATAACCCTCAGGCAGAATTCCCAATAAAAATGTCTCTGGTTTTAAATCTATAGGTTGTTTTATCATCTTCTCCAGCCACATGTGTATTTTAATCCAATACTTTTTAGTCTCTGTGCATGTCCACCACATGTGGTAGTATGATCCTGGTAGCTTCTGACATTTCCAGCACTTCGCCGACTTATCTTCAAACATCTTAGCAATTCTCATTGGGGAAAGATGCCACCTGTAAAACATCTTATGCAAATTCTCTTTATAGGCCATTGACATAATTAATTTATAATTTCCAGACCATAATATCTGCCATTTATCAAGATCTATTCCATATCCAAAAATTTTCCCCCACACAATCATTGTTTCTTTTACTTGTTCATCCTCTAATTTCACTCCTAGTAAATAACCATATAGTTTTTTAATCAACTTCTCATCAGTGCCTGTTAGGATTTTATCCAATTCAGTCAATTCCTTATAAAGCCCAGTCATCTTAATGTATTTTTCATACCTTGTGTGTATTTGCAAATACGAATACCAATTTATATTTATCCCTTGTAAGTCAAATTCTTGCTTTGTTTTGAGTTCACCCTTTTCATTTTAAATTTCATCATATCTAATTATGTGTTCCTTTTTAAATAACTGTGGATATGTAAAAGCTTCTAAAGTTGATAACCAGACTGGTATTTTCAAATAATGATAGTCTCTTATTTTTTCCCATACTATTAATAAAGCATCTCTAATGTAATGTCTCCTAAAATATCCATGTGCCTTACTTTCTTTATACCATAAAAATGCATGCCAACCCAATTGTAAATCATGTCCTTCTAACATTAGTAATCTGGCATTTTCCTTCATCCACATCAATATTGTTGCCTGGTAATATAATTCCCAGTTGGGTAATCCAAAACCCCCTCTCAACCTTGCATCCTATAACAATTTTATCTTGATTCTTGCCTTTTCCCCCTGCCAAATAAATTTCATCATCATTTTATTTAAGTCTTCAAAATATTTTTTTTCAGTCTTATTGGAATCGTTTGAAATAGATACAATATTTTTGGCAGTATGTTCATTTTAATTGTTGCTGTTCTACCTATTAAAGATAGTTGTAGATTTTTCTATTTTTCTAGATCTATTGCAATCTGTTGCAATAATCTGTCATAGTTATTTTCTTTAAGTGTCCATTAGTCTTTTCTTTTTTTTTTCTGTCATATTTTTCACCAAAAATTTTGTTTTTTCTTTGTTTATTTTCAGTCCTGCTATTCACCAAACTCCTCTATTTCTCTAATCAGCTTTGAGCCTGTTTCCAATGGTTCTTCCAACATGAAAACCAAATCATCTGCAAAGGCTTGTAATTTATACTCTTCATTTTTTTTATTTTTATTCCCTTTATTTCTCCATTTTTTCTAATATTTTTATTCAAGACTTCCAATGTCAATACAAATAATAATGGGGATAACGGACAGCCTTGTCTAGTTTCTTTTAGAATGTTGAAGTTTTCTGTCAGTTCTCCATTTATAATTATTCTTGCTGTTTGCTCATTATATATCGCTTTTAATGCATTCATATACCTGTCTCCAAAACCCATCTCCTCCAATTGCATCAACATAAACTGCCAATTTACATTGTCAAACGCTTTCTGTGCATCTAAAACACTAATGCCATTTGTTTCTCTGAGTGAGTGTCATAATATTCCAAAGTGTTCAATATTATCCTCATATTGTTTTTTATTTGTCTCTTGGGCAGAAATCCATTTTGATCTGAATGTATAAAATAGTTTAAATATATTTTTAGTCTTTCTGCCATTATTGAAGCAAATATTTTATAATCAGCATTTAGCAGGGATATTGGTATATAATTCTGTATTTGTTGTGGTTCAGTATCTTCTTTTGGTATAAGTGTAACATATGCTTTTGTCCATGAATCGGGTATTTTATTTATTGTCAAAACCCCATTCAATAGTTCCAACATTGTAGTAGAGATTGTTTCCTGAATTGTCTTATAAAATTCAGCTGGTAGCCCATCCAGGCCAGGAGCTTTTCCAGTATTTTGTCTATTTATTGTTTCTGTCAACTCCATCATTATTATTTTTTCATCTAACATGGTCTTTACTTCCTCAGGTATTTTCGGTAATTCTGCCTCTTGTAGATATTGTTGTACTTTGTTTTCTAATATTGCCTCTTGACCATATAGTTTCTCATAAAATTTCTGTACTATTTTTTTTCTTCTCTTCATTTCCATAACATAACATGCCATTTTCATCCATTAATTGTGGTATTCTCTTTGATTCTTTTTCTTGCTTTAATTTGTATGCTAACCATCTCCCTGGTTTATTTGCATTTATTTGCATTGAATAGTTCAGTTTGGCTCCTCTAATCTTTTGTGCCAATTCTTCTTTTTCTATTAGTCCAATTTTGTGTTTAATTATATCCATTTGATTTTTGGTATTTTTGTGTTGTGGATATTTTTGTAAATCTTTCTCCAGTTTTTTATACTCTTGTTCTAAAAATCGTTGTGTTTGTCTCTTTCTAATATTCTTTCTTCTTGTATAAGTTATAATTATCCCTCTAGTATACGCTCTCTTCGTGTCCCATACATTTTGTAATGAGGTTTCTCCTGGCTTGTTTTCTTTAAGGAAGAAAGCCAACTCTTTTTCCAGGTGTTTAATAAATTCTTTTTCATTCAAAATTGAATTATTCAAAGTCCATCTTGATCTTTTCTTCTGTCTTTTCCATTTAATCCTTATTGGATTGTGGTCGCCCAAATGTTTGTATCAATATTTGCTTCTTGGATATTAGGTATTAAATCTGTTGACATCTAAATCATGTCTATTCTTGACCATGATAAATGTCTATTTGAGTAAAATGTAAATTGTCTATTTTTGCTATTCAATTCTCTCCATATATCTTTGATATTCAGCTCCTCCATGATCTTAAAAAAAGATTTAAGTAATATTTTCCTGTTCTTATTTGTTTTCTGTGTTTTATAGTCCAGTTCAGTATTTACAATTGCATTAAAATATCCAAGAATGCATATCTTATCATAATCCAGTTCAATTATTTTATTATGTAAATTCTTATAAAATTGGTCTTGCTGGTTATTGGGAGCATAGATTGAGATTAAAAGTTTTTTTGAGTTATTGTCTATTATTTCAACCATCAATATTCTTTCTTCATCTGCATAGATTTGCTTGGCTTTAATTGTATTTCTAATATATAAGACAACTCCTCTTTTATTTTGTTGTGCCAATGATGTAAACATAGTTCAAATTCTAGAACAATTCAACAAATGTGCATGTTGTGTTTTGATATGATCTTAATCTATGTATCAACCCTTTATCTGTTCTCATTCTATTCCATCAACCATTTTTTTCCCTAAATAGTTTTCTAGATTTTCCCTCCTATGCCTTTCCATCATTCCTCCAATCTAATTGTCAAGTTATTCTTTACCACTGATGGAGTTTGTGAGGGGGGAAGTGTCAAAGGAACCAGTCAGCCCTGTTTCTGCTATTTGGATAAAAGCAGCAGAAGCCCATAGAGGCCCATGTTTTCCATTCTCTCAATCTGTCAATGCTTGTGACAATCCATTGCCCTGAGACTACTGGCAGAAGAGGCATTCCATGTATAAATTTCTTTTTTCTTTAACATTTATTGAAGGGTGGGTATTATAAAACTTGAGCAGTGACAGCTCCTAGTTGAATTTGTCTGAGTTCAGAAGCTAAGCAGGGTTGGGATTTGCTGGTGCTTGGATGAGAAACTTCCAAGGAATTCCAGGGCTGTTAGTTAGACCTGGAAAATAATAATAATAACAACAACAACAACAACAACAATAAGTTCTTGCAGTCCAAGAACAAGCCATTAGAACAAATGCAATTAAAGCCAGAATAGAAAAATCTGCTGATGACCCCAAATTTAGATTCTGCAAAAAAGCGGACGAAGCCATCGATCACATACTGAGCTGTTGCAAGACAATTGCTCAGACTGACTACAAACAATGTCACAACACAGTCACTCAGATGGTCCATTGGAACGTATGTCGCAACTACCATCTGCCTGTAGCAAAGAACTGGTGGGTTCATAAGCCTTAAAAAGTGGTCGAAAATAAGCATGCAAAACTACTGTGGGACTTCTGAATACAGGCTGACAAAGTTTTGGAACACAATATCCCAGATATCATGATTGTGGAGAAGAAAAAAGTGTGGATCATCGACATTGCCATACCTGGTGATAGCAGAATCAACAAGAAACAACTTGAAAAAATCACCAGATATCGGGACTTGAAAATCAAACTGCAGAGACTATGGCATAAACCAATGCAGGTGTTTCTGGTGGTAATCGGCACACTGGGTGCTGTGCCTAAAGACCTAGGCAAGCACTTAAAAACAATTGGTGCTGACAAAATCACCATTGGTCAGCTGCAGAAGGCCACCTTACTGGGATCTTCTCACATAGTCCGTCGATACATTACACTGTCCTAAAAGCTTGGGAAGTGTTCGAATAATGATTTGTGATACGAAACCCAGCACAGTTATCTTGTTTGCTGTGTACACTATAAACAATAAGAATTAGAGCAATCATTTGTTCCATCATTTCCCAAGTTAGAGTAACCCTCATACCATTCTCATGGAGCCCAAACTTCGCAAAATAATACAGACTTGAGTTTCACCTCCAGGAGCCAAAAAGCCCTCTCTTTGGTAGTATATAATTATATTTCACTAAAATGTGCCCCTTTCAATCAATTTCATTCTCGAGATCCAAATACCCAAGAAAGTATTATTAATGAAATTGTTAATATTTTAGAGAAGAAAGCAACATTAATGGATGTAGGCCTGTACGTACCCGCTCCAAAACAAAACCTTTCTGCAAACATACATACTTCTGTCTCTTGGGAAGCTGTTGCAAACTCAGCCTGGGCTGAGCTTCTAACCATGTTTTGCTTGAGGCAGGGACACTAGGTTGCCTCAGATCCAAACAAGGGTGAAGAGGCAAACCATACAGGTAAAATCAATACGGTCTCCAGGGCTATCACTACTAGAAACCTGTCAGGTCCAGCATATGAAAGCAGCTTCCCCAATATGGTGCCCATGTAAACCACAGTGATAGCAATTGTTTCAACAGCTGTAGCTGGAATTCCCATAGCAAGGAATTCTGGCTGGTGGAATCCAGAAGAAGGGTCTTTCCTGCCACCCTCTGGAACATTGTGCCCCTCAGGTCCTTCTGAAAGAGCCTCAAAACTTGGTTCTGCCAATTTGTCTGGGTCCCAACTCCCAATGGGGGTATTCCACACTGGAGATGGTCAGTTGACTAGGAAAATGAACCCACCTCCATCCTGTTGCATTCTGGTTCCTAATATCTCACTACTGTTCATTTTTAAGATTTCATGTTTTAATGTTTTGTGCTCTTGCTTTTATAATGTTGTAAGCTGTCTAGAGTCACATGACAGTGAGATTGGCAGCATAGAAATTTAATAAATAATAATAATAGCTGGAATGGCACCAGACCATGAACTTCTGTATCGAAGGGATTCAAAACTCCTAAAATGCTAACAGCATTGCTAAACATCAACCTTGTTCACCATCAAAGCTTAGGCTCAAAATGGCTGCTCTTTCCTGGGTTTTGCAACTCTATTTGCAGTTGAAACAGTCAATATGGTATCCAAATGGAAATGAGAAGCACTGTAAGCAAAGCAGAAACTCAGTCAAAAGTTT
Organism: Bungarus multicinctus; assembly: GCA_023653725.1. Taxonomy (NCBI): domain Eukaryota; kingdom Metazoa; phylum Chordata; class Lepidosauria; order Squamata; family Elapidae; genus Bungarus; species Bungarus multicinctus. The sequence continues at coordinate 137,829,322 of CM042834.1, forward strand.
CCTTATTCTAACAGCAGTGGGTAAACAATTTCTCTCTGGCTCTGAAGAATCCACATGCAGAAGAAGCTTTGCTTTTGACAACAGTGGAGATGACTCTTAACCACATAGGGACCTCTTACTGGTTACTATGACAACAGTAAGATGGATCGCCATTCAACAAGATTGACTGCAGAGTGGCAATTTTTTAATTCTTGTGAATGAGATAGAAGGGCATTTGAAGATTTGTTTTAATAATTAAAAAGAAAGAGCATGAAATTTCTAACATTCCCTTCCATTGGCACGAAAGAGATTAAACTTGACGTTCCTTGCAGGAATAAATCGAAAGCATAAGACCCTCTAAGGGGTGAAACAGCCCAGCGTGCTCTTTCAGAAGGGCCTGAATGAGAATATAAACTCCTGATGGAAACCAAAGATTGCTGGTGGCAGCTCATAACACTGTTATATACATAGTGCCATTGCCAGAGTCAGGCTCTATAGCAGCTGACAGACATCTGAAAGTGACAGGCTCTCTAAAATGCAAAGAAAAAAAAGAGGGGAGAGGTAAAAAGGAAAAAGATAAGGAAGGATAAATGTACCACAAGAAAGTCTTGCTAATCCTGTATTTGTTTCTAATAGCAGGACAATTTATTTTCCACAAGTCATTGGGTCAATGGGACTTTCTGAAATAGCAAGTTTGAAGGTAGAAGCATGAATAATAATGGTAGCTGAAGAAGAAGAAATAAAAGGTTGGGATGCCAACCCATTCAGAATTCCAACTGTTATTCCAAGTTGTCTAATAGATGACTCCACTCCATTCCTCTTGTGTTCCTTTCCCACATTCTTATTGCATGAAAATGTTGTGGATCCTTCTCTCTTCCCTCAACTCAGTGGTGGGATTCAAATAATTTAACAACCGTTTCTCTGCCCTAATGATTTCTTCCAACAACCAGTTCACCAAACTGCTCAGAAAGTTAACAACCGGTTCTCCTGATGTGGTGCAAACTGGCTTAATCCCACCACTGCCTCAACTATTGTAATAGTATCTCGGAATGTCCATGGAAAAAGGAGGGAGAGCCACAGATGGGACAATCAGCATCTAAAGAATGTTTCGACTCACCAGTCATTGATCATTTCAGATGAGACTCTCCCAGTCTTTCCAGAGAGTCAAAGGAAAGGAGGGAAGAATTTTTTTTAAAAAAGCACCTTTGGGAGAACCATGACCTGGATGACTGAGAATCTCCATAAACATTGAGGGAAGAAATACTTTAAGCCTTGCAAGATACTGTTAATGTAACTCTATAATACAGATAAGAGTTAGTACTCCTGGTTGTGCTTCTTGTCTTGACTATCTTGCAAACTAACAACAATCAATTAACATTCTGTGGCTGCTGATATTCTCCTGCCATTCTTTGCAGAGGTTTCCTTGATTTGTTTTGCTCTGAAGTCTTTTGGCATTTCAGGGGTATTTTCCAGCTGGTTGATACATATTAATATGTAATAGCTTACTGAAATAAAAAAAAATTACCATCTGTATGTAGTAATGACAATGAGTGGCATGGTGGCCTGGAGGTGGAGCTGTCATGTCACAATCAGGAAGCTGTGAATTTGATCCTAGAAGGGCACAAAGGGAAAATATCTGCTGTGAGCTCCACATAGGTGTCAGGAAGGGCATTCGGCCAGTCAACACTCAGCTCCATTCAATTGCCCTGACTCCACCCTAATGCAAGACATTACAGGATCATTAAAAGAAAAAAATGTAGAAAAAACAATAGCAGCAATAGTATGGCATAACCATTAAGGAATAGGGCTGCAGAAATCAGGGTTGAACTCCACATTTACTCATTGGATTGTTGGGGCCCAGATTTTTTCTGAAAAGAGTTATATTATTTCACATATAAGATGTGGCACTGTATGACGACTTTTGCTATGAATACAAATCAAGTGGATTCTATAATGGCAGCTTTTATCCCTAGGCGGCTTGAATGGGGAGATTCAATTTCTTCTATTATTGTAATTTTTTTTTTCTTATTCTTGTAGTGTGAAAATGATTTTTTGACAATCCCTATTAAAGCCGTATGCCCTCCATTGTGCCCTTTGGAAATGATTCCAGTTGGGAATTCCTACATCTTTTTTTAAGCAGATATTTGGAGAGCTTGGGACCACGTGAAACTCACAGGATTTCATTTGGTGTAGTGTTTCTTTTTTTCTTTTAAAGTTTAGTTTTTAAACAATTACTTTAAAAAAGTTTGATTATTGTATAGTATGTGTTATGCAGTCAGTTTTCTTTTAGTATTATATGTACAATTATTCTAAATTAAACCCTGATTCAGATAAACCCTAAAGGAGGAGATTTTTCCCTAAAAAGTCAGTCTTCTAATATTTTTTTTTTTTAAATGAGATTTGAATGAATTGACATAATTCTGGTAAGAAACATACTTTAAATAATTTTGGCCAATGGTTTGTAAAACAGGTTTGTGAATTGTTGTATAAACAGCTAAAAGCTTAATATCTATGGAGGTTCTCAGTCATCCAGGTTATGGTTGTCCCAAAGGTGCATTTTAAAAGGCAAATTGACTTTCTGGTTTTTCATTTAAGATGTTGCTTCTCATCCAAGAAGCTTCTTCATCTCTTCTTCAATCTTCAAAGAAAAACCAGAAACTCCAATTGGCTCTTGGAAAAGTACCTTTGGGACTAATTGTGGCTTATTTAGAAAATCACGGTTAGGCAAATAGCAGATAAACATGATGTTCTTCTATAATTGGTGTCTAAATATTCCTGTCAGTTACTGTCACCAATTGACACTATCAGCAACAGACCAAGGTCCTTGGCTACCCAATCAAATTAATCTAAGATTGTATGCCATTTTTTAAAGGTCTAGCCAAAGGTTTCATTAGTGAGATAGGGGAACACATTTTCAAGCTGCAGTAATGTATTTCCTACTGAAACATGCCATCTTTCTTTTGATAATGTTTGGAATAGCTTAGTTTTACTTCAGCAAGCTTGCGGTGTAAGTGTAAGGCTGTTACTACTTTTTATAATGAGGCTTAGTTCGTTAAACAAGATACATTGCTGGCCAGAACTGTTTTCTATGGAACAGATCAGTTCCTGGAAAAGAAAACTGTCCAGCTCTAAATAATTTTAAAGTGCCTTCCTTCAAACCTTTATTGTCAATGTGTACAATGACAATATTGTACATGTGTACAATGAGATTGGCTGAGCCTCCCTTTGTGCATCCCCCACAACACAAATACATCTCAAATACATGCCTGGAGGCCGTGCGGTGTTGGATGGGGCAGAACAGGCTTCGGCTCAACCCATCTAAGACTGAGTGGCTGTGCTTCCCGGCACCCCAGTACAGCCGGCTGGTTCCATCGCTGGCTGTGGGGGGGGGAGGGGGGGGAAACTCTTGCTCCCACAGAGAGGGCCCGCAATCTGGGTGTCCTCCTGGATGTGCGGTTGTCATTGGAAGACCATGTGGCGGCCGTCGCCAGGAGGGCTTTTGGCCGGGTCCGTAGGATCTACCAGTTGCGGCCCTTTCTGGATCGGGATGTGCTTCGCACGGTCACTTCCGCCCTGGTAACTTCCCCCCTAGACTATGCCAAAGCTCTCTACATGGGGCTGCCTTTGAAGAGCATCCGGAGGCTCCAGCTGGTGCAGAATGCGGCCGTACGGGTGGTGTTGGGGGCTCCTCGGGGCTCCCATGTTACGCCACTTCTGCGCGAGCTGCATTGGCTCCCGGTGGCCCTCCGGGTGCGCTTCAAGGTCTTAGTTATCATCTTTAAAGCGCTCCATGGCTCGGGACCAGGATATTTGCGAGACCGCCTCCTGCCATTATCGGCCTCCCGCCGACCGATACGCTCCCATAGAGTCAGCCTCCTCGGGGTGCCGCCGGCTGGACAGCTGGTGACCCCGAGGATGCGGGCCTTGACATTGGGGGCACCCTCTCTCTGGAACGAATTACCCCCGGAGATAAGGACCATCCCTGATCTCCTGACCTTCCGCCGTGCATTGAAAACTTATTTATTTCAGCAAGCCGGTCTGGCCTAGGGGTTTTTACATTTTTTAATCTGGTTTTAACTTTCTTAATTCCCTTATTTTTAATCTTTTGAAATGACCAAAGTATTTAATTCTTTTAATTTTTAAATATTGTATATGTGTTTTATATGTGTATTTTATCCTGGCTGTTCACTGCCCCGAGTCCCTTAGGGAGAGGGGGGCGGTATATAAATTTAAATAAATAAATAAATAACTCACAGTGAAAGAAAACTAAATCCTTAATCCAGTAAATCATACTAACAAACACACAATCCTCTGTACATATATGTACATAACCTTACATTATATTATATTGCACCAATGTAAACATGTTGCATGTTGCGACGGCCCTGCAAATCTATCATCCTTCATAATTGTGATGTTCAGGAGTCTGACAAGCCCATGGATAAAAGCTGTTCTTCAGCCTGTTCCTACGACTGGCTATGCTTTGACATCTCCTGCCCGATGGTAGGAGAGTAAAGAAATGCTGACCAGGGTGTGCCTTTCTAAGAATTCATGGTTTGTTTAATATCGTACATATTTGATGGGGATGGCATGGCAACAGGCAGTCCTTAACTTACAACAGTTCATTTATTGACCATTCACAGTTACGATGGCACTGAAAAAAGTGACTTATGACTATTTTTGTACGCTTACAACCATCGCAGCATCTCCACATCACCTGGTCAAAATTCAGATTCAGATTTATGACAGTTGCATGGGGTCATGTGATCACTTTTTGCAACCTTCTAACACCCAAAGTCCATGGGGAAACCAGATTCAATTAACAACCATGCTACTAACTTAACCATGTAATAGCTGTGGTAAGAGAGGTTGTAAAATGGGGCAAAGCTCCACAGCTATCTCACTTACCAGCAGAAATTTTGGGCTTGTGTGGTCGTAAGTCAAGGACTCCCTCTATTGCTTTTCTGGTCAGCAGAGAGAAATAGCAGCCACAGTCATTCAAATTTTCTTGCCTTTACAGAATGTGTGTGACCTTTATCCCTCATGCTTAATGATAAGAAGGATAAAGAGTCGTGACTGATATAAGAACAGATGAACTCTTGACAGGCTCATTAGCCTATTGAGCTAAGTACTCCCAGGCTGTACCTCATTTTTTCCCCTCATTATCAGAATGGAATATTTTCTAAGTGGGACTCCTATAAACATTGCTGAACAACAGTGCCCAGAAATATCAGTGAACATAACCAATGGTAAGAGATGTTGGAAGTCATAATTCAGCTACTGTACAACTGACGGAACACAGATTCTCCAGTGCAGATCTATCCAACTGTGATCAGAAGATCTCATTTAGACTTTGCTGCATCACATATTTCACATGTTCAAAAGTTCAAAGTGTAATATCCCTCCCCCCATTTCTCCCTATTTCTTTCCTCCCCTGTCCTTGTGTGTTTTTGGATCATCATCACATTTACCAACATCCTTTTTTCCTTCTTCAGCTTTTCCTCCCTGCTTTTGCCAACTATAAAAAGCCTCCCTCAGTCTGACAATCTTATTATTTATCATTTCTCTTCCAACTTTAATTTGCCCTATTATCCGTACAATGTTATAAATCAGAGGAACCGCATTTCGGTGATTTGTTCAAAAGAGAACTGCAGCCAATCATCCTCTGGAAACTTCTTTCCAGCATCACTATAAAAATGTGAACCTGAACCAGCCTGAAAGATAAGTTGCTGCAGGGCATTAAATATCTGGTCACCCTACTGGCATGTAATGCAAGTGGCGCCACTGATAACATTTTGTCTATATGGGCAGAATCTCTCATTCACCCTTCCTCTAATATATGACATTCAAAGCAAACTGGGAAGATATTAAAATGATGGCATGTATGAATGATGTCTTGATTAAAATCAGTGTTTTTCAATCTTGGCAACTTTGAGCTTCAACTCCCAGAATTCCCCAGCCAGCATGCTGGTTGGGGAATTCTAGAAGTCGAGGTCCACACAGTTTAAAGTTGCCAAGTTTGAAAAACACTAATTTAAATCCTGACATCTGACCTGAGTGTATATGTTATAGATCTGATCTCATGATGTAATGCACACTTCACCAGTTGCTCTTTGCAAATCCCTGTGCCTTGACAGTTGCTCTGCAGACAGATTGAGTCTGCAACTCAAAATTCTGGTTAGCAGAATCAAACTCATAATAGCCAGGAATTCTAGGGGTTATGGTCCTTGGTTATGTGGAAGGCACCAGACTAAAAGATCTTCTCAGCTCAAGTCTATACAGACTAAATGGATCTATGATATCTTATTATATTAAGAGCAACTATGTTCTCTTTGCTGATGATGTAAAGCTGTTCAATACCACAGACAATACTGCTACCCTTCAAAAAGATCTTGACTATGTATGAGAATGGTCAAACAAATGGCAACTTCAAATCTCAACAAATAAATGCTCTGTTTTACATATTGGCAAAAAATATCAGAAAATAAAATACAAGCTGAATAGTCAAGACCCTGTTGATGATTCAAGCTCTGTAAAGGATCTTGGAATATTCATCTCTAATGATCTAAGTGCTAGAGTCCACTGTAACTACATAGCCAAAAAGGCATTAAGAGTTGTTAACCTAATCCTACGTAACTTTTTCTCTGGTAATATCATACTACTAACTAGAACAAAACATTTGCTAGACCAATACTCGAATACAGCTCATCAGTCTGGAACCCACATTATATATCTGATATTAGCACAGTTGAGAAAGTCAAGAAATATTTCACAAGAAGAGTTCTCCACTCCTCTACTCATTGTAGAATACCTTATGCCACCAGATTTGAAATTCTAGACCTAGAAAACCTTGAATTACACCATCTTCGGTCTGATCTAAGTATGGTATATAAACCATATATTGCAATGACTTACCTGTCAATGAATACTTCAGCTTCAACCATAACAACACAAGAGCACACAATAGATACAAACTCAAGGTTAATCACACCAAACTTGATTGCAGGTAATATAACTTCAGCAACAGAGTGGTCAATGTCTGGAATACTCTACCTGACTCTTTGGTTTCTTCCACAAACCCCAAAAACTTTAACCTTAGATTGTCTACTATTGACCTCACCCCTTTCCTAAGAGGTCTGTAGGGGGTGTGCATAAGTGCACCAATGTGCCTACCATCCCTGTCCTATTGTTTCTTTTATTTTTCTTATATGTACCCATTTCATGTATTCATATCTATGTACATACAGTACTTATACCTATTATCTTGTAAGCGATTGACAAATCAAATAAATAAATAAATAAGATCCTATTTGTCATAGCAATTGGGGTGGGAGGGGAAATACTGATTTATTTACCCAGACCTAGAATTTTTCTCCTTAGAAGGACTGTTCATGTTTTCTAAAGACTAAGAGTGGCCAATTGAATGTCCTCAATCACTATTGCTGATGTTCCTCTCAAAAAAGCTTTCAACTGGTAAGAAGCAGAAATTTCATATTCATGTCACATCCTTTATCATCCTGTACATAATATTACTTCTTTTATCATTCTGTACATAACATATATATTACATGTTAAACCTGACTAATCCATGTGGCCTAGAACCCAAGAGACTGTGGATGCTAGTCCTATCTTAAGCATGAAAGCTGACGGGTGACTTTTGTACCCATTACCCTGTCTCACTCCTACCCATCTCACAGGATTGTCCACTTTGAGTTTCTTATCTATATACGTATATAAAAGCGAAATATCACTCACGCATCATCACAAAATCTCCAGAACCGTCAAGCCTACAAACTTGAAATTTGTCACATATGTTCCTCTTGGCTTCTAGGTGCTTGCTAAGAAAGGATTTTTCAAAATGACCATCAGAACATTAGTATTTCCTATATTATTATTAACACGCTCTGATGCTAAGGAGTTCTACTTCCCCTCCTCACCTGAAAAGAAATATGTTCCAAATGAAAAACACAAGCAGAGGAGTTTCAGTTTCACAGCACCAAGCAGGTTTAGTACAGAACAGTTGAACTAAGCTATGCCCAGGCTATTTGCTGTCTCCTTCTTGCTCACACAGCAAATACTGTTTCAGTTTCCAAACAGCCCTCAACTCTCTCACAAACTGACAGGACGCTAGCCAGATGAATACCCATGGATGCTGGTAGGCAGAGGCAGAATTTTTTCTCTTATTTTCATCCCCAAAAACTAAACCTGACCACATAGTTTCGTAGCGAAGCACGGGTATCGAGTTAGTAAAGTAATAAAGGCAGGGATAAAAATCTAATAAATGAAATAAATAAATAAATAAATAGTTCTTACTGTTAAATGTAAGGCCATTCCCAACTACTTACTTAAAAATAGAGCAGACCCCAAGATTTTAAAGAAGTTCTCTTTCCTTGTTCCTTTTAAACATGATCAACTAGATGCATAGCAATTATTTCTTTCAGCTCCCAGCAGATTTTTCTGCATATTAATTTAACAATATGTCAGTTGGACAGACTGTCAGGTTGTCAGAGATAGAGAGCTGAAAATGAAATTCCTTTCAAAATGTTTTAGCAATATGTGTCACTTTTTTGAAACTTACATTATGCTGTCCAAGTCCTTCCTCCCCCGCCACCTGTTGCTTCAAATATTGATTTATTTAGTCAACCTTGCTTGTGACTTATTCCCACAGGTGTTCCTTCAGCCATAAAACAGTAAAACACTCCATCCACTTCTTAGACTATGGCTTCATAAAGTCTACCCTACCCCCTCGCCTTTTTCAATGTTGAATTATTGAGCTCAGCTACATGTGCATGGAAAATGTCAGTCCCCATTTTTTATTTGTTTAAACATAGTTTTAATTAAATATGATGACATGAAAAATGTCAGGACCACTTTCTGATAAAGCTCTAGACCCAGCTGTGATTAAAATGACAATTATTTGCTTATTTTAAAGACTGTCATCTCAGATGTGCATGGCTTCTGTGGCAACCATGGACCTAACCCAGATAATATCTATTTTGAATACCATTGGCGTTTCATTCCCTTTTATGAATTCATGTCCCAAATAGTTTATCCTATGTTGGGAAACTGCCAGCAAGATGGGAAGAAAGGGTCAAGCAAGGGTTTAGCTTAGAGTCCTTATGCAGCTGCAAAAGGTATAAGCTTCTTGATCTCTCCAGGATCCATGTAGTCCAATCTGGTCATTCTCAGGGTAATGCAAGCAGTCTGGAGAGATTCTTATAACTTAGGTAGAGAATAATAAAGTTGCTTGCTTAAGATATCTGTGAGTAGCTCTGGTTGCTTTCAAGTGGCATCATGTAATCATTAATCATTCTGAGCCATTTACATTTACTTATGTACTTATTGATATGCTATCCACATGACTATGCTTTCCTTCCTTCCTTCCTTCCTTCCTTCCTTCCTTCCTTCCTTCCTTCCTTCCTTCCTCCCTCCCTCCCTCCCTCCCTCCCTCCCTCCTCTTTCTTTCTTTCTTTCTTTCTTTCTTTCTTTCTTTCTTTCTTTCTTTCTTTCTTTCTTTCTTTCTTTCTTTCTTTCTTTCTTTCTTTCTTTCTTTCTTTCCATCCTTCCAAATGAGAAGCTCCTGTTTCAATACTGGCATCATCAGAGACCAGACTTCTTTGTGGCTTTTATGTGACCATGGTGAGTTCTGGATCCATTTAGAAAAATTCAGTGGTCTTCCAAGTCACTAGAGAACTGTCTTCCAAACTGGTGATCCCATTATATACCACTAAATTGATATATAGGTGCATGCTGTTTTCTTAATATTAAAGGGGTCTTCATGTAGACAGAGGATTGCTACAGTCTTCTTCCATGCTTGATTGTAGAGTTCCTTCTTTAAGGTTGCATTGTTTCCCTTGCATCAGCAGCACCCCACCTGCCCTGCATTACTTCATCACTGGATATCTTCACCAGTTTTGATCTCTGGAGGGCCCGTGACAGGGGTTGTTCCTCTGTCCTGGTCCTGTTAGATCTCTCGGCGGCTTTTGATACTGTCGACCACAGTATCTTATTGCGACAGCTGGGGGGGTTGGGAGTGGGAGGCACTGTGTTGCGGTGGTTCTCCTCCTTCCTCTCTGACCGTTCGCAATTTGTTTTGGCAGGAGGGCAGAGGTCAACCCCGAGCCCTCTGACTTGCGGGGTACCTCAGGAGTCTGTGCTCTCGCCCCTGCTGTTCAACATTTATGTGAAGCCGCTGGGTGAGATCATCCATGGCTTTGGGGTAGAGTTCCACCAGTACGCTGATGACACTCAATTGTACATTTCTACCCCAGGCCACCCTGACAAAGCCATTGAAGTGATGACCCAGTGCCTGGAAGCTGTGCGGGGTTGGATGGGGTGAAACAGGCTTCGACTCAACCCAGCCAAACCCGAGTGGCTGTGTTTTCTGGCACCCAGATACAACCAGCTAATGCCATCGCTGGCCATGGGGGGAGAAATTCTTGCCCTCACGGAGAGGGTGCGCAATCTGGGTGTCCTCCTGGATGTACGGCTGTCGTTAGAAGATCATATAGCGGCCATCGCCAGGGGTTTTTTTTGTCAGGTCCGTAGGATCTACCAGTTGCGGCCCTTTCTGGATCGGGATGCACTTCACACAGTCACATCTGCCCTCATCATCTCCCGCCTAGACTATTGCAATGCTCTCTACATGGGGCTCCCCTTGAAGAGCATCCGGAGGCTTCAGCTGATGCAGAATGCAGCTGTGCGGGTGGTTTTGGGGGCTTCTCGGAGCTCCCATGTTACACCGCTCTTGCGTGAGCTGCATTGGCTTCTGGTGGCCTTCCGGGTACAATTCAAGGTGTTAGTGGTCATCTTTAAAGCTCTCCGTGGCTTGGGACCTGGGTATTTACAGGACCGCCTACCATCGGCCTACCATCGGCCTCCCATCGGCCAGTGCGCTCCCACAGGATGGGCCTCCTCAGGGTGCCGTTGGCTGGGCAATGCCGGCTGGTGGCCCCGAGGGTGCAGGTCTTCTCTGTGGGAGCATCCTCCCTATGGAATGAACTGCCCCTGGAGATGAGGACTATCCATGACTTACAAGCCTTCCGGCGCAGGTTGAAGACCCACCTTTTCCATCAAGCCGGTCTGGCCTAGAGTTACTTATAGGGCTTTTAATTGATTTTAATGGTTTTAGTTTTTTAAATTTTCCTGATTAGTTTTTATCTTTATTCAGCCATTAATTTAATCCTTTTAATTCTATTTTAAAAATTGTATTTATAATTGTGCTTTTTACTTGGCTGTACACCGCCCTGAGTCCCGTCGGGAGAGGGGGCGATATATTAAATAAATAAATAAATAAATAAATAAATAAATAAATAAATAAATAAATAAATAAATAAATGGTAAATAAAGTTCCCTTCTAACCCTGCTTGCAAGGGTGTCCCTGCTAGGACTTCATGTGCTCCCCAGTATTGCTCTCAGGCTTATTGAAGGAATTGACCCTTTTTACCACATCAATGTGGTCAGCCCTTTAGAGGACACAGAAAATACATGGGACAATATTATTAGTTTGTTGCTATTCTTTTCACAAGCATGCAGACACTTACCTAAATTATCTGCAATAACTTTATGGACAGCCACTAATCTATTGGACTCAGACTGGAAAACATTGTATTAGACTACATTAAGTTTTAAACCATAATATAATATGTGTACACTTAGCTGTCATGCCAAATAGGAGATTCCAGATGTTTGATCCACAATAAAGAAAACAATAGCAATAGCACTTAGACTTACATACCGCTTCATAGTGCTTTACAGCCCGCTCTAAGCAATTTACAGAATCAGCCTATTGCCAACAATCTGGGTCCTCATTTTGCTGAACTCGGAAGGATGGAAGGCTGAGTCAACCTTGAGTGGGTCAGGATCAAACTCCTGGCTGTGAGCAGTTATCCTGCAATACTACATTCCAACTACTCTGCAATATCTCAATCAATTTTATGACACTGCTCAGTTCTATATAGTGATTGTGGTTGTATTAGTACAACACCAATAAAATGTTGGTGATTAATGTCATAAATGCTTAAAATAAAAGGTATCTGGAAAGAGCTCCTCTGTAAGGCGAGTCTCATCACGACATACTGATTTGTTTCTCTTTTCAGAGTCTGCCTTCATGCAAGCTTTATGCATGAAATGATTCCAAAGTACCAAGCCATATATCGTTCTTGCAAAAAGCATTCCAGTGATGACTCTTAAATTACTAGACAATTTTAGACTGTATTAAATATATTCCAAATGAGCCCATTCATGATTAATGCTATTACCATGACTGCCAGAGGCATTAATAGTGATTAGAAGGAGATTGCTTTGTTATGTTTTTAACTGGCAAAAACAAGCTATTTTAATAAAATCAAACCATCGTTTTGAGGCTCTGGCATTCGTTTATTAGTCATCAAATTGTACTTGCCATGTGATCAGAGTCTATAAACCATGATGTGACACATTCATTCCAGCTAACAGGACATGATTGTATCACAGCCACATCATCAGTTGCAAAAGAGGAAAGCTAAGAGAATTACAAGAACCCACACATTTAATCTTAATTCAGATTTCAGGCAGAAAATGCAGCTAGGGATTCTGTCCTTTAATGTAGGCTGTTGAAAACAAATCTGATTTAAAGCTTGAGGAAGTCTCCTATATTAGGTCCCCTCAGGTTTGTGGGCAAAAGGAGATAACAAATGAGACTGTCCCTCTAATCCATCTCCCATTTATCTCCTCTAGATTTAGCAAATGAGGGGGGGGGGGGTAGGGGAAGGTCTATTAGAAGAGGACAAATGCACCAGAGCATCAGATAGCAGAACATTTTCCACAAAACCGTGGAGCAAAGTAGAACCACTTTGACAAACTCTCAGCAATTGTAATGATAGCTACTTAATGCTCATCTGGGGTCAAAACAGGGGTGGGATTCTACCAATTCGCACCTATTCATTAGAACCAATTGTTAAAATTCTAAGCAATTCCGAGAACCGGTTGTTAGAAGAAATTATTGGCCTAATCCTGTAAGGAAGGCAGGAAGGAAACATTCTGATGTTGCTTACAGAAACTGCCTCTCCGTTAACCCTTATTACATTCTTGGCAGGACTAGACTTCCTGTCTCAGGAACTTTTCTGGAGTTATTTTTCCCTCCTTTGCTGGTACTTTGCTTGTGTGAAGTGACCATTCAAAGTTATAATGGCACTGAAAAAAAGTGACTTATGACAGTTTTTCACACTTGCAACTGTTGCAACATCCTCACAGTCATGAGAGGCCAGGCGAGGAGGTGTGTACCTCAATGTGAGTGATATTGAGTTATCCACGCCCAGCCAATAACATGAACACCAAGCCATGTCCACCCAGTCACATGACCACCAAGTCATGCCCACCACCTAAGCCACGCCCATAGAACTGGTTGTTAAAAATTTTGAATCCCACCTCTGGGTCAAAACAGGTTATGCCAGTGGTCTTTCCTCAACAGCTGCAATATTCCATGGCCAACAGACCATGGAAGCACAGAAGAGAGCACAAGAGAGTTAAGGGAGGAAATAGAACTGTTAGAGCAAGGATTATTGGATCCAGAGAAATGTAAGAAAGGGACTTGGTAATTCCATCTTAATTCCATTAATTATAAGTAGCATGGGAGTATTAATTTGGTAGATTTAAAGATTCTATTATATTTAACTAGCAATTAATATCTTTCTAGATATTAGATTCTTGCTTTGTGAATATGCCTGCCATGAAAGGCATGGTAGGAACTTGAGAATTTGATAGCCTAACGCTAGGTCTAGGAATGGATTTACCAAAGCAAAGGAGAGTAACCCTCAAGTATAAGGGTGCAATTTAAGGAAAATTGGAATATTTTAAGTGATCAATGAGGAAAATTATTATATCCAATGGAATCATGATGCTAACTGTTTATGGTTTAATGTAACCTTCGTTCAATTTGAATCAAATTAAATCCAATTTAGATTTTGTCCCCAACAGCAACTGCAACTGCTGGACAGCCATTTTGAGAATAGACTGATGATAGTGAGGAAATGACAACTTGGCCAAATGCCCAATGCCAGAATTCTTGTCATTAATGCTATTTTGGAATCTGTCTTGTCTTCCCCTTAGGTTAGCAGCTGATGAGATGAAAGAGTTCTCTGTGAAGAGGCAGTTTTATTCAAAATTCCTATAGTAAGAGAATCCTGTGTTACTATGTCTACTTCTAGGAATCTGATTAATTTGTTGCTAAGAAATTCTTGTGAGAAGTGAAGCCTGAATCTTTACTTTGCTAGACCATTTGCTCTTAATCTTAACCAGGGGTGTGATTCAATCGGTAAAACAACCAGTTCAGTGAGCATGTGCTTTGTGGGCACACGCACGCATGCTCCCCATTTTAAAAAACTAATACTTACCTTCAACTGCAGCTAAAGAAAACAGCTGAGGTGCAGCAAACCACACTGCCATACGAATCAGCTGTGTTCTAACAAAAATAAATAAAGTACAGGAAAGAGCAGGGGAGGGTGGGCAAGCCCACATGCTGGTACAGAGTGAACTGGTTCAGAGCCAATTGAGGGGTTCACACGAACTGGTCTGAACTGAGAGAATCCCATCTCTGATCTTAACCCTAACTCTAGAGCTATCAGATGTAGACAGCAATGAGGCAAACAGGCTTGTTTCTATTTATATTTAAGGCTATTGATCTATGACTGGTTGCTTAGGAACTGTTCAAGTTATATCAGTCCTACCTGGGGGGGATACTTCCAACATAGTGATTGGGTCATACAATTTGGTATTCTCTGGTTTCTTGAACAAGCTATGAAGACATAGTTCACACAAAACCTTTGCAAGCACACCAATATTCTTATGAGACAGTCTCTATTTCAAATTTTGCTCCTGCAGTTAACCTGTGGGTTTTTTTTTCAAACAAGATCCTTGTTTCATTCCCCATCCATTCATGACATTGTCCAGGTTTCTTCAATAAGTATATTGAGTAGTAGATCTCTCGGCGGCTTTTGATACTGTCGACCACAGTATCTTATTGCAGCGGTTGGAGGGGTTGGGGGTTGGAGGCACCGTGTTGCGGTGGTTCTCCTCCTTCCTCTCCGACCATTCGCAATTTGTGTTGACGGGGGGGCAGAGATCGTCCCCAAGGCCCCTGCTTTGTGGGGTGCCTCAGGGGTCGGTGCTCTCGCCCCTGCTGTTCAACATTTATGTAAAGCCGCTGGGTGAGATCATCCGTGGCTTTGGGGTGGAGTTCCATCAGTACGCTGATGATACTCAGCTGTACATCTCCACCCCGGGCCACCCCAACGAAGCCGTCGAAGTGATGACCCGGTGCCTGGAGGCCGTGCAGGGTTGGATGGGTCGTAACAGGCTTCGTCTCAACCCGGCCAAAACCGAGTGGCTGTGGTTTCCTGCGCCCAGATACAGCCAGCTGATTCCTTCGCTGGCCGTGGGGGGACAGGTATTGACCCCCGTGGAAAGGGCGCGCAACTTGGGTGTCCTCCTGGATGTGCGGCTGTCTTTGGAAGAACGTATTGCAGCCGTCGCCAGGGGGGCTTTTTATCAGATTCGTCTGATCTACCAGTTGCGGCCCTTTCTGGATCTGGGCGCACTTCGCACAGTCACTTCCGCCCTCGTTATCTCCCGCTTGGATTATTGCAATGCTCTCTACATGGGGCTCCCCTTGAAGAGTCTCCGGAGGTTGCAGTTAGTTCAGAATGCAGCCGCGTGGGTGATCGTGGGCGCCCCTCGGGGCGCACACGTAACACCACTTCTCCGCAGGCTGCACTGGCTTCCTGTGGCCTTCCGGATTCGATTCAAGGTGGTACTGATGGTATTTAAAGTGCTCCATGGCTCGGGACCTGGGTACTTACGGGACCGCCTGCTGCCACCAACAACCTCCCGCTGCCCAGTACGCTCCCATAGGGTCGCCCTACTTGGGGTACCGCCACCTGATCATTGTCGGCTGGCGGCCCCGAGGGTGCGTGCTTTCTCTGTGGGAGCCCCCTCCCTGTGGAATGATCTCCCCCCGGAGATACGAGCCATGACAGATATCCTCTCCTTCCGGCGCGCAGTCAAGACCCTATTTTTTAAACAAGCTGGCCTGGCCCAGTAAGGGTCTATGGGGTTTTAAGTTAACAGGGTTTTTTAAATTTTAATCTCATTTTAAAAATTTTTGGGATGCAGCCACATCTATGTTTAATCTGGTTTTAAATTCTATTTAATTTTGTAACTTTGTATTTTATGTATTTATTAGGCTGTACACCGCCCCGAGTCCCTTTTGGGAGAGGGAGCGGTATAGAAATACGAACAATAATAATAATAATAATAATATGGTGATTGGATTATTCCATTTTCCGTATTCACACATCTAGATGTAAAAATTGAAATGGCCATCAAAAATGAAAGGCCTTGGGCTTTTTCTAGGAATTCTCCAAGGACTTGGTGTCGATAATGAATGTCAGAATAGGCAGTTAACCTTCAGTTAAGTAGCTTATTTGTCACACCGGAAATTAATTGACTGAGGAGAGTTGGTTTAGTTACAGTCAAGACTTGATCTGTTTGAGGCTAAAACTAACCTCCTCAGGCTTAATTAGCTGTGTCTATTGGTGGTTCTCTGGAGCTTATTCTTTTTATATAATTTTTATTGAAAATTTTAATAGCAATAGTAAGAACTAATGCAAACTAAAATGGAACACAGAATAAAAAGAGAAATAAAATAAAAAGCTAAAAGTGCAATAAGAACAAATAAAAGAGGGCAAAAGAAGAGAGAAAGATATGAAGAAGGAAAGGTATAAAATTATAAAGAAGTGACTTTTGATACTTTTTTCACAGCAGTTGTAAGTGCAATTATATTTAACCTCTCTGTCTAAAGTTACATCATAATTCTATAATTTATCCTATCTAATCATCAAAACTATAAACCACATTCTCTCCCCCCACCCCCAATTTTTATGCAAAAATCCATAAGGAGTTTCCAGTCACCAATAAATGGAGTTATGGTCTTTTCTTTAATAAAAGAAGTTAATTTGTCCATCTGAGCAAGTTCTGTCAATTTCATTAAGCATTTCTCCATGGCAGACAATGATGAACCATTCCATCTTTGTATAGATAGTAATCTTGCTGCAGTAATCATATACTGAAATAATTTTCCTTGACCTTTTTTTCTATCTGTTCCTTGACTTTTTTTCTGTTTATCAATGAAATTCCCTGAAGATGGGTTCCAACAGGAGTCTGAAATCTCAGAAGATTAAACCTCTGGTTCTCATGTCTGACCCAGATTGGATCTTGTTTATCCATCAGACTTAATAGGAAAAGTTCTGGCTTCAATTGAACGTTAGTCTTTAAAATCCTCTGTATCAAAGTATGTGTTTCATCCAAAACTGCTTAGCTTTTTTTTTTAACATGTCCACCAAGCATGATAATGGATCAATTCATGTTGTTCACATTTTCAACATACATTTGAAGTGCCTGAATATATTCCAGATAATTTCAAAATTATCAAAAACACACAGCCACATATTTTCCCACTGATTCATGTATGTATTATAACCAAAATGCATAGCCCATTTTATCATACTGTACATTAACCCATTCTTCCTCTGTTTCAAACTTCAACAAATGTTTATATATTTTAGCAATTACACATTCGTCTTTGGTGCACAATTATATTTCAATTATTTCTTACTGTGTACTCCACTCCTCTGAAGGGCTCCAGAAATGAAGATCAGATCCCAAAGATAGTTCAAGATAGTTAAAAGTGGCACCCAAATAATAAACTAGAAAATCAACTTGAATAAGTGGATCTTAACTCAGAAAAGTGACCTGGACAATTTTCTTACTTAGAAAATATATACCATACCTATGAAGGAATTCTTGAGAAAAACAAAAGAGAAAAGAAACCAGCTTTTGTAGGATTACCTAAAAGAAATAATAAAAACTGAAACTAAGATTTTATAAAATGGGATCATAGTTAAATTGTATATCAGCCATTCTTTTCTAATAGCTTTTAATGGATTTTTCTTGATTAGGACTGAATAATTAGGTTTTAAAGATCTGTTTGTGGATAAGTTTTAACAAGAAGAACCTTTTTTTTCAAGAAAGCGCTAAGGCATGCTATTATAGGAAGACGATGAGAATATGATAAGAAATTGATTTGTGGGACATCATTTGAAGGGATTAAAAATTAATATTTTCAGTTTGTTGTTTCTAATAGCTCTTACTGGTTTTTTTCTTAAATTTGAATGATGGGGTTTTAAAGATTTGTTTATAGACTAAAACATGAAAAGAAGAGTTCTAGAGAAAATGACAAGGTATTGTGTAAAATACAGGAAAGAATTGTGAAATTGTGGGGAGATCACCCCATTCCAATCTCCCAGGAGATACTAATTTTCACACTGAATGTCTAATAATTTATCCAAATGTCTTTTATAAAATACTGTTTTATTTTCATTTGGGGAAAACATTTCTAATGTCAAATATTGTTGTTGTTAGTTGTGAAGAGGCTAATATTTGGAATAGACTCTCCTGCTCGAGCAGGGGGTTGGACTAGATGACTTCCAAAGTCCCTTCTAACTCTGTTATTCTATGTTCTATGAAGTCGTGTCTGACCCATCGTGACCCTATGGACAATGTTCCTTCAAGCCTTCCTGTCTTCTACCATGCCACATAGTCCATTTAAGCTCATACCGACTGCTTCAGTGACTCCATTCAACCACCTCATTCTCTGTCATGCCTTTCTTCTATTGCCCCGAAATTGTCAAATCTGAAAATTGTCAAATATTAGCCCATCGTAAATTAATTTCCACCCCAACATATCCCTCATAATCATCAGTCAATATAAGTTTTAGATAAGGTTGAGGAGTTATATATAAAACAATTTCATTTCTTGTTTAAATCACCCTCTCCAATTTAAGCTATATAAATGGAATCTTCTTCTGTTTAACTTTGATAGAAAACATATTCTTGTATCTTACATAGTATTTCGATAGGGGTTGCAATTGCAACTATATTAAATCACTGGCTAAAAAAATCTTGTTTCTTAACCACTTTTGGATATAATTAATTTATAACTCAAAAGAAATACTCAAAATAGCAGGAAAAAAAACATCAGTAAGTTGTCTTCTTGTTGGAATTAAGAAGAGATAAAGAAATATCTCAAAATATTATATTTTAAAAGCAAAATACATAACAAGATTGATTCAAGAACGTTTTAAACAAATAAGTGGAACAATAATTTTAGAAAAATAAAATGTTTTTTTTTAATCTAAGTTGTCTTTGAAAACAGCAAAATTAATTAGAAAAATAGACTGGAATTGGGGATAAAGTGATTGTTTATTATTAAGGAATTGGTAGACTTTACAAAATAAGAAGATTAAAGTAATGTGTATCAGACTGTTTGACTATAACTATGGAGAGCTACTTGTGACTAAAGTGTTAAAGACAAAAAAGGCTGCACGATGGTTTTGGGCATTAGTATTGTCTCATCTCACAAGCTATTCAGCTCAGGATTGTCCACAAGAAACTCAGAGACTTGTGGTTTCCTCATAAGGAGTAGCTATCTAGAATGGTCATTCCCCAATTTATCTTTCTTCTGGAGAAGATTTTCACCTACCAGAACCTACCAGTGTCTCCTGGCCACTGATTTCATTGAAGTATTTTCCTCATAGAGATGCTTGCAGGCCATTGATTTCACTGAAGTATTTTCCTCATAGAGATGCTTGCAGACCACTGATTTCACTGAAGTATTTTCCTCATAGAGATGCTTGCAGGCCACTGATTTCACTGAAGTATTTTCCTCATAGAGATGCTTGCAGGCCACTGATTTCACTGAAGTATTTTCCTCATAGAGATGCTTGCAGGCCACTGATTTCACTGAAGTATTTTCCTCATAGAGATGCTTGCAGGCCACTGATTTCACTGAAGTATTTTCCTTATAGAGATGCTTGCAGGCCACTGATTTCACTGAAGTATTTTCCTCATAGAGATACTTGCAGGCCACTGATTTCACTGAAGTATTTTCCTCATAGAGATACTTGCAGGCCACTGATTTCACTGAAGTATTTTCCTCATAGAGATGCTTGCAGGCCACTGATTTCACTGAAGTATTTTCCTCATAGAGATGCTTGCAAGCCACTGATTTCACTGAAGTATTTTCCTCATAGAGATGCTTGCAGGCCACTGATTTCACTGAAGTATTTTCCTCATAGAGATGCTTGCAGGGACATCTAACCCATACAGGTCCTCACCCAGAAGCCTGGAGTTTGTTCAATGTATACATCTCCTTCTTCTCATGATCCAGAAAAGTGTGTAGTGCAACAGGCCATACACATCTCTGTTTAAAGGTTTAAAATTAAACAACAAAGTAGAAAGATACACAACTGGAAAGAAACACTACTAATGACAAAAAGAAATTGATAGTTTGGAACTGCTGTTCATATCATAGTTCAGATTGCTCAGTAATCCATATATTTAAATCAGTGGCACAACTTGGCAGTAAGGGCTGTATGTCTTATACCTATGTCACAAATCAGATTATCAGTTATTGGGATGATGAATCATACTGGTACAAGTAGAATTTTTTTCCCTCTCTCTATGATAATCACATGCAAAAAATCTTTCAATTCTACTTGGATGGAAGCTGAAATGAAATGGAATTTGTCCATTAAATTATTTTGCTCTGAAAAGTCAGCTGAAAAGGAAACAATATGATTCTAAGAAAAAGTTACTGTCACATATATTCCGTAAAGTCAAGGGAAGTGCTGCAGAATTAAATTCTGGGTAATGAAATACTTTTATGCTGCTTATCTTCTCTTCCAAGATAAACCTCCTAATTATAAAATCATATTGAAGCGCAAAGAAAAAATGTATTTAAAAACAGGAACTACTTTCACAACAGCTATTACTTATTGTAAATGAATCTTATGGTTTTAATGGTATGCATATTTACAATTCTATACAACACCTGTCAGAGGCCCTCCCTCTCTGATTAAGATACACAAAATGGTATAATTAAATAGTATAATTTTATAAAGTATTATAAATAAACTGTTGGTTTTGAAGATTTAATTAATTAATTTAGCAGCTCTAAGAATTAATAAATCAATTCAAAGCATTTTATAAACAGATTTCCTGATGAGGGGATGAAGGAAATGGGATAGCACAGAGTGGCATATAAAATTCTGTTTGTTTATATTTATTAAACTTGTGCTCTGTCACACTTAAAAAGATTCTCAGTGCTTATGCAAACTTGATGGCATTCTTAGTTTTCCAAATTCCCTTTTCAGTTTCTCTCTATGCTCAAAGGGCCATTAGCTAACAGTTCTGAGAAATAGTTACCCCAGGTAGATTTTCCTCTTTTATAAGCCATTTAGGGGGCCTCTGTCGAATTACAGTACTATTAAAAATATAGAAATGGCATCTTAAGGACATGCACCTATTCTCCAATTCTACAAAACAACCGATGCCCTTTATATATTTGTAATATATAATATTATATACAGTAATGTCCAGCTATATGGATAAGAGTCAACAATTATAGAACATCAATCTAAATCTAACCCTGGTTTGGAAATTCTAAAAAAGACATGCATATTTTAATTATAGTTTTAAAATACATATTTTAATCCTGGTTCAGTGTTGGGAACATGACATAGTAAAAAGGTGCAGGCTGATAAATCAAGATGTGATATAATAAGACAAAAATACAATGTAAGAGTAATAATGAACTGAAGAATGTACATAGGAATAATTCATTCTTCTCCTCAAATTCACTATTTTTCAGAGAATACGATATTGGAATCATTGTGTGGTCTGACCCATCCATTAACAACTTAACTATAGCTAATTGCATGTCAGAATTCCAGCAATAGTTTTAAAATATGTATTTTAATCTTGGTTCAGTGTTGGGAACATGGCATAGTAAAAAAAATAGAAGCTCTTTGATTTTTACCAATTTGATACTTTTTCTAGAAATAATTTCTTCATCATGAAGTAAGTTTTCAGAGTACAGTTATGTTTTATCTTTATAATACAAAGTAAAACCTTACCTGTAAATGAAGTGGAAGTTATGGTAGCTGCAAAACTAAAATACAATGAGGTTGGCAATGCTGTTTCCACAACACATTAAACTATGTTGCAGTTTGGGAATTAAAAATGCTCAGCACACTGGATTAGAAACACTGAACACCATGGATTAGGAACACACTGAAATATAGAAAGTGACTTATGTAAGCTAAGTTCATGCAACACACTAAGTCGTAAAAGAGACTAACATTTTAGTCACATATTTTTGCCATATGACTCAGCAATTTTTTTTCTGGCTGTGGACAGGGCTCTAATAAGTAGAATGGAAGCTGAAGTGTAACTGTTTGGCTTTACCAAAAAGAAAAGAATTGAAAGGTCAGGCCCAAGAGGGTATATGAGATTGATCTGTTGGAGATTCAAGCGTACTTCATGTGCATCTCAACATTCCTGAAAGTGGGGACTCTCATCCGAGCAATAATGAGTAAAGTCTGTTAAAACTATAATTAGTTATAGCAAATTAGAATTAGTTCTGTCGTGCTTATGGCAGAACAAAGATTTTATTTACAGGAAATATATTCTAGGGATAGGCAAAGCTTAGAACCTAGGCAACTAACCCCCCAAAAGAGGAAAAAAGTTAAAAAAATCATGCGCTGTATGTGTACAGACATTTGGATTGGGGGCCATCAAAATGATTATTATAACTTTGTGGTTGAAAGCCTCCCGCTGATTAAACACACTGAGCTTGTCAGTTGGAAAACTGACAGCCCAGTTTCAAGACCCAAATGCCATGCAACTGGGTGAGCTCCTGTTCTTGCCCTAGCTACTGCCAACCCAGCCATTCAAAAGCATGCAAATGCAAGTAGGTAAATAGGTACCTCTTCAGTGGGAAGTTAACAGTGTTCCATGTGTCTCGGCATATAGTCACGCTGGCCACATGGCTATAGATATGTCAGATGGCACTCGGTCTCTTGGCTAAGAAACAGAGATAGGCACCGCCTCCTAGAGTCAGACACAACTGGACCGTGGTGTTGTGGTTCACCAGTAGCCTGTGCAGACAGTAGCAGAATTGGACAGTGGGGAAGAACAGGGACCAGTCCGGGAGTCTGGGGAGGACTGGGATGAGGGTCCTGCATCCAATGCAGAGATGGGCCAGGACCATCTGGGAGTTGTGTGCTGATTCCAGAGCCTCCAGAGTCTGGCAGCAATGATGCAGAGGAACAAGGGGAGCCTGTTCCCAGTTTGCGTGTACGCAGAGCCGCTAAAAGGCAAGAGCAGCTGAGATGAAAAAGGTGACTCGGAGTAAGGCTTGGAGATGATTGCCCCTCCCATAAGATATAAAGGACATGCAAAGGTAGAGAAACCTTTGCAGGAAGCAAAGTCATTCGCTCTGTTTGGATTAAACCTTGAAGCTCTGTGTGGACTTTATACTTTGGTTGGTTTTCTATAGTTAATTTGGCACTTCAGTTGTTGACAGCAATTCAAAGGAGAGAAAGGTGGGTGCTTATCTTGAGGGACTTTTTGGGACTCATTACAGGCTGAGAATGAACATAATTCCCAGCATTGAAATAAAACAAGAGTTGATTTAACTAAATGTGGACTTAATTACAGTCTCGGGAAGCCTTGGTCAGAACACGTGGAAACATTTATTTTTATATTTTCCGTTGTGTATCTACAGAGGAGCAAGGCTTAGAATAGAATAGAATAGAATAGAATAGAATAGAATAGAATAGAATAGAATAGAATAGAATACCTTTATTGTCATTGCATTCTACAAATACAATGAAATTTGAAAGTTACTCCAGCACAGTGCACCAAACATCACATCACAATCACACTACAGAGTATTTAAAAATTAAAATAATAATAATTAAAAACCTAGTCTAAAACATATAGTAAGTTAGATAGTTTAAAAATGCCACTATATACATAGGGCTAAATCACATATGCATTGTTTGATTCAAGACAATTATTGCCTTGGAAAAGAAACTGTTTCTCAGTCTATTAGTCCTCATTTTAAGACACCTATAACGCCTCCCTGAAGGTAACAGTTCGAAATATGAATGTCCAGGATGAGAATGGTCTGTGGAGATTTTTAGTGCTCTAGAGAGGAGTCTGGTCTTCGCAATCTCTTCCAAAGAAGAAAGAGAGCAACCGATGACTTTTTGACTCTCTGGAGCATCTTCTTATCCACTACAGAGCATCCAGCATACCACACTGCTACACAGTATGCCAAAATGCTCTCGATGGTAGAACAGTAAAACGTAACCAGCAACTTTATTTATTTATTTATTTATTTTATTTGTCAATTGCTTACAAGATAATAGGTATAAATAAAACATAGTTATGAATACATGGATACATATACGAAAAATAAAATATAAAAGAAACAATAGGACAGGGACGGTAGGCACGTTAGTGCGCTTATGCACGCCCCCTACAGACCTCTTAGGGGTGAGGTCAATAGTAGACAGTCTAAGGTTAAAGTTTTTGGGGTTTGGGGAAGAAACCACAGAGTCAGGTAGAGTATTCCAGATATTGACCACTTTGTTGCTGAAGTCATATTTCCTGCAATCAAGTTTGGTGCGATTAACCTTGAGTTTGTATCTATTGTTTGCTCTTGTGTTGTTATGGTTGAAGCTGAAGTATTCATTGACAGGTAGGACATTGCAATGTATGATTTTATATACTATACTTAGATCGGACCGAAGGCGGCATAGTTCAAGGTTTTCTAGGTCTAGAATTTCGAGTCTGGTGGCATAAGGTATTCTGCAACAAGTAGAGGAGTGAAGAACTCTTCTTGTAAAATATTTCTGGACTTTCTCAACTATGTTAATATCAGATACGCAATGTGAGTTCCAGACTGATGAGCTGTATTCGAGTATTGGTCTAGCAAAGTGGTCTCACCCAGACCACTCTTTTTCAGCAGCTTCAGAAAGTGCAGGCACTGTTGGGCCTTCTTTGCAGTGGCCATAGTGTGGACTGTCCAAGTAAGGTTGTCAGAAATATGAGTTCCTAGAAATTTAAAACTATGAACTCTTTCCACACAGTCTCCAGTGATATATAGTGGGAGAGGCTCTGCTTTGCATCTTCTGAAGTCTGTAATCACTTCTTTGGTCTTTTTGATGTTCAGGGTGAGGTTATGACTCTTGCACCACAAGACCAGTCTGAGAACCTCTGACCTATAGGCTGAATGCATGATCATGAATATCTTCTTTACTCTCTTAAGTGCCCCTGTGGATGCTAATGCCTGGAAGCAAAGCAGAAGGAAGTGATGTGAAATCAATGCTCATATATACGAACAGCAATCAGAGTGATAACATTAATTCTCAATCTTCACCAGATTGTCCCCTATGATCAGTATGTCATGAGGTGCTGATGGTCACTGCCATTGAAGTCACACCTCCTAAGAAAGGTTCATATTGCTTGTTGGAGAGAGACGATGACAAATGATGGATTGACTCTGCTCCCTATTCTCCCTTAGGTTCTTACCAAATATTTTCCAGTCATTGGTGAAACAAAAAAAAAAAAGAGGACTTTCAAAAATCTTAAAGCTTATTAGGAAACTGTCCCTTTCAAATAAACCAAAAAGACAAAACCATAATGCCCAGGAATTGAGTAAATGGTCAAAGCTTTACACAATAATAGAATTGGAAGGGACCTTGGAGATCTTCTAGACTAACCCCCTGCTCAAGCAGGAGACCCCATACCGTTCTGGACAAATGACTGTCCAATCTCTTCTTCTAGAAACCTCCAGTGATGTTTCTAGCATAGTTTTTAGCACAAGATATATGGTTCATAGTCAAACTATAATATTTGGAAGTCATTGAGGTTTTAAAATGCTCCCCCACTCCCAACAGTTCCTTTATAATATGTCAGAGCAGCCAAAACAAGATGTGACACGTGTAGGACAAAGGACATTTTGTAGCCCAAATTGAATTTTTTAGGAAAAATTGGTGCACAAGCTCAAAATACTTATTCTAACTGTTGCTTGTGATGGTCTGAATCCAACAATCTCTGCAAATTTCTGGATTCAGTCCATCCATCCAGGACACTTTAAATATTTCATCTGTGACATGCTCCAATTTTTTACTTTCAACTGCTCCATTACTGATGACAAGTACAAATTCAGGTGTTTTCTTGCTTCTTGGAATGAAAGTGAACAGAGAAATAGTTTAGTATCATCAGCCTATGAATGACACCAAATCTCACCCCTAAGTTAGTTTCATGTAGTCATCAGATCTGAAAGATCAGAAATAAACTTTCAGTTAGAGAACAGTTCCAGGCAGGTAGCTGAATGGTGGAACAAAATAGCATTCTGATAAGTCTGTCCAATATTTAAAAGGAAATGAAAGTAACAGTATTAGAGATGACAGATATTGTGAATTGGAACATCAAAATTGCAATCTTATCTTTACATACTTCAGAATAAGCTTCAACCACCAGGAGGTACTACATGATCAATTTCATTCTTATTGATTCTAGAGTAGAGGTGTCAAATTCAATTTCATTGCCACATTAGGGTTGTGTTTGACATCAGGGGTCCAGGGTGGGTGTGGCCAGCTCAATGTCACTCATGGTGGGGATTCCTTTCGTGGCCCAAGTGCTCTGCCAGTGAAAACGGGCTCCTGAGCTCCGTTTTCAACTGCAATGGCCTCCTGCAACCCTCTGCCAGGGAAAACAGAGCCCGGGCATGTGGCTCTCCCGAGCTCCATTTTTGCTGGCAGAGGCACCATGGGCCAGTCTTTTGCAGTTTCCAAGGCAGCCCCATGGGCCAAATCTGGGCCCCAGGCCTTGAGCTTGACATCCCGGTTCTAGGGGATTCAAGCCCTCTACCAGGAATTGAACTCATAGTCCTTCACCCTTTAGATGACTATACACAGTGCGTTAGCTTTAGGAACTATGTGACTGAGCTTTCAAAAGGTCTCACAAACCTGACATATGTTATCTGAGAAGTACAAAGGAAGCAGAAAAATTAAATGCAAAAAAGGATGAAGAATTATGAAAACGTAGAAATAAATTCATACATAGTTCTTAGGAATGCAGGAGAGGCTCTGTAATGCTTCTTTTACCCTAGTGTTTGCATTTTATAGCTTTCGTTCTAGTTCTAAACTTTGTTTTAGTCTCTGAAAACTGTGCCCTTTTGCAGGGTAGGATTCTACCAGTTTGGACCAGTTCAGAACCGGTAGTTCCGGTGATCATTTGGCCTCACCCAGCCACCCCTGCTATTCCTGCTGTTTCCTTGTTTTGGAACACAGCTGATTCACGTGGCAGAGTGGTTTTGCCGTGCCTCAGCTGTTTTACTCACCAGGGCTGCAGTAGAAGGTAAGTATTATAGATGAAAAGGGGCTTTTTAAAATGGTGTGCACGTGCCTGAAGCGCACAATCACCAAACCAGTCGTTATACCGGTGGAACCGCACCACTGGGCACATGTAAGCATTTTAGATCCGAAATTGGTATGTCTGTCTAAAATAGCTGATAGACAAATTTCTTATCCATCTCTACCATCTAAATAATAAGATAAAAGATAAGATGATAAAATAAAATATAAAATAGTAAAGTAAAATAATAAAATAAAATAAAGTTTTTGTAAGATGTCTATACATTTAGGTTGTATGAATGGTTACTCTGAAGGACTGAGGATTACTCTGTGCTGCTCCAGAGGTTATTCTGTGCTAGTTCCTCTCATGTAGCCTTTTCCTGTCCTTAAGTCCTCAGAAAGTACAGTGGACTTACATTTTACAATAACAGTAGTATGTGGAGGGGCAAGAAGGAGATCATGATAGCCCAGTTTATGTTTTTTGATGTTGCTTCAACATACAAAGTATTTCCTGGAAAGTAGGGATGATTGAGAAATGCACACCCTCCTTCCTGGGAATCCTCCCCACAACATAACATCACATCAAGTGAAGTGTGCAATTGTTAACATTTGGAATTAAGAAAATTGGGGTTCATTTCATGCCTGCCCACACCAAAATTGCTGAAATTTTGGAGTTAACGGAAATAGTTCATTGGTGGATAAGTAAGCAATCATTAGATAACAGCTTATGAAGAACATAAAATCTTTTCAAAAAAGAACTTTATTTATTAAAAAAGATAACAAGATTCAATTCCCAGTTATGTTACAAAATCTTTTCCAAATACTTTCACCAGTACTTTGAAACTTAGTGATTCAGAGGATTTTAAAAATGAATATACAGTTAAAATCAGAAGTCTCCCTTTTGAGACTGATAGACAAATTGTTGGAAAAAATGTCATGGAATTTTGTTTGTGTATATAAGCGCAGTGAGATTATTGTGTGCGCAAAGATAGCTTTGCCAATCCCTACAATGGAGGAATGGTTGGTGACAATGACAGAACTTACTGAAGTGGCTAAACAAACTGTTTTGATTAGGTAAAAGAAAACATTTACATTTATTTCTGACTGGAAAAATCTTATGCAATTTTTGTTAAGACAAAAATAAAAAGATAAATGGTTTTGATAGATTATAGAAAGAAGACAGTTGTGATGTAACTTTAGACAAAGATGTAAATTCTTGACTATAATTACAGTATAACTACTGCATAGAAGATAAGAGACCACTTTTTCATATCTTTTTTACTTCCTATTTTTCTGTTTCTTACATGTTTAGCTATCTCTTTGATTTCCTTCCTTTTCTTTTTCCTTCCTTATTTTACATTAGTTTGTATTAGTTTTTTTTTTTTTTTTAAGAGAGAGAGAAAGAAAAAAAACTTCAAAGCTTAGCACTGACTCTTCACCTTTCAGGAGTCAAAAATTATGATTCTTTTATCCTGTTGCTTTTCTTATCTGGAATATAAAATATATCTGCCAATTAAATCCCATATAAGTTGCAACTTTAGAACTGTAGTCTCAGATAAAGTACACTGCTCAGGATAGGGTTAGTTCTGGACTTTAATAAGTGCGAGGATGGGGGAACTATGGAATAATATAGGTACTCCTCGACTTACAACAATTCATTTAGTGACCGTCCAAAGCAATGGTGGGATTCAAATTTGTTTACTACTAGTTCTATGGGCGTGGCTTGGTGGGCCTGGCAGGGGAAGGATACTGTAAAATCTCCAGTCAGAGGTGGGAATTGCTGCTTCTCTAAACTACTCAAAATTCCTGCTACCGGTTCTCCAGAACTGGTCAGAACCTGCTGAATACCACCTCTGGTTCAAAGTTACAATGGCACTGAAAAATGTGACTTATGACACTTATGACTGTTGTAGCATCCCCATGGTCACATGATCAGAATTCAGATGCTTGGCAACTGACTCATATTTATGATGGTTGCAGTATCCCAGGATTGTGATCCCCTCTTGCAAGCAAAGTCAAGGAGGAATCCAGATTCACTTAACAACCGTGTTACTAACTTAACCAATGCAATAATTTATTTAACAACTCTGTGGCAAGAAAAAATAGTAAAATGGGGCAAAACTCACTTAACAAAGGTTTCACTTAGCAACATAAAGTTTGTGCTTAATTGTGATTGTAACGCGGGGACTACCTGTTGCCCACAATATTAGTTGAGAACCCATCATCCTTCAAAATTGGCTAGAAACAGATTGTTTTTAGTAGAAAAGATCTTATCTCTGCATGATATGTGACAGTTAGCCTTGAAAAGGGAATAGAACATATTATTGACGTGGTTTTAAAAGTCTTCAAAATAAAAGCATGTAGTTTTGTTGTCTATTAAAGAAATGTTAACTATGGCTTAAATAAAAAACCAAGTTCTCAGTGTATGATTACGTAAAAAAAGAAAAGAAAAGAAAAACAGTTCAAAACATGGCTATACGATGAAAGATAGAATAAGAACGATACTCCACATTGGAAAAAGGGGCTTGTTTGGCTACCTGTGAATAATTGATTTGAACCTTTGAACCAAAGGCCTTTGGAAGACCTATCATATCCTTTGCACCTGGAACTCTTTCAATCTTTCATCCAATGGATGCAGTGTTCAGATTTTAGTTTAGTTCTGTCTGTTTCATTTTGCTCTGACTGTGATCGGGATTGCTTGTGGAAGGGCAGGGATCAAGCTAAGCAGTCCTTTGATCCCTTCCAAAAACCATTCCTGGCACTAGAAAAAGAGATTGAATCAGACTAAGGACCCCACTAATGTACTGCCACAAACTGACAAGCAACATTTCTCCTGGGATTTTTCAAGCCACCCCTCCCCCATCCTCCCTTGAGAGACAGTGAAGATATTTAATGCAGGGCAATTAGTATTTATTTCACTCTGGGATAAAACATATTCAGCCATGTGGCAAGTTGGAGGACAAATATTTAAGCAGTAATGGAACATGCTTTGGATTCAATGGATTAAATCTCAGGGATGTTCTTGCTCTGTGGGTTGTGTGTGTGTTTGTGTGTGTGTATGAGAGAGAGAGAGAGAGAGAGAGAGAGAGACTATTGAAGTTTAAAATTTCTACCTGTAGGCGATCATATTTCTTATGCTTCATTTCAATTCCCCGTCCACCTAAACCAAACAGATCCATGTATTGAGAATACCATGTGTGTGTGTGTGTGTGTGTGTGTGTGTGTGTGTGCATGTTTGTGGTTACCCATCTCATACAGGTGGCAGCTAACAAGGGTTAAAAACCCAAAAAACCTAACACACATAACCCAGGCACCCCAAGAAGAAACAAAATTCACAGAAACATCTAACCACCTCATTCAAATGACTAGGACTGGGACATTTTTTCCATATATTTTAAAGTATTATGTGCCCAATCTGTTTTATTGGCTATGTTGGCTGGAGCTGATAAGATAGGAGGTCCAAAACCTTTGGAAATCACTAATAAATAAATCTACTAGCAATGTATCCTTAGGATCAGCAATTCCCTTGGCTACCATACAATAAAACTGAGACTGAAACTAAGGCATTGTAGTTTACGTGGCTGAATTTAGCATGGTCCAGATATTTATTTTTCTTCCAGCAAGCTAAAGCATAACTGAAATTGTAATACAATTGTAAGATTACTGTGATCTGTACTGAAATAATGGAAAGGGGGAATGATAACTTGCCCAACGTGCAAAACTGAACAGGAGAGCAAGGTACCCAGGTGAACTCTACTGCCTCTTAAATCAAAAAACTGTCACCTACAAAACAGCTATTAGGCCACCTGAGATGTGTGGAATTGAAACCATATCTGAAACAAGGCAGGGGAGAGAAACAGCTTCTGCAATGAATCAGCTGAAACATCTCAGAGAAAACCAATTTTTACTGAGCCAGTAACGTCCTAAGCATGGTTAGATTGTGGAAAACATGTGAGAAATTGAGCATTATAGCATGTAATCTCTTCCAGATTTAGGCTCTGTGGTTCCCAAATTATGGGACATAAATTAACAGACTTATTAAAAGGAATAAGGTTGAAAAAGAAAGGGAGAAGTCCTCTTAGTTATGAGAATGTTATTTTTAATTCTTCTTGGAAATATTTTTAGCATTTTCAAATAACACCCCCTCCCAGATTAATGCAAGATGGTGTTGCAAGAACTGTGTTGAGTCATAATATGTCAGCAGTATTTCAGATCCGATACCTGGTTGGCTTCAGTCAACAGGAGGTGGTCTCATCACATGTACAATTATGAGTCAAGAAATCTGGCCAATCTGACTCAGAATTGTGGTCATTATTTTTAAAAACCCCAGTATATTATTTAATGCATGATGAGATTTAAAGGCTGGTCAGTGTGGCAGAAGGAAAAGTAAACTTTTGAATAGAAATTGACTGAAAGACAATTTAACAAGTGTGGGTAATAATCCTCACAAGGGTCTTCATATTCTCTATATCATGTCTGAGGAACTATTAAAAGGCTTTCCTTCCTTCCTTCCCTCCCTCCCTCCCTAATATTATTAGTGGAGATAGAGAGGATTATATTGGAGCCAGTGGAATCTATTCTTCTAGAATTAAATGTAAGTTTTTGCCAGGAAGGACATTTTTCTGTGGAGACTACTGAGGAAGGGAAAGATTCAGCCCTTCCTTCCCACATGTCACAATCCTGATTTTGAACTCTTATCCTGACCAGATGGTAGCTGTTTCTATTTTTTAAAAAATAGATACCTGAATGGTTTTTATATAATTCATGTGACATAAATAGTTCTGCTTTATTCTGCATTGCCAACACCCTGCTTCAAATTCATGATCCAGTTCAGCACCATGACAGGAATATTATCTGTCATCCCAGGTCATTGATGTGAAATAGTTTTAAGTTACTGGGTGGTACCTTCAGCTAAATGTTATGAACATTTTTCTAACACAAAGAGCAGTTTGGCCATAGAACCAATTACTCAGGGAAGTATCTTTCTGGGTATCTTCAAACACAGCCTGAATGGTATTAGAAATTATTTAATTTAAAATCCTGCACTGAGAAAGAGGTTAGACACAGAGGCATAACAGACTTCTTGTGGCATCATGATTTAATGAACTCTGACCCCAAAGTCTGGGGATTAATCAGTTGCATAATACTAGCAATAAATGGTCTATTTAAGTTTTTTCTCCCCCTATCTAATGTCTAGGTTTTGATTTGGTAAAAATCCCATGTCAAAATATATATTGCAATTCTTCCCAACCTACCCTGGTCAAATCTGTGCCAGTTGTCAAGCAATTGTTATGACTTAGCTTGTTATTAATTAAAGTTATATAGAAAACAAATACAGGGTCAGTCAAAAAGGACTCAAATGCCTATACACCAGGGGTGTCAAACTCACGTCATTATGTTGCCATCATTTGATGTTTTGTGATGTTTTTTCCTTCACAGAGCTGGGGTGGGCATGGCCTGCTTGCGACACATCCAGCCCATGGGCCTCTAATTTGACACTCCTGCTATACCCCAATGTACAAAATATGAAGAATAAGCATGGTGAACTAGAAAGTAAATGAGGGTGGATATAATATTGTTGCCATTATGGAAACTTGGTGGGATGAAACCCATGAATGAAATATACTGCAAGAGGGATTTAAATTGTTTAAAAGAAACAGACTTAATAAAAGGGAAGGTGGAGCTGTGTTTTATATATAAGAAATAACTATATTTCTACAGAAATACAGCAGAACAATGATGAAAACCATCTTGAATGCATTTGGGTCAAGAAAAAAGGATGGCCTTGTAGATGTCTACTATAGGCCACCCAATCAAACAGGGGAAATAGATGAACTTTTTGCTAACCGATTAACAAATGTATGTAGAAAACACACCACAGTAATAATGGGGGATTTTAATTACCATGACATCAATTGGGAGACAAATTCAACACCTAATGGAAGATTAAGCAGATTCCTGACAAACCTAGCAGACAATTTTGTTCCCAAAAGGTAGAGAATGAAACTAGTGGGTCAACCATACTGGACTTAATTCACTAACAGAGATGAAATTATAGAAGGCATTGAAATTACAGGAACGTTAAGGGGTGGGACCATGCAATATTGGAATTCAACATTATGTAAGCACAAGCAATAGAACTAAGTCAAGCTAGAGTCTTAGACTCCAAGAGAGCTGATTTAGAGAGAGCTTAAGAAGGATTCCATGGATGAGACTTCTCAAGGGGAAAAGCCACTGGGCAATCGCTGGGTGGAGGGGAGGTGCTGCAGCCAAGAAAGGGAGGGGGTGGAAGCCCTGATTGTGCCTCCCTGATAATGAATGGGAAGGGAAGAGCTGGGGTAAGCTGGCTTCATCCAAAGGCGGTTTTGTTTCGGGTGGGTATCCTAGCCTTATAAGGAGAGAGGGAAGAGGGAAGGGAAGGGGGAGAGAGACAAAGAGAAAGAAAGAAAGAAAGAAAGAAAGAAAGAAAGAAAGAAAGAAAGAAAGAAAGAAAGAAAGAGAGAGAGAGAGAGAGAGAGAGGGAGGGAGGGAGGGAGGGAGGGAGGGAGGGAGGGAGGGAGGGAGGGAGGGAAGGGAGGGAGGGAGGGAAGGAAGGGAAGGAAGGAAGGAAGGAAGGAAGGAAGGAAGGAAGGAAGGAAGGAAGGAAGGAAGGAAGGAAGGAAGGAAGGAAGGAAGGAAGGAAGGAAAGAAAGAGGGAGGGAAAAGTGATCGCCTCATGGCTTCTGTCTGTCAGCATTGGCAATTAGTGGATTGGCTGGTGGCTAACTTTCCCAGGTGGCCAAAAGCCCAAGATGAACAGTGTTTCATCAAATGAGCCATGCTGAAGGGCCTGGGACAGAGGGGCCATAGCCCACTGGCCAGGGCAAACAGCTGGGGGCAGGCCGGCCAAGGAGAAAAGCAAGAGGTGAATGCACAGAGATAGAACCCTGGTGGAGAAGCAGGTGTGGCCAAGGATAGGAGTTGAAAAGTCCCACTCCATCTAAAAAGTATGGGAAACTTTGAAGAGTGAGATTATAAAAATCCAACTTAGCACAATTCCAATGAAGAAGAATAGTAAGACAACTCAAAAGAAACCAAAATGGCTGCACAAAGAATTCTCTGATAAATTGAAAGATAAAAAGGACAAGTATATAGTATATATAGCACAACTGCTAACTCATTTTTGCATCTGTCTTTACACAAAAGGAAAAAAAAACAGTCCAGCCTCTCAAAAAGAAAAACCCTGTAAAATGCAGGTTAGGAATGCAAGTCAAAATAAGCAAGAAAATAGTAAGAGAACACTAGACAAGTTTGAAAAATGAAAAAAAAAAATGGATCCACGAAACCACAGACCTATCATTGACATCAATCCCTGGAATTTTTTTTGAAAAAGATAAGCAATGAATTCATAACCAGAAGCCAACATGGGTTTGTCAAAAACAGATCATGCCAGTCAAATTTTATTGCATTCTTTGGCAAAGTGACAAAATTATGGACCAGTGATATGCTGTAGATATAATTTATTTGAGCTTCAGTAAGGCATTTGACAAAATAGACCACAATCTACTATTTGATAGGATACAAAAATGTGGGTTAGATAGCATCATACCCAAATAGATTCGTTACTGGCTGACCAAATGCACGCAACACATAGTCCTCAATGGAACTGCATCTACATGGAGGGAAGTATGCAGTGGAGTACCCCAAGGCTCTGTTTTAGGCCCAGTACTCTTCAACATCTTCATCAATGACTTTAGACAAGGGGAGAGATGGGAAACTCATCAAATTTGCAAATGATATCAAGATGGCAGAAATAGCCAACATTCAAGAAGATAGGGTGAAAATACAAAAGGATCTTGGCAGAATTGATCCTATCTAAGAAAATGAAATTAAGTGGTAAGAAAAGTAAACTCCTACATTTAAGTAAGAAAAATCAAATGCACAGGTGTAGAATAGGTGCTTCCTGGCTCAATAATAGAAACTGCGAGAGGGATCTTGGAGTTTCAGTGAACAATTGTTTAAATATGAGCCAGCAGTGTGCTGCAGCTGCCAAAAAAGCCAACAGAGTCCTGGGTTGCATTAACAGGATAGAATCAAGATTGCATGGAGTGTTAATATCACTTTATAATGCCTTGGTAGGACCACATTTGGAATATTCCTTCAAGTTTTGGTTACCATAACATAAGAAAGATGTTGAGACTCTAGAAAGAATGCAGAGAAGAGGAACAAAGATGATTAGGGCACTGAATGGTTGCAGGAATTGAGTATATCTAGTTTAAGGAAAAGAAGGACATGATAGCAGTGTTCCAATATCCAAGGGGCTGCCTCAAAGAAGAGGGGGTCAACCTATTCTCCAAAGTACCTGAAAGCAGGACAAGAAGCAATGGATGGAAACTAATGAAAGAAAAATCAAACCTAGAACTAAGGAGAAATTTCCTACAGCTAGAATTAATCAGTGGAGCAACTTTCTTCCAGACATTGTGGGTATCAATAAAGTGTTTTTTTAAAGAGATTGGACAACCACTTGTCCAAAGTAGTATAGGGTTTTCTGCTTGAGCAGTGGGTTGGACTAGAAGAGACCTCCAAGATCCCTTCCAACTCTGTTATTCTGTTAATCTACCATTCATATGACACTTTTTCTAAGAGCTCCTTGAACTTGATTCTCTATGCTAACCTTGCCTGACTTGATGCTCCTCAGATATCAGGTCAGACAATTGTTGCCCTGTACACACCAGCTTAGGAGGAAGGAGCCTTAAATCAAGGTGATGTTTAATTTGTTATCATCAAATTAACATAAAGCAAAGTGAGCTTTGTGTTTCTTTCCTCACCATTACTTATGGAAATTCCCATATAACTCTGATAACTAGGCAGCAGTAGGCAATAAGCCAGAAATAAACATATTTCCAATTGCTCAAGAAAAGCCAGGCAGGCCTCTGGCAAACAAACTTTCTGCCAACCTTAAATCAGATTTTGTTTCCTATGCAAACAGTAATTGCTCTAGTCTTTAAAGACCAATTGTTGAAAAGCTTTAGGCAAGGAAGAAAGCCTTTAATATATTACTTTCTCTCTGAAGAACAATATCTAGGTAATGGGCCATTGAGAGAATGAATAACCGGGACATTGCCAGCAAAACTGTATAATTCTGGCACTTCGCCACTTTTTAAAATCCATCTGATCAATGTTCACTGCAGGCCAAAGTGAAGAAGACTAGTTTACAAAAACTTAAGAAAAATGCAATGCACTTTTCGCTTTCCCATTAGGATGCTGTAATGCCATTAAAAGTTATGTATTTCCTCTCTTCTTATCCCGGTTTTTAAATGCTCATTTTTATTCCACGCCAACGGTGTCTGCTTCCTTGAAGCTGTGATGAATGAGTTAACACTGTGGTAATGCTATTTTGCACATCACAGCTAAAGAGAGGCACTACGAGGAAAGAATTACCTGCCATAGACAGACAATGCATGAAGCTGTTGACAAATGAAATATGCAACGGGATCACATCCATGTCAAAGGATCAGTACATCACAAAGGCACAGATGGTGAGAGTGATACCAAAGGTAATGCTTGTTTTGGTATTTACTGAATACATACAGGCTGCTTTAATGTATAGCAGATCCTCAAGGCATTAGGTACTGGAAAGTATATCTGATCTTTTAAGTCAAAGGAAGAAGCTAGAATTTATAAAATTCTAATATACACAACCCAGAGGGCACAAACAGAGATTGTTATCTCAGCTTCCAAAACTATGCAGTGCCTCAGAATGCTGATAGGAAGGACTAGGAATCACATGATTTAATGCTCTCTCAATGGTAAACATGGAAGAATTGTAAAAAAAAAAGATAGATAGATAGATAAACAGTTAGATACCATGTAAGAAGTCATGCTGTTATCTGAACTTCCAAAAGGTCTCAGGACTAATGTATTGCATTCGATAAAATACAAGTGTTAACATGATCCTCTGTATATGGTTTGAATCAGAAATGGTATTCAGCCGGTTTGCACCGGATCAGTTGAATCGGTAGCAAGAACTTGGCATGGGTCACTGAACCAGTAGCAACATCTGGATGGCCACACCCCCGACCCGGTCACCCAGTCTCCACTCATTCGCTTGCCTCACCCACCCGATGCTTGCTCGCCCCACCCACCCTGCCCACCCACCTACCTGCCACTTGCCCCGCCCAGTCACTCCTCCCCTCCTGCATCCTTGTGGCTTGCCATTCTAGTCTTCCCACATGGTGCTTGCCCCCCAACTGAGCAGCCCTGATCTTCCAGCTCACAGGTAAGCTGGCGAGTCATGCTAGCCACTCCCCCACCATTCCCAGATTTTTCTGAGCCTTCCCTACCATCCCTGGACTTTTCGGGGCTTTCCCTACTGTTCCCGGGCTCGGCTGGCTGGCTAAGCTAGCGTGGCTCCATCCCACATGGCACTTTCCCAGCTTTCCCTACCACATGGTGGCCGGGGCACAGTGAGGGTAGGTGAATGTCCCAGCTAGGGCTGCTGAAAATTATACACCACATGTGAACCCCCGGCTGGGACATTCACCCATCCTCCCACCACCACCGATGCTGCTCGCAAGAAAGCAAGTGGCCCCCGGAGGTCTTTGGGAGGGTGGGTAGATGCTCCTGCCACTGCCGCCATCCACGGAGCTGCTTTGGGAGGGCTGGAGTGTGTGGGGGGTCTTTGGGAGGGTGTGCTGCCCGCTTTCTTACTTTTCCTGCCACCCGCTGATGACTGGAGCTCACTGGATCATTCAGTTCATCCCAGACCAGGTGTGTGTGTGTTTTTGTGTATGTGTGTGAGAGAGAGAGAGAGAGAAAGAGAGAGAGAGAGAGAGAAAGAAAAAGAGACAGAAAGAGAGAGAAAAAGAAAGAAAACAAAGAAAAAGAAAAAGAAATAGGAAGAGAATGGTGTGTGTGTGAGAGAGAGAGAGAGAAAGAAAGAGAGAGAGAAAGAAAAAGGAGAGAGAAAACTGTGCTATTATTTTTAATTGTTCCATTATTTATCCTGTGTTAATATTTTACACTGTCCCTACACCTAGAGTGATTTTACTGCCTTTCTTTTGCCCAGGGCTACCACATATTTTTCAGGGATTCAATGTCTAGTCCAGAGCATAAATATGTGTGTATTTATTTTGTACAACAGGTTGCATAAGTCCAGCTTAATATGCTATTTCTGGTATGTGATATTTTGTATACATACAGAGAAAGAAGCACTCTTGTGATCTTTAACTTTTAGGTTTGCTGTCAAACATCAGCCATAATAATTATTGTTTTGAACAATATGCGGGCTGTATTACATGAATGGCTATTTTATATGTGAAATTATGAAATAAATTTGAGTAGAGGTCCTCAGAAAGTGTCAGAGTAACAGAATAACACTTAGAGGGACCTCGAGGGACCTATACCATTTCAGAGAAATGGCTGTCCAGTCTTTTCTGAAAAATGTCCAGTGATTGAGCACCCAGAACTTCTGGAGACAAGCAGGTCCACTGGTTAATTGTTCTCACTATCAGGAAATTTCTCCTTAGTTTTAGGTTGCTTCTCTCTTTGTTCAGTTTCCATCCATTGCTTCTTGTTTGCATTCTGCTTCTTTGGAAAATACATTGTCCCCCCTTCTTTGTGGCAGCCCTTTAAAAGCCTGTTGTCTATCACCAGTGGTGGTATTCAAAAACTTTTACTACTGGTTCTGTGGGCGTGGCTTGGTGGGCATGGCCATGTGACTGGGTGGCCGTGGCTTTTCTTTTTTGCAGTCCCCACATTCCTGGGTAAAGCATGTGAGTCATTTCCTCCTTTCAGTGGTCCATGAAAGTACATCTATAGTAGTAGATAATAAAGTCAAAAAAAGATGAACAACATTTTTACAGAACTATAGATATGTTGAGGCTGGGTGTGACAAGAAATGACTGGGAAGGGAGAGTCCAGGTGAGGCACCCCTTGGCGTGAGTGACATTGAGTTGGCCATGCCCACCCAATCACATGGCCAACAAGCACGCCCACCCAGTCACATGGCCAACAAGCCACGCCCACCCAGTCATATGACCACCAAGTAACACCCCCCAAATAAACCACACCCACAGAACTGGTAGCAAAATTTTTTGAATCCCACCACTGCTTTGAATGCTTCTGTATTATGTTATGGCCTGATATTAGGAACCAAACAACTTTGGATCTTCACACAAGGGTAAAATGTACTCTCTAGATTTTTAATAAGAGTCTATGGCTCAGCTAGCATCCCCCCTTCCCACCCCCCTGCCCCTGACGTATGAATATTGAAGCTACTCTGATTTCTGGAATTTTATTTCTGACCCTGTTGCAAGGCCCAGCTTTACTGTCAGTAAGCACTGCAAGAGGTTGGCCTCTGTCTTGCAAGGCTGAATTATTTTGAAGCTCTCTCTCGGAACACAAATTTCTCAGTGCTAAACTTCATACTGAGAAGATCAGAAGATAAGATGAGCAGGGAGTGCAACTTTGATACATTAAGGGGAAAAAACAAGCAAATGAGGGGAGAGAAGTCCTTACATTTCCATTCTTTAACTATAACAGCTAGGAAAGTAATAAGACCACGATTCTTTTTCCATATTTATTCAGTTCTACTCTTGCCCATGTAATTAATTTGATCGTTTTTATTTTCTTTACTGGAGGGCTTTCCTTAGCTCTTTTTACCCACTTTCAAAATACCTGGTTTGTTTTGTTTTTAATTTTTGTCAAATTCATTCTGTGATTTTAAGTGGCAGCATTCATCATTCTCCTTAGCCACTTTCTTGCAACGTTTTCTCTCCCTTCATATTTGCGCAATAGCATTCTCTTCTCACTTCTGCGACCTTCTTTCATTTTTATTCGTAATTTTTTCCCCTCACCCGTAATTTCACCAAGCATCCTTTTTCATACCTCCAGCCCTCTGAGGTAAACCATGTCACAAAATTAGTGCAATAAGGATTCTGTGAATGTTCTTTATTACTATAAGATAGAATAACAGAACTTTGAAAACCTCTCCAAGTTTCTCTTTGTCTCATCTGATACTAAATTAAATTAAGGAGGAGTTATTTTAGGTCTTTTTCTCCTTCCTCCTTCTATCTCAGGATGGTGCAGCCTTTTTAACAATCTTCCCTAAATAGCTTGCTCCTGTTTTCCCTCTTCAGCAATTTTCTCACATTTTTTCCAGGTCTAGTTCTAAAATCTTTTTTAGGACTTTCATAGTCTTCTTGCAGTTGTTCTACTTTCACGCCTGATTTTTTCCCCCCACTTCTTTCCTTTTCCATCTATTTTTACTCCTGATCTATTCTTGATGTTACATAGCGATCCATTTCCTTTAAGATCCCTTTATTCTAATTTTCTTCACTGAATCTGCTTTTCTGGCGAGACATGACTACAGACACATATCTAATCATGTGCATGCGTGCTTTTAAAGCCTCAGTAGAGAGTCTTTATTTCTTGCTGTTTTCTTATCAAGCTGTCAGATTAACCTACTGCAATGTTTTTTTATTCAGAGTTAATTTTATTAGCGATCCTCCTGAGGAATTCAGTGAATATGATAGTATGATAGGGGAACAGCAGTGTCTGTAAGCCAGAGGGGTTAAAAATGTAGTGAAGATGACTAGGCGATCAAAACCCCATTCTTTTTTATGTGTTGTATCAATAAAGAAGAATATTTGTAGCTCAGGGTTGAAATGAGAGTGCCGTGATGTTCTCTGAGCTTGGTTGTTTTCTTGCAGACGTTTTATTATCCAAACTAGGTATCATCATCAGTTATAGGTACAGTATGTGTTGTATGTATCGCATATAAGAAAGAGGAGGAGTTTTGATCATATGGCCAAGACTGCCATCATTATTTTTTTTTACTCCTCTTATAGAAATCCCTATTTTCAAAAATGATTTTCAGAAATGATTTATGCAGGCCAGAAGATTAAGATTATCTCATGTTTTCTCTTTCTTCGAGTAAATCCCCAAAAGTCATTAAAGTTGAGAAGCATAATATCATTTACTTGGTCATTGGAATGACATATAAGTGAATGAATAAAGTGAGCAAGCCAGTGAAGATTCAGTTAACTTCCCACTTTCTGTCTTTATTTGATCACTCCATTATTTATTCTATTTATTCATCTTCCCTTTTACTAATATTACCTCTGTAGGAGAGTAAACTGAATTATATAGTACTGTACTTGAGGGTTTCAAGAGGACCTTGTGGATTTGATGGATTGGTCTAGGGCTCTGACTATTAAGAGGAAAGCCAACACTTCTTCCTCCATAAAATCTAGAAGGGAAAATCATTGCATCAGGGGCAACCTGTGCTTTCTCACTAAGCCCAAAATTGTGTCTTCCAAAATTACTGTATTTGATAAACACGCTAAACCAAACAAAAATATATCCCCTATTTTCAGGAGGATGAAAAAAGAAAAAAGGAACTGGTTAACTACAAATTATAGTCAACCTGACTTTCATTCAAAGCAAAGTTCTGGAACAGATTACTCAGTGGTCAGTTGAGGAACCTTAAGAAAATGATGTTTGGCTTGGTAGAACCAAAAGCCAGTATTGCAGGATTATCAAGAATGGATCACGGCAAACCAGCCTGATCTTTTTTGATGAAGTGACTAATGTAGCTTCCCACAGGAATGTGGTGAATATATCTTGACTTCAGCAAAGCATTTGTCAAAATCTCCCATAGGATCCTAACAGAGAAGATTATACTGGCAAACTGTACTATGCCACCATTAGATGAGTATACAACTAAGGGAGCAATCACGCCTAACAAGTGTAGGTCTACAATTCCATGTCAAGGTGGAAGAAATGGCATCCTGCAGGGCCCTGTTCTAGGTCTTGCGATGTTTGATATATTTACAAATGATTTGGAAGAAGGATTAGAAAATATGACATGCAGATAATATAAAGACCAGTAGGATAGCAAAGCAATTACTATTAAAATCACAAACTTGGACACTGAGTAAACCCCAGCAAGCTTTGAACAGGAAGAAATACAAAGTCCTGCATCTGGGTAGAAAAAAACTCAGGTGAAACTTTAGTACATGCAAAAAGGACCTAAATATCTTGGGGGTCTCAGACTTGATATAAATCACTGGTATAATGCAGCTGCAAAAAAAAATGGAATGGAATTCTAGGTTTCATTGACAGAAAACAGTGTCAAGTTCAAGAGAAGTTATTGTTTCAGTTCTGCATTGATGACACCTCACCTAGAATATTGACATTGACAAACTGGAGCAAGTCTAGAGGAAAGTAATCGAGAAAAAAAAAGCTGGAAGAAAAATCTTAAGAGAACTTGTTGGAAATGTTGGGTATGTATTTAGTCTGAAGAAAAAAGACTGGAGAGGCATGAAATCTTCAAGTATTTGAGGGTTGCTGTGTAGACAATGGTCAAAATTATTCACAGTTATTCTGGAAAACAAGCAAGAAGCAATGGATTAAAAGACAAAGAAGTTGATTTTGATTCAATGTTAGGAAAAAATGCCAATACAGTAAGAATTATTTGTTTATGAGATTTAAAGGCCACTCAACTCCCATTGATGGGTGGCTTACAATACTAAAAACAATAAAACAGAGGAAGAGTAAAAATGCAAGCCATGCATATCCAGGAAGCAAAAATAAAATCAGATCCAAAATGAAGCAGAAAACAACCAGGGCTCAGCACCCATCTTAACTCAAGTCCCAAGTCAACAGCCAGAATTTTTGGAACACAGACAAAGTGGAGAGCCAATCCTAACCCACCTCACAGGGTTGCTTTTGTGAGGAAAATAGGAAGTAGAAACATTAGGTAAGTTTGCCAACTAGAGTTAGGTAAGTAAATAGCTATCCCTCTGTGTGTATAATAAAAACTAAGTAATATTCACAAATAAAAATCTTAATAATAACAGCAACAACAAGAGTAATAACGGTTGCTGGAATTGGGTATGTCTAGTTTAATGAAAAGAAGGATTAGGAGTGACATGATAGCAGTGTTCCAATACCTTAGGGGCTGCCACAAAGAAGAGGGAGTCAAGCTATTCTCCAAAGCACCAGAGAACAGGACAAAAAGCAAGGGATGGAAATTAATGAAAGAGAAATCAAACCTAGAACTAAGGAGAAATTTCCTGACAGCTAGAACACTGACAGGAAGCAATGGATGGAAACTAATCAGGGAGAGAAGCAGTCTAGAACTAAGGAGAAATTTCCTATGGTTAGAACAATTAATCAGTGGAACAACTTGCCTTCAGAAGTTGTGAATGCTCCAACATTGGAGGTTTTAAAGAAGAGATTGGATAACCATTAGTCCATAATGGTATAAGGTTTCCTGTCTAAACAGGGGATTGGACTAGAAAATTTCCAACTCTTCTATTTAACAATACGGCATAAATCAGTAATCATGGTCCCAGTGGTTATCACCACTCTGTGCCATGCCCCAAAACCTTGGACAACACTTAGAAAATCTGTGCACTGACAAAATTTCCATCTGTCAATTACAATTTGATCTGTCAATGCTTGGATCAGCATTGCCCATGTTCTATACTAATATGTTATGACATCCTAGGCTCTTGGGAAGAACTCAATGTGAATGAAGACCAATACCAATTAAAGAATTGGTAGGTGTGATTGTATATATAACAATAACAACAACAATATCAGGGTAGAAGCCATGTGAATGTCAGGGTGAATGCTGTTCCAGAGGATAAGCC
Organism: Bungarus multicinctus; assembly: GCA_023653725.1. Classification (NCBI taxonomy): domain Eukaryota; kingdom Metazoa; phylum Chordata; class Lepidosauria; order Squamata; family Elapidae; genus Bungarus; species Bungarus multicinctus. Next base: position 137,873,246 of record CM042834.1, read on the forward strand.
CAGTGACAGAAAAAAACACTGTTTAATTGATGGAACCTAGAGTACATCCACTCTCCCTGATTGTGCAGGATGTGCAGAAACTATGGAATATAGGTGGTCCATTTAGTTAGTAGCTTACACCTTCTGAGTGTTCTTCAAGATAGCCCATCTAGAACATATTAAGTAGGAAGGTAGGAAGGAAGGAAGGCCTCCTTGTCTAGATATTGACACAACGGTACACAAGATGAATGTGAAAGGCTTTCTTGATAACAGCTGCTATGTGCACTTTGTGTAGAAGTTGTGAATCCAAGAAAATCTGGATTGTGCATCAATCCTGAATGCTCTGTTTAGCAATGGGACAAATCGTTTTAGGGTAGGGATGTTAAATTTGATTTCATTGAGTACCAGAACAGGTTTGTGTTTGACCTCAGAGGGGCCAGGGGAGCATGGCCAGGGTGGGCACAGCAAGCTCAACCTCACTCGTGTCAGGGGCCCCTGCAGTGGCCCAAGCACTCTGCCAGTGAAAACAGACTCCCGAGATCAATTTTTGGTTGTGAAGATCTCTGCAGCCCTCTGTCAGTGAAAACGGAGCTCATGAGGGCCACCCATGACATCACAGGCCTCTTTGTTGTTTCCAGGGCAGTCCTGTGGGCCAGATCTAAGCACCCTCCAGCCCCTGGGCTTTGAGTTTGACACCACTGTTTTAGGCCATGGTAGACTTTCCATCAATGGAGACGCTTGGGCAGAGGCTAGGAATCCATCTGTCAGGAATGCAGCAGAATCATATTCTTATCCTGGACAAAGAGGTAGTTTAGTTAATCTTTGTGGTCCTTCCAACCTTTTTTCATATTTACTGAACCTTATCAAAATACAGTTATTGCCCATCTAATATCACCTTCAAAGTACAGTGAAAATTGCAAATGTTTGAGGGATTCTGGGTGGCCCTCTAAAGTTTTGAGATGATGTTGATTTTTTAATGGTGGCAAATACCTGTAGCTCAGGTATAGAATGAGGGTGAGGGTTCATTCTCCGAGCTTGTGGGTTGGTTTCCAATCATTTCATTAACATCATCATCAACATCAACATCATCATAATATCATAATATTGGTTCTCTTGAAGGCACAGGTTTCTGTATGCACCTCTAGTTCTATGTATCTAGCTGAATTATAGACTGCAATTCTTTTTATTTAGGCTCACGATACAGGATTCAAAATTTTTACTACCAGTTCTGTGGGCGTGGCTGGGTGGGCATGGTGTGGCTTGTGGGCGTGGCTTGGTGGGCATGGCAGGGGAAGGATACTGCAAAAACTCCATTCCCTCCCTCTCCACTCCTGGGGGAAGTTTACTGCAAAATCCCCATTCCCTCCCCACCCCACTAACATGCTTTCCAGCTCCATTCTCCTGTGCAGGACAACAAAAGAAGACCCAGACGATCAGCTGGGACTCGAAAGGCAGAGAATAAATGGGGGAGGGGCCAGTCAGAAGTGGTATTTGCCAGTTCTCTGAACTACTCAAACTTTCCACTACCAGTTCTCCAGAACTGGTCAGAACCTGCTGAATACCACCTCTGCTCATGAATTTAGTGGGAGCCACTGAGAACTGAGTAGCCTCTTTATTCAAAGAAAACAATTCCTCCCTATTTTATCCTTGATTTGCTTTCTTGAAATTCCACTGGAATGTGGTAGAAACCTATAGATTGGCATGGATTTTCTTTTAGCATTAGTATAATTGCAGTTTCACAACAAAAGAATCTCTTCATCAGTAAGAAAAGGACTAGTCAGAGAAGGAAATTGTGCATGAATAAGATTTGGCAGTAGAGGAAGGTATAGTCCCGGGGATGCAAGAGAATATCAGAAGCAGATCTAACTGTTCCTGACAGTTGTGACTGATTAAATGCTTAACTCCCATATTCTTCTAATCTCATTCACAATGGATACGAAAAAGATGTCACAAGCCTGCCAACAATTAACAATAGGGGAAGTGGAATGCTGTCTCCAGCTGTCTCTAGTGAAACCATGTCTAAAACCACCCCTAGCAGGCAATTTTGGTGAATTACCAGCATCTCAGCAGTTCATACAAATGGCATAGCTGACAACAGCAGAAAAATGCCTTAAAAGTCATACATTTTTAAAATCATGCTTCCCTCATGGGGACTGAGGCAAGTCTTACCAGCAAAAATCTATGCCTTAATATTTTTTAAATGAGGTTGCACAAATGCAATTCCAAGAAAGGAATCTGGCACAGGAAAAGGAAATGATTGACTGTAGATATTGTACCCTTGATTTAAAATGTTAGTATCCTGCCGCGATAGAAAATGTTCCTGAAAAAGTATAAATGATGTTGATTAATTTTGTTTATGAATTGTTTCGTTCCAAGAATTAATGTAAGAGAATTGCAAGATTGATCAGCCAAAAGAATTCAGATCTGTTCCCTTTGATGAGTATAAGTACATTCTAGAAACATTTTAATGAAATTGGTAAAACCAATTCTGATCTATCAAAACGTGAATGTGGACCACAGTAGTCAGGATTTTATAATTCACTGCAGGAAACATGAAAAGGATCCCTGCATGCCAAAAATAATTATAATAGTCTTCTTCAAACTGCCGACCATGTTAAGAAAACAATCATGTTTCCATTCCATTAGATCTCTGGAATCTTCCAAGCAAAAAAGAAACTTCATTAAACTTCAAAAATGCCTCAGGTTGTATTATTCCTCTTACGTATTATGTAAGATAATACATAATACGTGTATCAAAATACAATGAATATTTAGTCCATATTGCCCATCACAATAAGTGATTTCATCCCAGATTCTGCTTATGGTACAAACTCTAGATTTTCTTCCCCGAGGCAACAGTTTGTTTCTTGAAATGAATGAAAAATAAGCAATGTTACTTGGAATCAATCAAAATGAATTTTTATTTATTTATTTAAGAAGTTTGAGAGCTTTTTGCTATGCAACTGTTAGGATGAAGTCTTGAAAAACTCCTGGTGATTCAGCAGAAACAATACTCTCATAAGATTTTAAAAATCATGAATAGTATGCAGAAAAGTGGCCCATTAAAAAAAAAATCTATACATATCCTAAACCTTTAAGGGTCAGTAATCACAAGGGAAAGCAATTTTTTAAAGTTTTGATATAGTATCTAACAGACATAATTTGCTTTTCTTCCTAGCATTTTCCTTACAAGTGCTAGATCTGCTATTTTTTTTTTAACAGGAAGAATCAAATGTTGATCTAGAGTAGAATAGAGCTGGAAGGGACCTTGGAGGTCTTCTAGTCCAGCCCCCTGCTAAAGCAGGAGAACCTATATCACTTCAGACAAGTGACTGTCCAGTCTCTTCTGAAAAACCTCCAATAATGGAGCGCCCACGATTTCTGGAGGCAAGCTGTTCCACTGGTTAATTGTCCTTACTGTTAAGAAGTTTCTCCTTAATTCCAGGTAGACTTTACTGTAACTTGCAACTATTCATTTAATAACCGTTTAAGTTACAACAGCACTGAAATATATCTGTGGTCTGACATCAAGGGCTGGGAGGGGGGGAACTGGCCCAAAGTTACCCACTTGGCTTTCATAGTTAAGGTAGAACTAGAACTCTAGCCTGGAGCCTTAACTAAACTGACTTCCTATACACAGCTTTAAATGAAGGATAATTCAGAATCCTATAACTGGGATTCTGGATTTCATGTATCAGGGATACATGAAAAACTAGTTTAATCCAAACATCAAAGAGAATTCACCTGATTTTTAACTCATGGACGAATACACATATTAGAACACTGCATATCTTCCATAAGTTTGGAGCAACAAACTTAAGTGCCATCTAAGAATATGCTCTCTTAGGTAAATTTTATGGAGCAGTCATCAGGCTGCCAAAATAGCAATCATTTCTCTTCTTTTCCAGGATTATTGAAGAGGAAAAAAGATAGCTATCCCCATGGACCCATGTGGGTAGACATTTCCCCCTAATTTATTAAAAGAAACTTAAGCTTTTCATTCTTTTCTTCTTTCTTTTTGCCAAGATAGAATAATTGCTACTATTAAAGTTATTAAATCAGAATGTTATTTTCCCGACAGACTTAGCTGAATGTGCACCAACTTTTGAAAACGTAATTTAGTTGTATAAGGTAAAAATGCCTTATACAACTGACTTAAAACACTTTAATCCTGTTGGTAATTATTTAAACACACACACACACAAACCCAGATGCTGCTAACCACCCATCTTTCATAATAATTAAATAATATTTGGTTTTGATCAAGAAATAAGATGCAGTTGGGCTTCCCCCATTTTCTGTCTGACCCATCTTGACTAGTACCAAACACATTTTTGTCTATTATTATGCACAGCACAAAGTAAATTAATGAACAGCATGTCATGTGTTATTAATATTGCTGAGGAACTGGCAACCCTGGTATGCTGGCCAGGTTCCAGTTTTTGTAATTATGTTTTGTAACTAGATTTTCCTGTGCATTTAAAGACAGGACCTTTTGCTCCAAGGAAACTTGATAAGTTCAAAACGTATTTCAGCTCACCTGCAAAAGAAATGTTCTGTTATCACCAGGCACAAATGATTTCCAGTACAAAAATCCATGAGATTTATACACCTGTTGAATTATAGCTGTAAATCTAACACCATGTGACTTTCAAACTCCTAATAATGTCCATGAGAAACCGCATGAAACCTGGTGGTCAAAGCAAATGGTACACGATATAGCCATCTGGATGCAGCTGACAGATTTATATATTTCTTCTGCTTTTCTCCATCTTCTATTGTTTCCTTCGCATTAAACTATTGATTGTACTCCTGTTCCTGTTCTCTTAAAACCCTAAAAACTATGTTTTCTGGGAATCATGGAGGCAATATTTCAACATGGCTGGCAGGTACTTGATTGGGGAAAGTGGGTGTAAATGTTTGCTTGCTTTCTAAAAATGCTCACTTCAATGTCTTATACCCAGCTGTGAGGGCAGTTGTCTCACAAAAGGATGATAAAGTGTTAGTTTTCTGCATTCATATCATTTCTTATCTAGTGCCACTTAATTTATATTCTGTCTTTCTTACCTGATGAAATTCAAGGGGTTACATATATAGCGTGGTTATTTTGAGTAATCTCTCATCCATTTAAAAAAAAAAAAACAATAACAATAGCACACACTTAGGCTTATATATTCCCCCATAGTGCTTTACAGCATTCTCTGGATGGTTTACCATGGGGGCAACAAACTTGTGATGGCACGTTGTCATCACATGATATATTGCAACTTCTTTCCCCTTCGCTAAACCAAGGGGTGGGTGTGGCTAGCACATGACTCATCTGGCCCCTGGGCCGCAAGTTTGACCCCTGATTTACAATGTCAACATATTGCCTCCAACAATCTGGGTTCTCATTTTACTGACCTCAGGAGGATGGAAGGCTGAGTCAACCTTGAGCCCATCAGGATTGAACTCTAGACTGTGGGCAGAGTTTACCTGCAGTATTGCATTTAACTACTGAACCACCAGGGCTCCTCATTTTATTCCTCAGCTTTGGTGGCTTTCCTACACCATGTACCTTTAAAGAAGCTTTTCCTAAGGAGGATTCTTGTTGACATATTAGCTGAGGTTGATGGAAGTTGCAGAGCATTATATCTGCAGGGTCTCCAGTTGGGGAATTTTCCTTTATAACACAGGTGTCCAACCTTAGCATCTTTAAGACTTGTGGACTTCAATTCCCAGAATTCTTCAGCCAGCCCTAGAGTTGAAGTCCATATCTCTTTAAATTTGCCAAGATTGAAAAACACTGATTTAAATGAGCTAGTCATTTGAAATATTCAAGGATAAACATGAATTAAGTGCATCTCCTCTACAGAACTTGAAGCTTTATATCAACTTATTATGTTTATCTGCAGCAATTAAATATGGAAAATATGGGAACTAATTGTACTTTTATTTATTTATTTATAAAATTTCTATACCGCCCTTCTCCCTAGGGACTCAGGGCGGTGTACAGCCAATCCAAACCCCAACAGTAATACAAAAGTTAAAAGAAGATTAAATTAAATATTGGCCGAATAAGAAAAAACCCACCCCACACCCTTAAAACCCCAATTTAAAATTACAGAGCAAATGGAGACAAGTTAAAACCACCTCAGCCTAGGCTGGCCTGCTCAAAAAGCCAGGTCTTCAGCGCGCGCCTGAATGCCCTCAGGTCCGTGCCGGTACGTAGTTCCGGCGGCAGAGTGTTCTAGAGGGCAGGGGCCGCCACAGAGAAGGCCCTACCCCTCGGGGCCGCCAGGCGACACATGGTGGCCGACGGGACCCGGAGAAGGCCCTCCCTGTGTGAGCGCACCGGCCTGCTGGAGATCACTGGTAGGATGCAGTCCTGCAGGTAACCTGGCCCAATGCCATGGATCGCCCTAAAGGTCAAAACTAGAACCTTGAAGCGAACCCGGAGAGCCACCGGCAACCAATGCAGCTCGCGCAGGAGAGGCGTCACGTGGGCGCTACGCGACGCCCCCATGATCACCCGCGCGGCCGCATTTTGCACCAGTTGGAGTCTCCGGGTGCTCCCCGCAGGGAGCCCCATGTAGAGGGCATTACAATAGTCCAGGCGAGAGGTGACAAGGGCCTGAGTGACCGTGCGCAGGGCGTCCCGATCCAGAAAGGGCCGCAACCGGTAGATCCGACGGATCTGATGAAATGCCCCCCTGGAGACGGCCGCGACATGATGTTCAAGCGACAGCCGTACATCCAGGAGGACTCCCAGATTGCGAGCCCTCTCTGTGGGGGGCAAAATTTCCCCCCCAATAGCCAGCAAAGGAATCAGCTGGCTATATCGGGGCGCCGGGAACCACAGCCACTCGGTCTTGGATGGGTTGAGCCGAAGTCTGTTCCCGCCCATCCAATCCCGCACGGCTTCCAGGCACCTAGACATAGCCCCCACAGCATCGTTGGGGTGGTCCGGGGTGGAGATGTACAACTGAGTGTCATCTGCATACAGATGACACTTCACCCCAAGACCACGGATGATCTCGCCCAGCGGCTTCATATAAATGTTGAACAAGAGAGGGGAGAGGACCGACCCCTGAGGCACTCCACAAACCAGGGGCCTAGAGGTGGACCTCTCCCCTCCCGCCAACACAAATTGCGAACGGTCGGAGAGGAAGGAGGAGAACCATCGAAAGACGGTTCCCCCAATTCCCAACCCCCCCAACCGTCGCAACAAGATACTATGGTACATACTTTTCATATGAAATCAAGAGAAATTTGAGAAATGCTACATTGATACAGAATAAGAATTATTTTTATTTTTTGAAATAAACATAAGGGCAAAACACAATCAGATTTGATTTTTTTTCTGTGCCACAGTTATGGCTCAGTTTCTTGTTCTTATTGTTTTTCTACCTACATTTATTATACCTTTATTCTTTCCAAAGTGAAAAAAAAATCATAGAATATAGAATACAGAATATCAGAAATGGAAGGGACTTTGGAGGGTCCCTTATTATTAGCATGAAGCAGTCTTTTTGAGAGTGAATTTCCGGGCAGGGTCCCTGTACATAGACATATGTGCAGTCAAAAGAAAGCTTTTTAAAGTTTTGTGCAGGAAAATTTGTCCTGGAGATCACAACTTTGAATAGTCTCCACTGTTTTGAATACCTCTAATGGAATGACTTTACAGTACTACAGTTTGTGAGAGGTGTGATGGCTCAGTGCTTTAATGATGCTGAAGAGAGTCTGTGGTCCAGCAGTTCAAGTCCTAGCACTGTGTGACAGGGTGAGTTCCCATCACTTGCCTCAGTTTTTGCCCATCTAGCAGTTCAAAATGTTACATGCAAGTAGATAAACAGGTATCACTTTGGTGGGAAGACAACTGGTGCTTTGTGCAGATGGTCAGGATCTTATAGGCACTGGACCTTCCTGAATGCAATGTCCTGTTTATAAGGTGAAAACTTTGCAGCTTTGGTGGAGGCCACAGATTCTGCTGCAAGATGTTGTTTATCTTTCTTTCTGGTGTGGAGCTAGGTCTCTCCCAGTGGCTCAAATTGGAAAGTGCACAAGCATGAACCCAACAAGCTAACAGTCTTAGGAACAAAACTACTACTCTGTATTAACATTATAGTCTCCTGGCTAATGTAACATTGCCATACACTAAATAAAATGATAAATAACTATCATTTGTTTTGTTCTCCCCATAATATGGCACATACATGTGTGTGCATTCATTCATATATAGTTCTTAAGGGAGTAGTTAAAACTTATTTCACTAAGAATTGAAGGACACTTACCTGGTGCTATCAAACGTGTTGATCCAAAGTGAAAAACAGTTAACAAGCAATTTCCAAAAGTGATTAGGAAAAGAAGTATGTGAACTTAGGGTCCTTTCAAAGGCACTGACTATGGTTTAAGCAAGATGGCTATTCCCTCATTTCCCAGAGTGGTAACCTCTCTGGAGGCCACTATCTTGCATTCTCCTTATGAGAAGCAGCTGTCCAAAGCACTTGTGGGTGATCTCAGCTCCTTGTGTGAGAGGAATTATGGAGAGACAGTTTACTGATCAGCCCCAGTGGTGGGTTTCAAAACTTTTTCCTGCCCGTTTGGTGCGCAGCCACAGCGTTTGCAATTCACCTTCTGCTGTAAGCCCTGTGTGTAAAACAGTTGATGAGTGGCAATCAACTGTGTCATGAGAAGCAGCTGAGTTTGAAAAGCAGGAAATAAAGGTCAATATAGAGCTGCGGTGGGTGGGAGGTCCCAGCAGCTGATTGTCGGACCAAACCAGTTTGCTCACAGATGATCCTCGGAGCTACCAGTTTGCTTGAACCGGGCCGAACTGATAGAATATCACCATTGGTCAGCTCTTCATTCTGCCATATTCATCAGCTTAGCTTTTCAATGCCATCTTCAATTTGCCATTTCTTCCCCGCTTCATGATAATAATAAAAATAATTTTGTGTGTGTGTGTAAGAGGGATAGGAATGGAGATATAAAGAGGGATAAGGATAGGGATATGGAGAGAGAGAGAAAGAGAGAGATAGGAGACAAGAGATAGGGATGCATGCCCAGTTGTTATTTCAAACACAAGATCACCCTGTAAATAATAGCTAACTGCTAATAGAAATGCCACAAATCTTTATGTCTAGAAAGTTTTTGGTGGATGAATAGTATGGCCCCAAGTTGGAGAGTGCTTTGCCAGCAGAATGATCTACTCTTAAATTCTACCTATTAATATTAGTTGTTCTGCTCTCAAAATGCATTTGTGAAGGTTATCTATAAGATATTTACTGTACATGGCCATGATCACATGTATGCCCCCAAATCAGCAACCTTGGTGATTTCATCTTGTCAATGCCTGCAGTTAAATTTTAGAGGCCAGCTTTCCACATGTTTTTTTGACAGGGCAAGGGAAGACAAGCTCCAAGAACCAACATGAGGAACTAGAAGGCTATCATGACCACTGAGATTTGAGTCCCCCATAGATACCACTAATGTCTATTTATCCTCAATAAGAACAAGCAACAGTAGAAATTAATGTGGAAGATTAGAGATTTTGGTAGAAAAGAAATTTACTTCGTTTGCTTTCCAGTAATTGATTAAGTTCCCCCACTCCTGCTTATGAGCCATTGGCAACCATTTTATCAGAATAGCCATCGTATTTTCAAATTCTGACTGGATTGAGACAGTGAAGACATGTCAAGAACACCTCAATAAAAGAAGTTCATCAGCCTCCAAAGCTTCCAATAGGAAGAGAGAGCAGGGGAAATCATGAAAATCATTCATCTGGGTAAATTATTAGACCAGCTCTGCTATCATAAGCTTTAAGTCTATTTATATCAAGGAAATGGTGGATAGAGATTGCAAGATATCACCTTGGGAAGCCTGCTTCAATCAGCCTAACACAATACAATAATGTACTTATTTCAAATATCTATTTAGTGTATCTGGACAAAAAGTGGTGTACAAATCCATTCAATGTATAAACAGGCAGAAAAGGAATGCTCAGGCTTTCATAACTGGGACTTAGAATCAGTAACTCTAATTTTCAGATTCACGGAAGAAGGGGGAAAAGTTAGAGGTTAATAACAATACCAGTTTTTCTGTTCATCATGTCATATCATGTTGCCATGGATACTAGAGTAAAGAGTATCATCAGTAAGAAAACAATCATAGTATTTTGGATTTTTTAAAATATTTTCTTTACAAGGGATACACTTATGAAAACGATTTGGCCTTCAAAATTTGATGAATGAGAACAGAAATCAAAGTTTATATGAAAGAGCTCATATCAAAGTGATCAGCAAACCATGTATATCCATTATTTCTATCAGGAATGCCATTTAATATTGCAATCTTAAACTATTGGGGAGGACGGGGGGAGACATTGCATCAAATGTCACTCCCAAAAGACAGCTATATCTAGAATGTTAACATCAAAGACAAATCAGAAGACCAGGCACTGAAATGAGACAGGCTGTGCTGTACATTTATTATTCCTTTATATCTCACCTTTCCTCAAGTCAATGCCTAAGATATTTTCACAAAAATTCTCTAAACTAAATTAGGCACAGAGAAGTGATGATTAGACCAATGTCAGCCTAGATATCGGAGTCTGGTAATATTCCATGCTAGCTTGATGTAAGCAGCATAAAGAGCTAAGAAACTGGAATAGGGGGGAAGAAAAAAACCAAAACTCTTTCCAAACAGGAAAACAGGAAGCTTTTACTGCAAGGAATGTCTTTCTATCAACACTGAATCCACCCAAAATAATGAGAAAAAGGTAATCTGTTCTTAATGTTGGTATTAAGCGTTGAAAGCAGAGGTGGTATTCAGCAGGTTCTGATCAGTTCTGGAGAACCAGTAGCGAAAAGTTCTGGACTTGTTTGTTATTACTCCAATCTTTTTTCACTTCCTTGAAAATAGTTTGGTCCATCCAGCTCCAAATTATCTCATAAGATCTTAGGTGCATAGTTTCCATTTACAGCTGTAAAATCCACTTTCAGCTAAATGGGAAATAGCAAAAGAAAAAAGGGGAGTAGAGTAGAGTAGAGTAGAGTAGAGTAGAGTAGAGTAGAGTAGAGTAGAGTAGAGTAGAGTAGAGTAGAATAAAATACTACTTTATTTGGCCAAGTATGATTAGATACATAAGGAATTTACACACAACACCAATTTCATTTTATTTGGGTTTGGGCTTTTTTGCCAATTTCGAACACTGATACCTGTGTTACAACAATAGCAATTACACCTTATTAATGATACATTGATTAAGGAATTTAAAAAGAGGTAAGTTTGCATAAGGTCCATTTTAAAAGAACAGGCTTCCAAATATGCAAATTTTATTGTAAGCAGCTGAATGTATAAATGGATCCTGCTGAAGGACCAGATTGTAATACCAAAAGGCCTTTTAAGCAATGAAACTCTTATGTGTTCATTTTACAATATTGCACAGACAGGTCATGACTGATGTATTTTTAGTAATAGCCTGCAGGGATTACTCTAACAGGTGTTAAAAACATATCTTTGGAGACTGAAGAAAATAAATGAGTTTAGAGACATAGATTTTATACAGGGGTGGGATTCAAATTTCTTAACAACCGGTTCTGTGGGCGTGCCCTAATTTGTGGGTATGGCTTGGTGGTCATGTGACTGGGTGGGCATGGCTTGCTGGCTGGGTGTAGCTTGGTAGTCATGTGACTGGCTGGGCATGGCTTGTATGTAAATATTGTAAATATTTATGTAAATATTGAATTTTTTGTTTAAAAAAAGGGCAACTTTTACCCAAAATCACGCAAAGCAGGCAGGCAGATTGCAGAATCACAGCTTCACTCACAGATCTACCTTTCTGCAATCTGCTGTCTGAGTCTGCACTGAAAAATAGAAGCTTCAGTCCTAAGGAAGGTTCAACTCTGTTCTCTGGCCAGTAGTGTAATTTTCCGGTTCTCCAAACTGTGCAGAATTGTAACAACCAGTTCTATAGAACTGGTACAAACCCTGATTTTATACCCCATTACTGTATTTCTATTGAATGAAAGACATACAAAGATCCAGAAGGGAGGTAACAATCATTAAAAACAAATGGGAACAGATGGCCCTGACATTCTTCTGTCCTGGTCCTACTAGATCTCTCGGCGGCTTTCGATACTGTCGACCACAGTGTCCTATTGCGACAACTGGAGGGGTTGGGGGTGGGGGGCACTGTCTTGCGGTGGTTCTCCTCCTTCCTCTCTGTCCGTTTCCAATTCGTGTTGATGGGGGGGCAGAGATTGGCCCCAAGGCCCCTGGTTTGTGGGGTCCCTCAGGGGTCGGTGCTCTCACCCCTTCTGTTCAACATATATATGAAGCTGCTGGGTGAGATCATCTGTGGCTTTGGGGTAGAATTCCATCAGTACGCTGATGATACTCAGCTGTAATTTCTACCCCAGGCCACCTCAATGAAGCCGTCGAAGTGATGGCCTGGTGCCTGGAGGCCGTGCAGTGTTGGATGGGGCAGAACAGGCTTCAGCTCAACCCATCTAAGACCGAGTGGCTGTGCTTCCCAGCACCCCGATACAGCCAGCTGGTTCCATCGCTGGCTGTGGGGGGGGAACTCTTGCCCACACAGAGAGGGCTTGCAATCTGGGTGTCCTCCTGGACGTACGGCTATCATTGGAGGACCATGTGGCGGCCGTCGCCGGGGGGGGGGGTTGGTCAGGTTCATAGGATCTACCAGTTGCAGCCCTTTCTGGATCGGGGTGTGCTTCGCACAGTCACCTCCGCCCTCGTAATCTCCCGCCTAGACTATGCCAACGCTTTCTACATGGGACTCCCCTTGAAGAGCATCCGGAGGCTCCAGCTGATGCAGAATGCGGCCGCGCAGGTGGTGTTGGGGGCTCCTCGGGGCTCCCATGTTATGCCACTCTTGCATGAGCTGCATTGGCTCCTGGTGGTCCTCCGGGTGCACTTCAAGATTCTAGATACCATCTTTAAAGTGCTCCATGGCTTGGGACCAGGATATTTGCGGGACCGCCTCCTGCCATTATCGGCCTCCCATTGGCCAATGCGTTCCCATAGAGTCGGCCTCCTCGGGGTGCTGCCAGCTTGATGGCTGGCGATCCTGAGGGTGTGGGCCTTCTCGTTGGGGGCACCCTCCCTCTGGAACGAATTACCCCCGGAGATGAGAACCATCCCTGATCTCTTGACCTTCCGGCACGCATTGAAAACCTATTTATTTCATCAAGCCGGTCTGGCCTAGGGTTTTTAGGGGTTTTTTAATTCGGTCTTACTTGGTTTTAGCTTTTAACCCCTTTATATTTTTTAGCTTTTCAGCCTTTATATTTGGTTTTTTAATTGTTTTTAATTCTGTAATTGTTTTTGTATTTTAATTCGGCTGTGCACCTCCCTGAGTCCTGTCAGGGAAATAGGGCGGTATATAAGTTCAATAAAATAAATAAATAAAGGACCAACCCCACAAAATAGAACAAGGCAATGACGTTACACAATGCAAGAGCCCATTCATCAGTGCAAGAAATAAGCAAAAGAATTCAAGGCAAGGAGAATTTGGCAATTCCAGATCTTGCCAGGCTCACACTGGAAAAATGAAAGAAGGTTAGAGAGTGGGGGTGGGTGGGGAGGCCATTGCCTCCAGGCTACTTATGATTTCTTCTTTCTGAGATGGGACACGTGAATCCAGATTCTGTCCAGGATCCTCCTTAAATAAGGTCACCAACCATCCTTCTTTAAGGAAGACAGTCCTCCTTTTGTAAATTCTATCCTCCCTCGAAAAGTGTCCTCCTATATGTCCTCCTTTTTGATATTTGAAGGCTAATCTGTAAATCTCCTTATTTGATCAATGCCGAGCAAATCCTTTGTGTGTGATGTGACGTATTTGTATTTGACATGACAATTTGTCAAGGCTCGGTACAATGCAGCGAGACGTGATTATAAGACGCATGTGCTCCACACAGGAGAATTGTTTTGAGAGAGTGTGCCATGCGCAAGAGTGTACCGTGCACAAGAGTGAGCCACGCACAAGAGTGCGCCATGTGCAAGAGTGTGCTGCACACAAGAGTGCGCCACGCGCAAGTGGCTTTGTTTTTTTTCCTTCAATTTATTTGTGTCCTCCTTTTCATTGTAAAAAAGTTGGTCACCTTATCCTTACATGCATTTGTTGCAGCAACAAGAGCAGAACAGTAGGAGTTCCAGGAAGCAGGAATCTCCCAAGGACCATAATAGTGTCCTCCAAGGGTCTGATCTTCAATACATTTTCTAGAACAGAAATCCTGTTAAAGTGCCAGGTAATCCTCATTCAGTGATATTTATAGTTACACAGTTACGACGGTGATGAAAACGTAACCTGGCAACCCTTTCTTGCATTTCTGACCTTCATAGGTCTATGAAACAAAATAAACCTGAAGTGAGGTCACTCGTGGTTGCTGGTTCCGATTGTGATCTCTAAATGAGGACTATCTACAGTATATAGATTTTTAATTTCAGAATAAATCTGCTTAAGAAGGTTTGAAATATAAATCAGCAGATTGCAAGCCAATTGAGAAAAGAAAACAATTCCTGCTCTGGGTTTTATGCATGGTTTGACATCAGAGAAGGCAGCAATTGTGTTCCCATTTTCTCTAGGAGTATGCCCCACTGAACTCAATGTAACCTCTGAGTAAATATGTATAGGAATGCACAGCAGTAACTCAATTACATGCTGAGCTGGCCATTGAAATTTAGGATTGTTAAAGCTATCTTGCCCTGTTCAAGCAGTGCACCATATTGTATTCCAGTTTAAGCCACAAAGAGGATGTACACTGCAGCATAATCCTTTATATCTCTTCCAAGACTTGCTGGATTCAATGACACTTACTAAATGCACAGCTATAAGGCACATTCTTAGGAAAATTGGATTGTCAATTTTCAACAATCACAGAAATTAAGCCTTGCAATTAGAGGTGGCTGCGGAGCGGAGACTGCCAAAAAAAAAGGAGATGGGGCTGTCTTTTTGGGGCCTGGGGTTGCCCACCCATGCTGTAAATCATGTTGTCCTAGCCGGTATTACTCCTAAGTAGATTTAAATTCACTTGACTCTTTTTTTCTTATAATAACTTCCCATACAAAGAGTTAGCTTGCAAGAAGCCTGCGTTCCATTACGGCAGTCAAAATCAATTTGGCTGAAGTTCTCCAAATCTCATTTTTGGATCCGCACTTTATATTTTTCCAGTGAAGAAAGTGGCACTTTTAATTTTGTAAATCTGTTTCTGAAATGCTCAGAGAAGAAAGGCCCATTCCCTTGATGCTTACGCTATGCAGCGGAGTATGCCTCTTCAAATGCAGTTGTGGTGATCCTGCCCAAATCACTGCCCTTTAGAATGTGACCGACATGCTTGAAAAGAGCTCAGAGTAGTACACTCTTTCTGCAACAGAGATAGAAGCCATACTGGTTTTAGTTTGGTTTTGGTTTTGGTTTTCCCTCTTCTAACCACGAGACCTGAAAGCTTAAGAATCTCATCTTAGATTCATTTATCTTGCTTCTACTCCCTCCCTCTCTCTCTCTCTCTCTTTCTCTTTTGGTCTATGCAATGGCATAGCCTTTGTTCTCTAAACGTTCTCCTTCACCACCTGCATGATAGTGGAGATAATGGAGATCTCAAACTGTGTTGACGCCCCTGATCTAAAGGGCCCCCTACTGGCTCTGTGCCATCCCTATTTCTAAGTATTAATTAATAAGCACTTCAAAAGTTATCTAGCAAGTATTCTATTGCTCTATTTCAACCCTATTTTGAAAAGTTAACTAATAGGCATCCTAGAAGACTTTTGGCAGCCCTTTTCTTGGCTCTGTCTTAGCCCTTTTCCTTATCTTAGCAATATGTCTTATATGATGAGTCTGAGAGTCAGCTTTAGTTTTCTACATTGAAAGGGGCCCTACTTGTCCTCACTCCCTTTAGCTTTGTTATGCAGGCCGTGCAAATACACATCTCTTCCCTTTCTTCTGAGTTCAGGCCATAACCTTGTATTTTTACAGCAAATGGCCTTACAGGAAATGGCCCATCACAAGCCTTAACAAGATGTAAAGCCAAACAACCCCTCCTCCCATGTTTCCAGACTTGCAAAGAGGTGGCCATGCTCAGTGGTGGGATTCAAATAATTTAACAACCGGTTCTCTGTCCTAATGATTTCTTCCAATAACCAGTTCACCAAACTGCTGAGAAAGTTAACAACTGGTTCTCCCGAAGTGGTGCGAACTGGCTGAATCCCACCATTGGCTGTGCTACTTGTTCTTCATTTGCACAAGCAGGGAATATTTTCACCAACTGCACTGCTTGAACCTCATGAGTTCAGAAGCCACTTGCAAAGAAACTCACAACATCAAATAGATATAATAAACTCAATTGTCTGTTCGGGGGATGCATTAATACCACAGGCAAGCATCTGTGAGTGTCAGATGTCATAATATAGGTAGATAGTGGCATCATTTGTTTCGAGATGTCATGACAGGTGTGTCACGGCAATTTATCATGAATTGTTACAGATTTCTACATACCTAGCAGCTCCACAACAAATGTCCTATAAAATAAACTCTCAATTTTACAGATCCCCATTAAGGGAATTTAGATGCAATGGATAAAATATGATTGCACCCTCAAATAACAGGGACATCCATTATATGGTGATAAGGTCTGGATAATATATGTACATTTAAGTAAATATACTGTGCATACACATATACGTATACATACAGTGTACATATACATATATACATGCATAATATTTAGAAACCATTCATCTCTCTGGGTAATATACAAAAGGACTTTATAAAAACTATATGTAAATACAAATAGTCCTCAACTTACAACTGTTCCTTTAGTGACTGTTTGAAGTTACAATGGCATTTACAACTATTGTGTCACCCCCATGGTCACTTGTTCAAAATTCAGATGCTTGGTAACTGACTCATATTTAGGAGAGTTGCAGTGTCCTGGGGTCATGTGATCATCTTTTGCGACCTTCTGACAAGCAAAGTCAATGGAGAAGCCAGATTCCCTTAACAACCATGTCGCTAACAACTTAACTTGACAGCGGTTGTGATTCACTTAACACTTGGGTCAAAAAAGGTCTAAAATGGGGCAAAAACCACTTAACAAATGTCTCACTTTGCAACAAAATTTTTGGGCTCAATTGTGGTCTTAGGTCAAGGATTATGTTCTGACCCTGCTTCCAAACATGACAAGTACCCTGTTTGTAACTAAACATTCCTTTTATTAGGAGCATCAACAGCCCCAGCCAAGAGTTTCTTTCTCTCTCACAGCAGGCTAATGAAGTCTCTTAGTGCCAGTGGAAAGCAAAGCTCACTTCCTTTTCCCCTGAAATGGTCCCAACACACCAGGGGTCTCTCCTTCTACCCACACTCATAGAGGAAGTCCTGGAAGGTGTGCTCGCACCTTCTCAGAAGGTGCGCCCTACTCTCAGTGCTGCAGATTCCAAGAAAGAATCTCAATAATGTTCCTGACAGGATTCAGAAGATCAGAATATCAGTGGCAGACTGACAGGAGACAAATAGTTGTCTACCATACCTATTTGTCTCTGCCCCCTGCCTTTTATCACCAGAGCTAGGATGGGGCTTAGCTAGTAGCAGTGTCTCTTTCATCCCGAGAACCAGCCCATAGCATCCCACTGCTCTCCTCTCCTCTGCCTTCTGCACATCCATGCATTAGGCACTGGACCCAACTGATCCTCCTCTTCCTCATCAGCCACCTCCAGACCTGGAGGTTGTTGCCTCTCCATCTGGGGGCTGATGGACGGCCCAGGCTCCACCTCAGCCTCAATCTCTGACAGCTCCACTCCCTCTTCCCCCTATCAGATTGCCTTGATGCTGGCCCCCAACTCCCACTCCGTCTCTTCATCTGATTCGGCAACTAGAGGGGCTAGCAGCTGACAGGCCACAACAGATTACCTGTATTAGAACGTGCAGTAAAGTTCTATATGGGTTGTTCCATTAAATTGCAGAAATCCCCAGTTCCCAGGACTCTTATGAGTATAAAGTCAGCTGCTATTAGCCCAGGATCATCCACCTGGTTTGCACACACCTGGTTAAGTGGAGTCAGTCCTTTTAAACAAGTTGTTCTGGAAATGGGTGCTACTTTCTCTCAAGCTAAATGGCTCTCTAACAATACAGCTCCACATGCATTGAAAAGGGAGCTTTCTTTTCAAAACAGTATTGCTTTATCAAAAAAATAGTAAATCTTATTTTTCTTTAGGGGAGAAAAAAAATCTACTTGCAAGTACTGTGTTCCTAAGCCCTTTCTTATGCTTTGGGA
This sequence comes from Bungarus multicinctus, assembly GCA_023653725.1. Taxonomy (NCBI): domain Eukaryota; kingdom Metazoa; phylum Chordata; class Lepidosauria; order Squamata; family Elapidae; genus Bungarus; species Bungarus multicinctus. The sequence continues at coordinate 137,891,494 of CM042834.1, forward strand.
AGCTTCAGATGCATCCAAGATTAGCTTAAGAAAGTTCCGTCTGATGACCTTTGAGAAGTCTTTGCCTAGACCTTGGTCAGAAGCATCAATATGTCAAGCCCGAAATTGATGTATATGTAGCCATTTTATTTAGGCTTAGTATATATTCTTTTTCTTACTTTCTCTGTGGCAGTCATGGGGGAAAGGTTTTGGGCTTGCCACATTCGTAAGGGGAGAGGAGTGGAGATAAAGAGAGTTGTTTTGGCTAGGTGATTCTTCTTCCCGTGGGAAACGAGCTGTCTGTGCTTGGGCCCCTTGAGGTGGAGATTTATGACATCAAACAACATTGAATTGCTTCTATTGGAGAATGTGACTTTTAGGGGTTGTTTCTAACTTTTAATATTGTGGGGTAATTCCGGGTTGTGTCAGATCTGGAATTACCATGGAATTTGTTCTTTTATTTTTAAATGGATTTCATCACTTGGAAACCTGACACAATAACTGGTAGCATTAAATTGGAATATTTGCATGATATAAAATTTTCAGTCTTGTATTTTCTTTTATCTATTTAATCTTTTTTTTAAAAAAAATCTGATTACTATCTGATCTATCATTAAAAAAATAATAATACAGAAACAGCCAAGAAATAATAAGAAATAATACAGAAAAAAGCGCAAGATGAACTAGAAATAACCCGCACAGAAGAAAAACAAACTATGCAGGAGGAAGTTATTAAGAAAATTATGGATTGTGCTGAAATGAGTAAATTGACATTTGAAATTAGAGAACAAGAAGATAAACATTTTTACATGATATGGGATTTCTTTTAGCAATAGTTGGACAAGAAAATATGGTAATGTAATAGACTAGATAATTCTGTGATAGAAATTTAATAGATTGATATAAAACATAAAACAGACATATATAACCATTGGTTGAAAGTATAACATAAATTTTAAGATAAAATATGGTATATCTTGTATAAAATGATGGAATAAATAATTTAGTCGTGGATGATTAATAACTGATAAATACTGTATATAAGCATATGTTAGATTGACAATGTGAAAATTGATATAAACTGTGAGTAATGACTGCAAAAAGATAGCACAGAAGATTTGCAACCAACTGACACACTTTATGTATACAAAATGAAAGATGGTTTTGTGTTTTTTATGTTTTGTATGTGTATGTTTGTTTTAAAATAAAAACTTTTTTTAAAAAAATAGGAAGAAAAACAAAAGGAAGACGAAAAATTTAACGTTTTTTAGAATAACTGAACGTAAAACGGAATTCAAAGAAAACAGATTATCAGGTTATAGCGTGGGTGTTAAACTCGCAGTGTCATGTTGCCGTCACGTGATGTTTTGTGACGTTTTTCCCGTTTGCGGAGCTGGGGTAAGCGTGGCTTGTGCTTGATGCATCCAGCCAGTTTGACACCCCTGAGTTATATCATAATCTCCCAAATGAAGAAATATTCTTCGCACACACAGCTGATTTTATTTCCATCATACCAATTTTGCTATGTTTTTATTTGATTTTCCAGCAAAAGTGTCAGTGGGGATCGGCCAACCAAGTCAAATTGATAACCATGACAGGCTAATCAAAAACCTGCCCGTTTTTTACATACATCACACATATGTAAAAAGGCATGAGGCTTTGAACATCCAAGCAGGACCACTATTTTGGTGAAATTGATCCCCTCATAGATGTTTCTATCTTTTACTTTAATTTTATATGTCTTAGATTTTTCCCTTGTGCAAATATAGAGTGAGGACAGAGACAGACATGTATATATACAAATACACAGAGAGAGACAGAGACAGAGACAGAAACACAGAGAGATTCAAAACTGATCTTGGTTCTTACTTCATAATGTTTTATAGTCAAAATAAATATTTTGGGCTAATTTTCTGCTTTTTGCATGTCTTTTAAGCAAAATTCCGCAGTAATAGAGTCCCAGGAAACAAGAATTGAGATGTTTAGCACATCAAAGTTTTTGACTGAAGTTCAGAGATGTGAGAGGTTTTTTTCTCACCATTCCAGAAAACATTATGGAGTCCTATATCGTTCAGTACAGCCAAGCTGCAAACAGTATGTACATACTTGTGCGAACTTGTGTTGCATTGTGTTGCCTTTAATTCACAGATGAGCCAGCTAAAGCAAGTACTTTAAAGCACTCTCCGGAATGTGGCTGTCTGTATCTAGCTCATTGCCTGTTTTGATGAACAGCTCTCTCCATTGTCCAAGACATCTTATGAATCTCAATGTATAGAGAAAAGACACCTCAGTCTTGTCTGTTCTTCATCACTTTGAGCTTTCAAATGGATTCACTCCAGAAATTAAATCAAAAATATGTTCCTCCTCAGCTTTAGCAAGTACTACAGTGATCAAAGAGCCAAAGAAATGCATGGGCGTATCTCACTGTATACACTTGCAGACTCCATTCTTCCAAAAAAAACCCAAGGACAGAAAAACACAGAAAATGGTGTGCTTTGAAGTCCAAATTTGAGGGGAGGATGGTACCACAATAGTTTTTTACTGTTTAGTGGCGTGTCCTTCCAAAAGGAGATTGAGTCAAAACAAAGAAATGAGTGAGAATAGAATGAAAATAAATTAATTACAATTTAAATTAAACACAATGGGTATGTTTAATCCTGTTTATTTTCTAGTTTTTCCTTCCTGTCCCATTGAGAATGATGACATGGAGGTCATCTTTTCCAAGGCTTTGGGGCTGGCAGCTGAAGCTTTGTGGGACTGCCTGCAGTCTTTGGCCTCCAATTTTTTTTATGGTTGTAGGATACATCCCCCTGCTTTTGATCATTGGCCAGCTTGATTGGGCTTGCTGGAATCTGTGTTGTCTTGAAATCTGGAACTGAGTTTTTTTTCCAAAACAAGAAAAAACACTAAAGCCATTGGGCTAATGCCAAACAGATGATGGAGTCATTGTAAGACATTTAAGGGGAATATATGCAAATAATATTGGGGACAGAAGTATTGGTTGGAAATTTCTGTTTTAGAACCATATATTCTAAAGAACATTATTACATAATTATACTAAAGCAGTCCACTCCTTCCAGCCATATTAGATGTTTCTAAGCATCTGCTCTCAATACAGCATATTGTTGGTTATCTTAATATGATAAAAATGTCATACATCAGTAGAAAATAGTTCACTGACAATCCGAAGACTTATCTTCTGGTTCTTCTTCTAAGCCAGAGTTTCATGCTCCTTTGAATCTTTGGCTATATATATAGTTATGTTTATATTTTTTTCAAGGTTGTAGACTATTAATATATATGTGTGTGTGTGTGTGTGTGTGTGTGTGTGTGTAAGGTTTTTAAGCTGATAATTTTAAATAATAAATAAGGGAGACTAGTATAGATCTATTTCGCGCTAGTTAGCTCTCTTCAGCTAGCCATACCCTTACTGGGATTCGAACCAGGGAAGTATTACATGTGAGGCAGTTGTAATTGCCACTACACCACTGGCTCTATCCTTATCAGCAGAGGCAGGGGAATAAGTATATACTTTGTATTACAACATCCTATTAAGCCCCAATTAAGGGAGAAAGCATACTGTTTTCTTTTCTGTCTTTCGGCTCATCACCAGAGACCATACTGACAGAAAGCTATTTGTTTCGTTGTCTTTTCTTTACATGTGTGTAAGGTTTTTAAGCTGATAATTTTAAATAATAAATAAGGGAGACTAGTATAGATCTATTTCGAGCTAGTTAGCTCTCTTCAGCTAGCCATACCCTTACTGGGATTCGAACCAGGGAAGTATTACATGTGAGGCAGTTGTAATTGCCACTACACCACTGGCTCTATCCTTATCAGCAGAGGCAGGGGAATAAGTATATACTTTGTATTACAACACCCTGTTAAGCCCCAATTAAGGGAGAAAGCATACATATACACACACACACACACACACACACACATACACATACACACACACACACACACACACATATATTCTACAACCTTGAAAAAAATATAAATTTCTAATGCATACGGCAGGTACTTTTCATTGTCTAATAAAAACAGTATTCATGCAATCATTATACATTATTTATTCCATCTATCTCTCCTTTAATCAAAAGAGTAGAAAGTTGGTTCATCTATTATGGTCTATATTTGCTCATGCCATAGAATTGCAGATTATTGATGCAAAAGCTAATAGCCATCCTTTTATTTCTTGATGCCCATTTTTGAGTATCTCCTTCTTTCTTCCTCATTCTTTGCCATTGTTTCTTTCTTCCTTCCTTTCCCCCTCCTCCTTCCTCCCATCTCCATTCAAATTTCAATGGCAGGGTCAAATTTCTCTAGTTAGAGCCCTAAATTGTTATGGGCATTTGAAATTAGGCCAAGTTTGTCTACGGGTTCTGAAACATAAAACTCTTATGTTCTCAAGAACTTTGTGAAGCGGTTCAGATCTGTAAAGTTGTGAGAGGTGGAAGATCATGTAGTGAACATTTCTCCCCAAAATTTGGAATTTGAATCCAATCCTAACATGGGGACCCTGATTACTACACCAGGCATGTACATGAAAAAATAAATAAAAACTACATTAATTTCCCTATAAATGTGCATGCTCGTCCCCTACTTCATGTACTTTTGCACACCTCACAAGAATTTGGAATTCAGGCAATTAGGTTCTTTATCTTCTTAGAGTTCCCTGCTCAGAACTTTTTTAACTATTGGGAGGATATGCTGAAAACAACATTAAAAATTATGAGCGTTGTATTAAGGATTTAAAAAGTCATTTTAAAGGATCAATACATGTCTTCCAACAATAGGTAGGCAAAAGGGTTTAGGCAACAAATTTCCCCAAGTGATGAATTCATCTCAAGGTCTGACCTATTTTCTTTTCATTGATTTCCACATCTTCCCCTTTTGTGAATATATAAAAAACAAAAGAAGTCCTGGGTGCAGCATTTCATAGGCACTTAGCTTTTAAACTGATGAAAGGTAACCTTGTATTCTGCATAAAAAAAATAATCTGCATGTTCTGAATTACTAATGAATAAAGATGCTTTTGCATTGTGCTGAAATATGCTGATATTCCCATTCGACTAATGATGCACATATTCTGCATTTATATATCCAGATGATAAAATACACATGTACTGATAGGAAGGCCATTTCACCCATTATAAATAACAAACTTTTCCTTTAGCCTAGTGCTTCTCAAACTTTTTCCTTCATTATCCAAAACCGTTTATCCAAAAGCCATTATTTAAATATCCCTGTTGTGATTGGGTAATTGTCGTTACCCAGAGAAAAATAACTTTTGCCCAATTTTGAGTGATTTCCTCAAAAGTTTGGGAAGCATTGCTTTAGCCCTTAAATGTTAATATTTTTCTCACCATCTATAATCATGTTCTGTATTTTGACATTAAGTGCAATTTTGTAATCCTAGTATTTCCTCCTTCTTTCTCTATAATGTATTATTTAGGATATATTTAAGGATGGGATTTTGTTCTTCCATAATCTGCTGAACAAAATCTTATATCTTGCAGAATGTGTCATTTCCTATTCCTGTATGTCCTGAGGCTGGGCACAACATGCAGTTTTGATGGTAAAAGGTAGGGTGAGCAAACACTATGGACCATCCTTAAGAAATCCCACATTATCATGCTGCTACAGCCAATGGGAATAGTATACACTTTGATCCATGAATTGAGATGCTGCGTTAACCTTATCTATTTACCTATTTTCTTTTGTTTGGTCTATGAACATTTGAACATGACATGGAGACCGCTTGTTATGCATTATTTCATTCACATGTTAACTCTTGTTACTGTAGGTCAATCTTCTCTCAATCTATAGTTCACATTCTTTATTCAGCTGTCTTAGAAATGATCCCACTATTAGTATCATATGGAAGATGGCAGTCACAGTGAAACAGTTATGAAGCTGTAGAGGGCTTAGGGGGAAGAGAGAGAGAGAGAGCACTAGGTCAAAGTCTGGTGACAATACCAAATAACTCCTAACCATATGAGCCACTGCAATTCATAGTCTGGAGTAATTGTGAGAAATAGCCCATGTTAGGTGATTGTGGGAAATAGCCCATGTTAGGAGAACATGAATCAACACTGTAATAGAAAAAAGCTTATACACAAACCACTTGCTAAATGTAAAGATTTTTAAAAAAAATTGCATAAAAGAACAGAAATTGATTTTTGTAATATAGCAGCTTGAATAAGAAAGGAACATATGCAACAGTGATGTGGAACAGATTTAGATTGATCTACATGTTCTTAAAGAGGCAGTTTAATGTAGTGATTAAGGCAGCAGGAGGCCTAGTTCTAGTCCTATCTTAGCTACAAAGCCAGTTGGGTGACCTTGGGCCAGCCACTTTCTCTCAACCCAAGAAAGAAGGCAAAGGCAAACCACTCTGAAAAACTTTGCCTCCCCTCCAAAAACAAAAAAAACAAACAATGCAGCGATTTGTCCAGTCTCCAAGAATCTGATACAATTAAACAAAAGGGGGGGGGACCCACATTCCTAGTTCAAGTTTCAGCTCCCATTATAACTCTTGTATTTCCAGGTTGAACATTGCTATTATAGCTTGCACCTTGAGCATGCATTCTGGTAGGAGACGATTATTGGATTATAAGTTTCTTCCATCTCCAAAGCTAGGATGTTCCAGTTTTTGCTACTGCTTATAACATTCATTCAGGAAAGTAAGAGGCAGCTACAACCAGGTTGTAGGTTAGCTGCCTAAAAGTCTTTAGCTCCCTAAATAATCCAGGTTCTGGATCTTTAATTTAGTCTTTTTATTAAAATTTGTTAAATTTTACCTGTTAAAATTATTAACAAGTAAGGCAAAAACAAGGGCGTATTGAAATTGAACTCAATTCACGGTGACTGTAATTTTCTTGGCAACAGTGTAAATGATGTGTCATCAACCTCTAAGATTTTTTTAAATTTCCTAATCAAGTCTACTGTTCTGGAATTCCCTTGCAAGTAACAGCCAGACCTAAGCCTGTTGAGTCCCTAACCAGATAAAGCTTTGGCACTGAAAACATTCAAATCTTTTCTCTTCAAAGATAATACAGCTATAAAAGCAATTTAGGTTATATTGCAGTGGCTAGAGAATACTTATTTCTGCTGATACATTTGTAATTATAGCTATAGTCTACTTAAACTTTATATAACTTTCAGTATTGTCATTTGCTAAGAGGTCTATAGATTTAGCCACAGTTTAATCTTCAAATTGTACATTAATTTTCCCTGTATTATACCATCAATCTGACCAACTACATAGGATGTTCTATTGTTTTATAATAATTTTTACAAGTTTACAATTAAAACTATAAAAAACTAAGATAAACTAAATAGAATATAAAAATAAATAAAAAGTGCAGAGAAAAAAGGTAAAAACTATAGTAAAAAAAGGGAAAGAAATGACTTCCCCTTTCATCATGGCAAGTACAATTTCAATAAATTATCACCTTCTCTAATACTACAACAAAGGATCTCCACACCCCATATATTATCTCTTATCTATAAACAAATACTTAAAGCCTCATCATTCACTCCTAATCAGACAAAGTATATTACCAGTTAGGAGAAACAACACATATATGAAATAAACCAATTACATATTGCTTCCCTTTGCTTTTAACAATCTTGATCTTTAATCCCTTTACTTAATGTCCCAGAACATGATTTATTTTCAATTTCTGTTATATCTTGTCAGAAATGCCTTGAAAACTTTCTTTCTGGTTTTTCTTTAGTATCTAACCTTAAAAATCTCATCTTATGTTTTTTCCCCCTAATCAACAGAATTTTCCCATGAAAAGGTTTCTTATACTTAATTTTCAATTTTTTTATCTACAGTATTTTTATAGAATTGTAACACACACATATATATATAAAGATGGAGATCCCTTGGGTGCCAGAGCTTTAAATCTGTTGGAGACTGTTTATTGAATTACAGGGAGCTTCTGCCTGGAGCACTTGAGGGAGATCCAAGTCCTCTCCTTATCCAGAGAGGAATTTGAAAAGGCTGGCTGATCCACCAACTCCTTGTTCTACCATAGTCATTGGCACTGATCTCAGTGGAACCATCTTCAGTTTGTCATTGCTTTCCCAGAAGTCCAACTACATAACACATTCAAAGGAAAGGAAAGATAATTGAAGGATTAGATGAGATGATAGTGGAAGTACTGGAACACTGACACTATTCTATTATTTTTCCCTGCCCCTCCATCTATCTAGGGTTGAAGTAAACTTGCTTCAAATTTATACATTCAGAATGTCAACAACACATTTGTGAACACTTAGCAACTGTGGCATTCAAAGATTTTTGAGGGGCACATATGGATCGTGGCAAAGAAAGCAACGTTCTATTTGGTATTTAATGAAAAGAGTGCATTTAATTATCAACTCCATTATTAGTCAGCTCATCAGCACTTAAACAAATTGCTGTTTTCAGTTATCAAATGCTTTTTAACATTCTGATTCTTGTAGTGTTTCAGATTCAGTATCTGTGCCTTTCATACTTCGCTTCCTCTGTATAGAAGATGTGATGTGAAAGAGAAAAGGAACCTCTTCAGAGCTGCAACGAGACCAACTTAGAAATGAGAAGAATGATACCAATGAACATCGTTTTATTCACCATATGACAACAGATGGTATGGCTCAAAAGTGAGTATTGAATTTCTTATTGAAACCAGGTGTTGGACTGAGGTCACTCAGGATCAAGTTCTCCCTTGTCTGTGGATATTGGATGACGGTTCTCTCAACCATCATTCCACCCAAGTTAAGGTGATAAAAGAATGGGTGGAATGCAGAAGGGATTCTCATTTATCTTGCCTTGAGCTGTCAGAGAGGCGGGGAGGGAGACCTAATTATGGTATTTACTTAAAAAAGGAAACAGGGGGACAAAATAAAACAAGGAGTAGGAGCAACAATAACATCCTCTAACATCATCCCTTCCTAATTACAGCTGACACATTTTTGGCAGCCTGGCTCAGTGAACATGAAATTTGAGAATTGGAAACAACTAATAGGTGAAAAAGCAAGAATCATTCCTCCTAGCTTGCTGGTATAGTAAACACTGAGATTCTTTAGAAGTGGGGAGCGGGGCTTTCTGCTCCCAGAAAATTGCCCTGCCTTTAGAATAGGTCCATGATGGCAAACCTATAGCACGCATGCCAGAGGTGGCACACAAAGCCCTCTCTGAGTGAGACGTCGCCCCAGCTCAGCTCTGCCGTGCATTTTAGCATTTGCTGAAACAAACTGATTTTTTAAAAACAGCTACAGGGCAAAGTTGCCTGAACCCCATAAGCAATAGTTAAGGTTAATTGAGCTTTGTCTATCTACAGAATAGGTATGAGTGAATCTGTCAAACCTCTTTTATTTTTCTCAGCTTTTCCTTTTTGTGACTATATCATTATTTCTGTTTCTGATTGTAAATATTGGAATTTATTTTTAAAGAGGTCTACACAAAAATTGCAGGCAGTAAGCATTTTTGTTCTAATTTAAAGCATATTATCTATAGTCTTTTCAGGAGTAGTTACACTTTGGATTTTGTGTGTGTGGGGGTATGTGTGTGTGTGCGTGCACATGCGCGAATAAATTCCTATTCTGAATTCTGGTCATGAACTGATTATGAATTTAAACAATTGGCTGTAATAAGTGGTTGTACTTAAAGAAAGCATAGAAGTTTGCAACTGTTAAAAAACATTTGAGATGGAAGGGAGAAAGAGAGAATTCCAGTACAAGCCACAATGACATGATGTACATTGTGATGTCATTACTCAAATAATGGAATGATAGAATGTGTCCATGTTAAGATGTGACTGATACCAACGACATATTTCATCCCATTGGAATAATTAAATCATGATAGGTATGAAGTTACTTACAGTAGAGTCAAAAGGATTTATTTTCTCTCAAAATATGATATAGGTGAATGCCCATTAAACTAACAGCAACACATCGCATTTTGCATTTTAAAAGGGTTATGAAGCTGTCTAAAGAATTTTTGCAAAAATATTGCTGGATGGGAGCAATTCTCAACAATAATTGAGAAGAGCAGCTGACAGCAACAGAAATAGCTAAGCTGTCAGACCAACATGCTTTGCAGTTAGGGAAATATTTGATCACTAAGCTAAATTTACTCCATTCACATCCAAATGTAAACCTGGCTTTTTTTTTTAATTAATGACTTATGAAGGAGATTCTATTGGAGGAATATTAAAAATAAAATGAAGCCACTGGCATGGAGTTTGCAATGAGGCAATAGTTTTGGCCTTCAACCTATGAAAAGAGATTCTTAAGCTTGAAATTAATAAACCAGACAGAAAAGATACTGCATCAAATTTTATTATAAATGTCTTTGCTTACATGTATTCTCATAACTGGTATTATTACATCGGACAAGGAAGATCTGTCTCCTTTTTTTTCCTTGATGGAAGTGAAATTGGGTAGGATGCCTGCAGTTGTAATGTATTTCAGCTTAATTCCCAGTCAGAATGGGCATTTTCTGTTAATTCTTAATAAACAGGACTGAAATCTGACAAGGGAAGGGATACGAGCCAGATTGTACAGCATCCTAAAAATTAAAAAAAGGAAATTTCAAGGAGTCTGTTCCAGGAACTTGGAAATTAAGATCCAGGGCGTAACGAGATGGGTAGATTGAAACAAGTTTATTTTATTCACTTTGGAATCTGCATAAAATGTTACTAATTGATCCAATGGCATGTTTGAATTAATCAGAAAAAGAAAGGTTCACTATGTGGTAGAAAAAATAGACAGTAGAAAAGAAAAATCTGATTTATGTCAGTCACAATCAAAGATTGTTATTAACCTTTAAAGCTCTTAACAGCTAGCAGCATTCATAGTAAAACCTTTTATTATATGTTCCTCCTACCTGTTATTTAAGATAATCCCCAGAGGTTTTGGTCCTCTAATAACTGGGCTAGGTAGCATCCTATTAAGGTTCCTTGAGAAAACTCAGCTTGAAGGATGGCACATACGTTTTTAATAAATAAATAGGGAAAACGATACTGATGGCCAGGAATTGGGTGAAGATAGTACGTCAAGTGAAATCTTGATCAATTTCTGTCTCAAAATCCTTTGAGTACATGAAGTAAGATATTATCTCATTCTTCTCTTATCAAGCCTAAACATTTTCAGGTTTTCAACCTTTTGTCATTTACATTTGACTTCTAGTTCAGCGGTCTCCAACCGGTGGGGCACGGCCCACTGGTTGGCCGTGAGAAAATTTTGGTGGGCCACAGAGAAATCTCATGCCCAGAGCACCGCCCTCAAAGCAATTAATCCAGGCTGCACAGAAACACAAGGATGCACAGCCCACATGGCCCGCGGAAACCCTCCCCACCCACTCACAGCTTACCAGACAAACTTCCCTGCTAAATTGCTGTTTTTCCTTTTTCTGACCATCAGCTGTTCTGCTGTATCAGGAGATTTAGATTAGATAGGAAGCAGGAAATGGTTGGATTTCATGCTTTCTAGCTAGTCTTTAGATCTTTGGCTCTGCTTATAAGCACGGCTGAACCTCCCTCAGGATTGAAGGTTCTATTATTCAGTGCAGACTCATGGCAAGCAAATTTCATGTGATAGACTGAGCTAGCCGATGGCAGATAGATAGACCACTGAATGATTCTGTGAGCAACTCAATCTATCTGGCTGCTTTGCCTGATTTTGGGTAAAAGTTGCTCTTTTTTTATAAAAAATTCAATATTTATATAAATATTTATAATATTTACATGCAAGCCATGCCCAGCCAGTCACATGACCACCAAGCCACACCCACAAATTAGGTCATGCCCACAGAATTGGTTAGTGGTCCCTGGGATTTAAAATTATGAGTTTGGTGGTCCCTGAGGTCCAAAAGGTTGGCGGCCCCTCTTCTAGTTGATTTCTGCTGCCCAAGTATGTGTTATTGCACATATTTCTGTTAATTTCATTTTGTTGTGTTTTTTTTCCAGATTACTTCTTTAATCTATCAAGATGATTTTGATCACTTGGTCACAACACATAGACAGATTTAACCCTAGTTTCAATTGGGAAAATGTGACAATCCTAAACCAAGCCAAGTCTGAAAATGCCAGGGAATTTCTAGAAGCCTGGCACTGACAAGTCAGCCATCAATAGACATTAACAACATCTGTAGATTATGCAAAAGAGACCATCAACCAGCCCAAAAGAGAATGAAAAAGCTCCAGCATCTCTCCACCACTAATCAGCACAGTAGTCAGTAGATCAGCTTAGATTAACTCAAAGGTAAACTTTAGACCAACAATCAAGTAAGCAATGCTCCAATCAAGAAGGTGCTAAAGAGCCATCAGTAAAAAGCCCAGCCAAAGAATCTCTAAGATTGTCCCCATCCACACAGACAGGCAAGTCACCAGAATAGAAACTGACAGCAAACAGCACTCCTTACTAGAACTGATGACATTACCTAGTTAGAGTAATGAAATGTCTGCAAGAAAACCAGCAAGCTCAGAGATCACCAAGGACCCCTTATTTGGTCATTTTAATTAAAAACAAGTTTGATAAATATTCTGTATTTTTCTTGTTAAGTAATGTTTAAGAATATAGGGACCAGTAATGGAACTTTTTTAAAAAAAACCCATTCTAGTCTGCTGAAGAACAGTTGTTGAACAGTCAATGAGGAACATTTGAGGAGGAACAATAATTTGCCAATTGTTGAAAATATACCACTTCTGAGCTATTTAAATACTGTATATCCATGTAATTAGGGGTGGGATTCTACTAGTTCTGACCAGTTTTATAGAACCCCTTGTTAGCTTTCGGTTTCAGAGAACCGAAATCATTCAGAGAAGAAATCTCCTTTTGTTTTTTTCCACGCTTATTACATTCTTGGCAGTATGTCCAGACTTACTGTCTCCAAAGGAGGTTTTTTTTTCCTTTCCTGGTTATTTCTTAAAGAGGAAGGGTTCTTTTAAGCTTTTTACATTGCTGTTGGGAGGAAATACTCCCCTGGAAATACTTCCAGCCAGCATGCAATGATCAGCACGTCGATGAAATAATTGGATAACGAAGAAGAAGCTGCAAAAAGAAGCTTTTTAATGACAAGGAACCAAGATGAGTGACATTCAGCAAGGCTTCTTGGCTAGCTAGAAAGATTGACATTCAAATGTGAGTTTACATACCCTTTCTGAGTTTTGGTCTAAAACTGGTTTTTGGTGAAGTTTAATTCTGTCTTCGGTGACATTTAATCCTGTGTTTATTGATGGGATAATTTTGCCTATTCAGCTTTGTTTGAAAGGAAAAAGGTTAATCTCTGTTCCTGAAAAGAAGCTGGGTTGAGAAATCTGGCTAGTTCCTGTGTCTATTTATTCTGGTAATTGGTTTAACAAGCAACAACTACTGTTGTGATTTAATTATTTGTATTGTGTTTGAATTTTTTCCTGCCTCATGGTTTCTTTTACTATCTGGGGAGGGGTCTTCCTTCACTGCTTTAGTGGTATCTGGCACTGTCCTTTTGGGATGTACTTCCAAGAGGCAGGATGCAAGCTTGGCACTGATTTTTTTACTGCTTTTCTGGGGGGCATGTGACCTTTCCTTAAATCTGGATGATTTCCTTAGGCTATTTTATGAGGTGAGTGAGACCAGCTGGTATCTTCAAGTGGTGCAAATGGATCTAAGGATTGCTTTTCCTGGGAGTACTCTTTCTGGAGAGCTTAAATGATCTCTCTGCTAAAAGGTTTCACTTTATGAGCAAGAGTTGGCTGCTGATAGTTATCATTGCATTTTAACTATTTTAATTCCTCAAGGTGCTCTGGCACCCTGCCTGATTTGTAACTCCGGCTTGCAGGTAATTGTAATCTATTGATTGGTATTTAGGGCAGCTTTTTGCAAGCAAAGAATCTTTTTGTATTTTTGTACAGGTAATCCTTGACTTACAACAGTTCATTTAGTGAGCATTCAAAGTTACAATAGCACTGAAAAAAGTGACTTATGACCATTTTTCACACTTACGACCATTGCAGCATCCCCACTGTCATGAGAGGCCAGGTGAGGAGAAGCACCCCTTGACATGAGTGATGTCAAGTTGGCCATGCCCACCCAGTCACATGACCACCAAGCCATACCCACCAACTAAGCCACGCCCACAGACCCAGTTGTTAAAAATTTTGAATCCTACCCCTGTGTGTAATTGTCATGCCATTGAGCTCACAGTTAATTAGCTTGCTAATTAGAGTGATGTGGAGCAGAGGTCTCTGTTAGGAATGTAAGTCACTAACAGTTGGGTTGGAAATATGGTTGTGGTTCCTCAAATGGCCATAAGATGGAGCCAGAACCTGGTTTTCCGGAAGAAAGAAGGAGAGTGTTGCTAGTTGCTAATTGGTCGATGTTCGCTGTTTTTGGTTCCTGTATTGACTGTTGCTGATTGTTATTATTCTTGGATTGATGTGAATCTATTACTGAACTGTTTTTGATACTGGACTTTGTTATTGGATTATCCCTGGACTGAAAACTGACTGATATAACCATATATGACTTGGACTGTTTATTTGGACTTTGCTTAACCGTGTTACTGGAAGTAAAACCTATATTTTACTATACAGTGTAGCTGTGTGCTGTGTATGTGTTATTCAACATACTCTCACGACGTCTCCCTATGTGCATTCATTCTCCTAATGAGGAATTTCCTCAAAAGTCTCCAATCTGAGCAATTTTTTAAGGCTTGTGCATGATTGGCTGAGGAATTCTGGGATTTGAAGTCCACAAGTCCAAGATTGGAGAGCTCTGACATGGAATACTGTACTCTGTGAATGGCTTTATTCGAATTAAGATATTTTATATCTACAGGGTTCCCACAATCTATTGAGGAAGCTAGTACTCAGCTTGACAAGATATGTTTTTGGGGATCCATACCAGCTTCAAGTAAGCATTACTTTATTTTCAAGTTACTTAAAAATCTTTCACCTTATGAACTGCTCTAGAATCTTCACAGGTACTGATGTCAATCTGACTGGCTTATGGTTTTCAGAAGTCTCCCTTCCTTTTGTAAAAGATAGTATCAATATCTGTCCTATTCAAGTCATCTTTCACCTTATTTTCCTGAATTCATCAAAGATAATACATTATGATTAAGCCAGATCATCAGCTGTTCCTTTACCATCTTGAGAGCCCTTTCTTCTTGAAAAGATTAAACTCATTCACACTAAGAGGCATGTTTGATTCATTCCTAAGTTTGCCCTTAGGTGATACATATGCTTTCTGGTGGTACATATGCTTTGTTATGAAATGAACCAAAATAGGAGTTTAATGGCTGTGCCTTTTCTTTGATCACCTCTTAGCATTTTGCGAGTTTTCTCAAGCAGTCAGAATACTCTTTCTTTCCTTTTTATTCTGAAAATATGTGAACCTTTTGGTTGTTCCTAGCATATTTCACCAACCTCAACTAAATCTGAGCTTAATGCTTTCTGACAATACCTCAACAATTCTTGTCCTCCTTTCTCTTTCTAACATCTGCCTTTTCTTTGTTTCCAGATCTTCACTAAGTTGTTTATGCAATCCCATCCTTCCTTCTATGGTCTTTTTCTCTCTCAGAATTGTTTGCAGTGGCCCTTGACAGATAACAGAGAGAATCAAATATATTTTTTCTTGAGCTTTTTTTCCCCAGTTCTTTCTTTTTTCTTTTTGTGACGGGGTTCATCTCTTTTCCTCCTTAATGTTAACCAGCACAGATGGATGTAAAAAGTCTTTGCTCTTAGAATTTGATTTTAATTTTGATATCAGCCCCTAAACCACTTTCAATTTTAAAAAAAGCCAACATACTTTACCTTATTGGCAGAAGCAAATAAGATGGAAAGATCCCAGTAGTGATATATTTATGTTATTTCATGCTCAGGAGAAAAACAACACCCAGGTTTCAGAATACATAAGATTAGGCATCTATCTCAATTTCTCAGATGTTAGCAAAGTGTCTCATCCTTATCAGTTTTTTGATGTGCTCTGCAGTTCAACCGTGTGAGTCTTGAGAAGCAGATTCTCCTGCAGTGCTGGAAAGAGAAGCTTCAGGCAGCAGTAACATCGAATCGAAGGCCAAATTAACCTCCAGAGACTTGCTTCATTTGACCTCATGTACGGTATAAATTACAGCTGGTTTCAAAAGGACTACAGACCTTTTGATCTTTTCTTCTGGGTGTTGGGATTTGGGAACGCTGAACACACTTTTTTTTTTTTTTGTTACTTTTATTTTATTTATCACATTTAGAAACCACCCATCTTCCTCACAGAGGGAAGATGAATTCAAAATCACTGTGAAAGTTAATTAAAAGGCACTCGTCAGCACCATGGCTGCATGATCCTCTGTGCTCCCCAAGTAAGGCCACGGAGCCATGGTTTTATATCTTTCAGGAAAGCTAGGACGGTGCCACTCCTCTGGGGGGGGGGGAGAGTTTCCAAAAGGTAACAGATAACAGATAATCAGAGTTGGAAGGGAACTTGTAGGTCATCTAGTCCACCCCCCCACCCAACAGCAAAGAAGGCTCTTTTCCTGGACCCCGCCGGTTGAAATTCTTCAGTTGAGGAGATCTGCAACACACCTTCTCTGCCTGATCAGTTGGGACAGGCTGATGTGATGCGATTATAAAATGTAGCAAGGTTTACAGTTGGACAGACAAAAAACATGAGGAAAAGAATGGAGGAGGGAGGGCAAAAATAAAAGTATTTGTCGATTAGTTTAATTGCTCCATTGAATTGAAATATACATATTTCTGTTTTAATTGTACCCAGCTCTGCATTTCATCTGTTTTGCATCTTGGTTGTTTGTATGTTTTCATTTTTTTCCTTCTAGTACTGGGGTGTCAAACTCAAGGCCCATGGGCCAGATCCAGCCCATGGGGTGCTTAGATATGGCCTGTGGGGTTGCCCTGGAAACAGCAAAGGACTGGCCCATGGTGCCTCTGCCAGCAAAAACGGAGTTCGGGAGGACCGCGGGCAGCCCTCCTGAGCTCTGTTTGTGCTGGCAGAGAGTTGCAGGAGGCCATTGCAGGCGAAAACAGGGCTCAGGAGCCCATTTTCACTGGCAGAGTGCTCAGGCAACCACAGGCACGCCCGACACAGGTGATGTCAAGCTGGCCATGCCCCCCTGGTCCTTCTGAGGTCAAACACAACCCTGATGTGGCCTTCAGTGAAATCAAGTTTGACACCCCTGTTGTAATACCTCTAATCTTTCTGCTTTTGGTTCGTAAATTCAAGATTGACTGATTTTTTTTTTTTAAATTAAAATTGTATGCCATGATCCATCTCTCTACTAAAGGACTCTCTACTAAGAGGCTGAGGAATCATTTGCTGTTAAAACTAAGCTCTTCTACCTCTTTGTATCAATAATATAGTCAGTCTGGTTTCTGTGTTCTCCATCTGGTAATGTTTTGGTTTTTTGGAAAAAGGATAGCCATGAGGAAATCACTGGATGGGAAAAAACAGAGGAGTCATTCTGCTTCATTTTTGTTTTTAGCCCATACAGTCCAAGTCTATTTTCCTCCTTACTGTTTCCAACTTCAGCATTACACTCTGCTGAGCTTTCCCATATTCTTGCTTCTTATTTTCCGTGTTCTCATTATAATTCTGCTTTTGTAGCTTTGAATATTTTTTTCCTGCATGGCAACATCAACAAGTAATGTCCTGAAGGCTTTAATTTGGCCATTTCATAAACACCATTAGTTCTCTGAAAGATCCTCACTGTACTACGTTGAGTGTTTTTTTTTTGTAAAAGTTTTATTTGGGTTTTCACAAAACATGATAAAAATAGAACATCTTTTTTTAGTATGATTCCAGGTTATCACATTTCTATACAGGTATAATCTCAGTTACATATTCATCTTTGTATTCAATTTCATATCTTGTCACAATTTTATCAATTTATCAATAATTTTTCCCTTCCCTTACTTTCTTCAACCTTATTTTATAATTATCTCATTCCCTTCTAATTCAATTACATATTTTTTTCTAAATTTCTATATATTTCTAGTCATTATACTTGTACTTTTGTCTGTCCTGTTTACAATTTCATACATTCTTTTTCCATCATCATCCTGAAAGGGAAAAGAAAAGAAAAATTCCCTCCCCTTCCAAGCATTAAAAAGCAAGATTTCCCCTGTGATTACCAAGTAGAGTGTCACCTTTATATCTTATAATTGTTATCCTTTCAAATCTCATTAAGCATTTAATGTATACATTATACAATTATGACATTCAGCTTCTAATATCTATTTTATATTATATAACTCTTATCAACCGAATTCCACTTGGTACTTTCCCTTAAAAATGTACACTAAATTCTAAGAAAAGAAAAAGTATATAAAAATAATGAGTAAAATGGTTATTCTATTCAAATTCATCCTGATCAACTGATATTGCTTTTGTTATAAATCTTTTGAACTATGCTGAGTGTTATCCAACCGGAGGGAAGGTGGAACCATCATCTGGCCCTGTATTGCCAATCACTTTACATTGTGTATCCATTTTTTTTTTAAAAAAAGTATACTAGTTTACTATTGTCTATATAGTTTGAAATGATGCTTTTCCTGTTGTCACTAACATGACCATGGGCATGGCTAGTCTAGTGAATAAAAGGACCAGATGTGACATGATAGCAGTGCCACAGAGAGGAGGGGGTCAAGCTATTTTCCAAAGCACCTGAAGGCCAGACAAGAAACAATGGATGGAAACTGATGAAGGAGAGATTCAACCTGGAAATAAGGAGAAATTTTCTGACACTAAGAGCAATCAACCAATGGAACAGCCTTGCCTTCAGATGTTGTGGGAGCTTCATCACTGGAAATTTTCAAAAAGAGACTGGATTACCATCTGTTAGAAATGGTATAGAGTCTTCTGCTTGAGCAAGGGGTTGGATTAGATGGACTAAAAGGTCCCTTCCAACTCAGTTATTCTATTCTATTATTCACTCTCAACATCTTATATGGTTCCTACCCAATATAAGTGCCTGCTTGGTTTAGTTGTTTATCTGGAATGACCTTCATACCTGAAGGTCTGATTATAGAAGTAGTCCTCAACCCTCAATCATTAATTTAGTGACAACTCAAAATTATAATTGAAATTATACTGAAACAAAGTGATTTACGACTAGCCCTTGCATTGATGACCGGTCCTTGTACTAAACATATCAAATAGCATCCCCATGAACATGTGATCAAGATTTGGGCATTTGGTAACCAGCATGCTTGACAGAACAGTTGTAGAATTCAGCAATCGTGGGTTCGCCATTTGAGACCTTCCCAGATGGCTTCCAACAAGTAAAGTTAATGGGGGAAGCTAGACAGAGGTGGTATTCATCAGGTTCTGACTAGTTCTGGAGAACCAGTAGCAGAAATTTTGAGTAGTTCAGAGAACCGGCAAATATCACCTCTGATTGGCCCCCATCTATTCTCTTCCTTCCAAGTCCCAGCTGATTGACTAGGTCTTCTTCTGTTGCCCTGCACAGGAGAATGGAGCTGGAAAGCAGGTTAGTGGCCGGGGAGGGAATGGAGATTTTGCAGTATATCCTTTCCCTGGAGTGGGGAGGGAATGGGGATTTTGCAGTATCCTTCCCCTGCCACACCCACCAAACCATGCCCGCCAAGTCATGCCACACCCATCAAGCCATGCCACGCCCACCAAACCACACCATGCCCACCAAGCCATACCCACGGAACTGGTAGTAAAAATTTTGGAATCCCATCACTGAAGCTAGATGTGCTTAATGACCATG
Source organism: Bungarus multicinctus (assembly GCA_023653725.1). Taxonomy (NCBI): domain Eukaryota; kingdom Metazoa; phylum Chordata; class Lepidosauria; order Squamata; family Elapidae; genus Bungarus; species Bungarus multicinctus. The sequence goes on from CM042834.1 coordinate 137,911,205, forward strand.
TGTTTCACTGCAGTGATTCATTTAACAGCCATGGCAAAAAGATCATGAAATTGTGTGTGATGCTCTTAAGAACTGCTTCCTTTAGCAGTTGAATTCTGGTTTCCATTATGGTCGAAATTTGAAGACTAAGTATATTTTTAGTATATAACTCCCAACCTTTTCCACTATTCTTCCAGGGACCTTCCCTCTCCCCCCTCCCCATGAGAAGGCAGGATATCAGAATATGAAGGGGAAATTGAAACATTTTACTTTTTCTCCCCTCAGGGGAAGGAGTCTATTTTTGAGGAGGACCCAGAAGATGAGTAATAGGAGTGTGCTAAGTTGTTTTTGCTCAGCAAAGACTAAAATATTTTCTAGTGTTCCCAGAATCTGTTTGTGCAGTTCTAGTCATTTTTTTAAAAAAATGTGATAAAATAAATGTAATATTTTATCTATTTAAATGTTGTTTAACCCTTTACTCTCAACCACCTTTTGGGTAAACTATTGGAAATGTAAGTAATAATTACTCAGTTTTACAAGGAAGGTAAGGAAAAGGAGATAAAAAAGTTGGGAAGAAGGTAAGAAATAGAATGAAAATGTGTGGAGAGGGGAAGGCTAGGGAAAGGATGCTGGTGAGGTTCCCTGCCTTCTCTGATTGGTTGAGTTCTGGAAAAATAACCCCATTGGATGAAATGCACCAATCAGGATAAAACCGTGTTTCTCCCATCCAGATTTAGGTGGCTTTTTTTCCCCACTCAAGTTAGCCTGAATCTCTCCCTAGGTAATGTATTTCAAATATATACAGGGTATATATATTTAAAAGTTATCAAGTTTTTTTAAAAAAATTAAGATTCGTTTTTCATTTCAGAGGAAATGGCAGCATATAAATTTGCTATTTGGCTTTTGAACAGGATCGTTTCTTTATATAAGACTAATCATTCTGCTAGATCAGAAATGATATACAATCATTGTTTACTTTTTGTTCCTTGAAAATCACGTCTAGCATTTGTAAACAGAAGAAATAAATGTCATTAGGTATTTCTTATTTTGTTGCTGTAGTTGCTATAGATATTGGCTAAATTATGTGTGATAACATTAACAACATTCATTCAGAGGAGAAGTGTTTCCTAAGAAACTGAACCTTTTCCTACAGTGTAGTGGGAACCTTTGCAACCCAGTTTATAGACACTGAGGGAGCAGCATAGAGAGAGGCAGATACACACAGAGAGAAATAAATTCTACTATACTTAGTAGGAAAGTATAATTAGGGTCCTTATCTTAATTATCTTAATGGTTTTTCTAAAATAGAATTTTACAAGAAAATAAAAGTATAAAACTGAAAAGAAAATAAGAAAAATGATAGGAAATAAGAAGAAATAAAATAAATGAGAGCAAACACAGAATTTTGGCTTCTGCCCTTCTTTCTATCGACAAATTGCCATCTTTTTAATTTTTTTTTATATCTCTTACTTCTAAGCTATCCATCTCCTTCTTATTCTTTTCCCTCCTTCTTTAACCCTTTCTAATCCCAAAATCCATAAATCAACAGTTCTGAGGTTTCTTTTTTCAGCAAATAGTTCATATAAGGCTTCCAGTCTTTTAAGAAATTGTTGATCATTTGAAAAGTATATACTCGTAACTGAGGGGAGAGGGAGTCATGGATTTGTGAAAAGACAGCAATATTTATTTTGCTTCATACAAAAAAATAACAAACACCTCCTCCTGTGAACAGTACTTTTATATAGTTTCACTTACTAAAGTTGCAGGTATTTCCTCCATTTCGTTTTGACTTTTTTTGTCACTAGTATAGATCATCCTAGCCAAGTGCAAATTGTAGTGCAGCTTTTCCCAGGCTTGCATCCACCAAAAGCATTCTAATGACAACGTTTAAAGTTTTCATCAGTCATGATGTGGATGAAATCTCGGGGTTATAGGCAGTTCTCTACTTATGACCAAAATTGGGACCTGAATTTCTGTTGTTAAGCAAGACAGTAGTTAAGGGAGGCGTGTCCAATTTTATGACATTTATTGCCACAGTTGTTACGTTGTGAATCCCTGCAGTAAAGTGAATCACATGGTCATTTAGCAAATCCAGCTTTCCCTATTGATTTTTGCTTGTCAGATGCTAGCTGGGAAGGATGCAAATGGCGATCACATGACCTGGCATGTTGCAAACTGTCGCAGAGGTGGGATTCAAATTTTTTTACTACTGGTTCTGTGGGCATGGCTTGGTGGGCGTGGCATGACTTGGTGGGCGTGGCATGGCTTGGTGGGCGTGGCAGGGGAAGGATACTGCAAAATCTCCATTTCCATCCCATTCCTGGCGGAAGGTTACTGTAAAATTTTCATTCCCTCCCCACCCCATTAACTTGCTTTCCAGCTCCATTCTCCTGTGCAGGGCAACCAAAGAAGACCCAGATGATCAGCTGGGACTCGGGAGGCAGAGAATAGATGGGGGCGGAGCCCATCAGAGGTGGTATTTGCCAGTTCTCCAAACTACTCAAAATTTCCACTACCGGTTCTCCAGAACTGGTCAGAACCTGCTGAACACCACCTCTGAACTGCCTTAAATACAAGCCAATCGCCAAGCATCTGAATGTTGATAATGTGAGCGTAGGGATGCTATGTTGGCTGTAAGTGTGAACACTGGCTGTAAATCTCTTTCTTTGATGCTGTTGTAACTTTGAATGGCCACTAAATAAACGGTTGTAAGTCGAGAACTACCTATACAGTCTCAGTATCCATCTGGAGAAGCAGTTTAGTGAATACTCTAACCTTTGTTCAGGTTAGAGGAATATGAAAATTTTGTTCTCATCACCCCTAGCAAGTCTGATACTACATGAGACTATAATATCAGTATTCTTCCTTCCTGAAGTGTATATTCCTCTATTTCTTTATCTATATGGTTTTACATGCCCCCTCCTTTTCAGATTCTAGGAAGTTTGTGATAGAACAGAATCATCTGCCAGAATAAAATATTATCACATGGCCTGGGAGTGAAAGAAAATGCTTTCATTTCTGGATTAATTGCTTCCCATTAAATTAGGAGCCAATATGCTCCTAAAGCCTGTTGGAAAAGGAAGGGCATTTCTGGGAAAGGTAACAGAGGAGGCATATGGGGGTGATTGTTCCCAAATGAGGGATTTCCCACCAGAAACTCTGTTTGAAGAATCCCATTTCACTTCTTCTTGCAAAGGGCTTCTTCAGTCCCAAGGTATAGATGGGACAGATCAAACTGTGTCAGACTATTTCTTGTTCCTCCATCAGTGAATTCTGGTTTATGTTTTTTAAACATTAAAGGAGAGGGGGAAGGAAAAGAGAGAAAGAGATCACTTTCATGGTGTATAACAAGTAAGAGTTTTTTTGTTAAGTCAGTGCTTCAAAAAGAAAAACAATTTATCAGTGCAAATGTTCCTTCGGCTAGCTCTTCTCATCAAGAGTAAGGATAACCTAGGAGGATAATTCATTAGGTTTTGCAACAACTGCATCTGCTCAGCGCATCAGACCAAGACTGAAGAACAGGGAGGAAGCTGCTGAGCTTATGATTCAGAAATTCAGTGGGGAAAACACATTGATTTTGGGGAGTTCTGGGTAGGCAGAAGCTCCAGGTTGTCAGTGGGACAGTGGAGAAGACAGCTGGGGAAATTTATTTATTTATTATTTATTTGTTAACATATTTATATATCGCCCTTCTCCCGAAGGACTCAGGGCGGTGTACAGCCAACTAAAACATTCCACAATTATAAAAGTTAAAAGAAGATTAAACATCCTAAGGCTGCCTTTAAAATTGTACCCAATCCCAATAAATTAATAAAAAACCCAAATATTAAAATCCCGAAATTTAAAACCCAAAATTCTAAAATTGCTCTAAAACTCCCATTTTAGTCCAGGCTGGCCTGCTCGAAGAGCCAGGTTTTCAGTGCACGTCTGAATGCTCTCAGGTCGGTGTTGTTACGTAGCTCCGGAGGCAGACCATTCCAGAGGGTGGGAGCCCCCACAGAGAAGGCCCTATTCCTTGGAGTCACCAGGCGGCACATAGATGCCATCGGTACCCGAAGGAGGCCCTCCCTGTGGGAGCGCACAGGTCGGTGGGAGACTACCGGCAGAACGCGGTCCTGCAGATAGCCTGGTCCAATGCCATGGATCGCTTGTCCTTGCTTTCAATGAGTCTCATTGAAAATTGACCTTGCTTTCAATGAGTCTCAGTTGTAACAATGTATATGAAGCCATGTGAAAGAGTTTCTGAAAGATAGGAAGCTCAATGAAAAATTGGACTAGAAAGCTTGCTTGGTGTAGAGGTTAAGGAATTAGACTAGAAACTAGAAAATTCTAGTTCAAGTTTATTTATTTATTTATTATTTATTTATTTATTTATTTTGTCAAGCAATTATAAGATAATAGGTGTAAGTATAAACATAGTTATGGATACATGGAATGGATACATATAAGAAAAATAAAAAAGAAACAATAGGACAGGGACGGTAGGCACTTTGGTGCGCTTATGCACACCCCCTACAACTAGAACTACAGTCCTAGTTCAGCCGTAGGCACAAAGTCAGCTGTGTGTCCTTGGACCAGTCACTTTCTCTCAGCCTTAGAAAGGAGGCAATGGCAAACCACTTCTGAAAAAACATGCCAAGAAAACTCATCAAGGAAGTCTCCAAGAATCAGGTTTGATTGAATGGAAGAAAAAAAAATCAGGATGTGAGCCAATATAATCAGAGTCACCTCGTAGGGGAGATAGGCAGCATAGAAATTTAATAAATTCAAACGAACAAACATATAAGAGCAGATCTTGATGGACATTTAAAGGTAGACTCCTGGTGAGTAGGTGAAGTGGGCCTCCCTCTGATCACTGGGCTTGCAGTTGTAGGCATTTTGCTTTAATGGCTCTTTATTGTTGGACAGTATTTCACAGCACCAAAAAGTTCTTCAGAAACTGCAGCATACTGTCATGTTGTCTTTGAAAGAACAGTTTGTGTTATTGGAGGATATTTTTTTGGCTTACTTCTCCTTTCACTTCCTGGGATCCAGTTCCAGCAATATGCTGGCATGGTAGGAAACGAAACCCAAATCCAGAAATGTCAATATGCTAGTGTGTGTGTGAGGAATTTGGTAAGCAAGAAACATTCCCTGCCAATATGAGGGGGGAATGTTTTCAGAACTTTTAATGCATTTTTTTTTTTTTAAAATATCCACCTCTTCTTACACAGCTTTTCCTCTGACTGGGGTTTTACTGCAAAACAACAGACAAGTGTTACAAATAACAGCACAGACACACATGGAGCATAAGAGAAAGGAAATATTAGCAATCTATTTTCTTTTACAGTTTGTGTAAAAGGGAGAGAATTTTAAAATCACAGAACAGGTAAAATATGGGGAAATAAAACCCAGCACTCAATTAGTGACTAGCTTGAAAGAATAGTAAACAGGCATTGATTGGCTACCAGTTCTTGACACTTATCTATTGGCTAGCAAGTGTAAACACTAATTGGCATCCGCTTCCCCACAACCTCTGGGCTTGTAAACATCAATACAAACATATTCATAGATCTTGGGGTTCTTCTCAACACCTTAATTGAAATGTTCTCTTCTCCCTATGATTGTATAAGGTATTCTAGCCTGTGGAAGTAATGGAAAAACGAACTAACGAAGACTTTAGCAATACAGTTGCTGTGGATTCTATTCTGGCTTGTAATCACAGGGCAATATCTTCAGCCTGCTCTCCTTATTTCTCAGCCAGCAACCCATGGCTTTGATAGAGGGATAGACCTGCAGGTTCAGGTATCTGTCAGAACCCACTTGCCCTTTGCCTGTCATTTGGCCCAGTCTAAGTGCCAAGATAGGGAAAGGTAGCAGCTCTAGGACACCTCGCCACAATCAACTCAATGCAGTCAACTTGCCATGGCCAACTCGCTATGGCCAACCTGACATGGGACAACTTGCCGCGGGACAAAGGTTACATAATATTGAAAAAAAAATGTGAAATAGAATCATTAAGAAAACAATGCAAAAGGAGGGAAAACATGAAATATTATTTTAAATAATAATTATTAAAATTATTGAGTTGTCTCGTGATGAGTTGGCCACAGTGAATTGTCCCATGGTGAGTTGGACATGGCAAGCTGCCCATGGTGAGTTGGCCATGATGAATTGGCAGCAGTGATTTAGCAAGTTGTCTGGGGTGAGTTGTCCCATTCTGAAGATAGCAGACTAAAGAAGAGAGAACTCTCTTCACCTGCCAGACCTCTGAATCAGTCTCCAGGCTGGACACCTGAATCAGCCTGAAGAACTAACCAACAACCTGAAGGAGAGCTTATAGATATGGACAACCTAAGAAGTCATTTCTATTTCAGCCACTTTATTGCATTTATTTTAGCTTTTGTTCTTGAGCAAAGGTCTTGTGCACTTCCAGAAAACACTAAATCTGCATCATTTAAAAATGCAAAGGTTTTGTTGTCTTCTGTTGGCCAAGAGTAAAACTAATTTCCAATTAGAAAAAAAACTGTCTATGAATTTGACACAATTTTTAAGAAAGATCTATTCTACAACAAGATTTGAGTTGTTGGATTCCACGGCCAAATATGGGCTCTTCCACCACTTGCCAGATCATGAGAGGACATGCATATATGGTGTCCCAGCCATCAAAAATCTTGCTCATGTTTGACTTCCAATTATATGCCCCGCCTCCATAGGCTTAGGGTTACTTATTTATCACCCCTATTGGAAAGAACAGCCCACTGGGCTCTGAATCACAGATTGTTTTATTTTCTCCTGGGCTCTGATGTACATATGGTAAGCCAAACTGCTAAATTTATAATTAAGGCATTTGAGCTAAGAAGAACCCGATTTATTGAACAAATTGGTCCATTCCCCAGGAGACACTTGGCTGTGACAACAATAAAATGGACAATGCAACATTATTAGATGGTATCCATTTCAAAACTAATGGTTGGTTGGCTGCTCAGAGCAGAAAACATAGAGGTGGTATTCAGCAGGTTCTGACCAGTTCTGGAGAATCGGTAATGGAAATTTTGAGTAGTTCGCAGAACTGGCAAATACCACTTCTGACTGGCCCCACCCACATTTATTCTTTGCTCCCTAGTCCCAGCTGATTGGCTGGGTCTTCTTTTGTTGCCCTGCACAGGACAAGCAGGTTAATGGGGTGGAGAGGGAATGGAAAGCAGGTTAATGGGGTGGGGAGGGAATGGGATTTTGTACTAACCTTCCACAGGGAATGGGATGGAAATGGAGATTTTGCAGTATCCTTCCCCTGCCATGCCCACCAAGCCACACTATGCCCACCAAGCCTACCAAGCCACACTGTGCCCACCAAGCCATGACTACAGAACTGCTAGTTAAAAAAAAATTAATCCCACCATTGGGAAAACAGTACTGCCAGAATAGCCTGAGATGAGTTTAAGCTATTTCAGCAGGGACTGAGGAAAAGATAACTTCACAATTGGAAGTTGCAAGGGCGTATATGTGCCATGGTTAGGTGCAAGTGAGGAAAGAGCCAGGATATCCATGTAGATTTGCAAATAATCAAAGAAGCCCAGGTCGCCTTTGGATGCATTTTAACATGGATTGAAAAGTGTTAAAGTACAAATGACTGGTGTGCAAAAATGATAGAATGAAATAATGGTGCAATCTAGTTCAACTTTAAAAGCCCAGGAGTGTTTTTTTTCCCTTTCCTTTTTAAAGTTCCTTCCTGATCATAAGTTAGTTGCAAACTGCACAGCCTAAGCACCTGTGCATTATCATATATGACCAGGCTCATTGGCATGAGTTCTTGTAGGGGTCCATTAACTCCAAACTCCATAATCCCTGTAGATGGCTCTAGCTTTCTTCCCTTCACAGAATATAAAATGTGATCCCCAGCAAGCAAAGTGATTCCCATTTGAATAATGGCTATTCCAATACCTCTATTGCAGAAGTAGACATCTCTTGGGGTGGAACCTGGTTTCTCTTAGCTCAGAATGGTACATTTTGGCCTGATACAGAACTTTCCCTACTCTTAATGGCCTCTAGGCCCTGAACACCAGAAAGCAAGAAGAGTATGTGTTTATCATATATCAAGGATTATAGTGTTCTTGAAAGACTCACTCTGAGACAGAGGCTTTCAAACAGATACTTATTGTGACCGTTTGCCAATGGAGCAGCTTGCAGTAGTTTATGGAATTAGATTGGCATATAGAGACCATACACCCTGTCAGCTTATTGAAAGCTTTGGCATTGTATTAATGATGATAGCGTTGAGTTGAACCAGACAGGGGAGCTTCATTTTCATAAAACAATTTGCTCTTTTGTAAAAGATGTCCTCTGTGTGTGTGATTTTGGGAAGGGTGCTGTAAACAATACCAAAGATTTTCAATTCCATTGCTTTCCCATTCCATTGTACTATGGCTAGGGTAGTGCCTTAGTAGGAATGTTGCCAGCAAAATCCCTCTAACGCTCTTTACTGCAAGGATATATGTCTGTACTTAGAAATAAGACCCATTTATTCAGAAGGCTTCCAGGGTAGAGTTAAAATTAAGCCAAAACTGAGATTGAAAAGCAGTCATCTTGGCACTGAATTCTAGAGAAAAGATGGGATATAAATGTAATTTAAAAAAAATCAAAATTGTGCTGTCCAGACAGTATATAGTTAATTGGGAATTGAGATAGTTAAATGGGAATTGGGAGCTGTCCCCTTAAGGAAATGCCTCATGGTAAATAGTTAATGCATCATGGGAAATGTAGTTCATATCATATGATCACATCTGTAATCCTGATTGGTCACTGAATTGACCCTTGGTTTGGTTAGGGGAGTTTCCTTTACTCTTGCTGGTGTCATGCTGGTGTCTCACCCTTTGCTCCATCGTTATGGGATGAAGATCACTATACTTTCACACTATGAAGTCAGCTATGCAAAGATTTGGACATTAGATGAATCTTGATGTAACTGTGAGTTATACCTTGAGAATGCCTTGTGATCCAATAAAGAATCTTTGTATGGAAGCCTTTGTAGAGTTTGCCTAACTGTCTTAATATTCAGCCAGCAATTTAACAGAACATAAACCATTGCTCAGAAACAAGGAATTCTGGAATCGTTTAATGCAGGGGTCCCCCAACCCTTGGTTGGTAGACTGCTACTGATCCTCAGCCCATTGGGAACCTGGTTGTGCAAGTAGAGGTATGCATGCAAGAGCATGAAGCCTTATTTACGCAAGCGGCGGGTCATGTGAAAACACCCCTTCCCGCCGCCACCACTGCCACCATTACTGCTGGTTCAGGGAGCTTGAAAGGTTGGGGATTCTGCTTTAAGGAATCCAGAAAAGAAGCAGGAACTGGTAATTTGCTTCAGAAATTGTTCCAGCAATAGATTTAAGGATTTTATAGCCTGAATGCTTTGAATTCTGCCCAAGGCTGATCTGCAATTGATTCATAGGATTCTTGAGAACTCACCTCATAAAAGTATGAGGTTGTCGGATGCCAACATTTAATTAAATTCTCAAAGCAACAACTTGAATTTAGCTGGAATAAGAAGCCAACAGAACATATACACAATGGAGGCTATCTGCTCTGCTCTGTAATTGCCAGAAAAAGTACTGTTGTTTCATTTTTGATCAAATAAGCTTCTAAGCTGTCTTCAATGGTAGCTGCATGCGGATTGCATTTTTGGAGGTTATTGAAGCATGGATGACTGAACCAAATTCTGCTTTCTCCTGGTAATGTAGGGAAAGAAGTAGCAGAACCTGGTGGCAGAGTTAAAGGAGGGTTTAGCCTAGAATCTTTACATAACTACAAGTGAACTATGTCCAATCCTCATGAATTCTGCTGACCCTTACCTACTCCTAGTAGGTGCTGTCAGTTGAGGATATTCCTATGCATAGGCATAAGTAGCAATAAATCAGTTTAAGTGGGCCTTCACATGTGCATCTGATCTTTTGCCCCTGACAGGTAAGACTGTAATTTTAAAAAGGATGTTCGTTGTAACTACTGAAATCTCAGCATTCAGGCAAGGGTACCAATTGGATATACATGGTACCTCCTCCTTTAGTAACAAAACCCTATCCAAATGGGGTTAAAAAATTTCATCTAACTTTCCAGTGGTTTCAGTTAAGAATGCTTCCATATTACCTATATGTGTGGGATAAATTTGCAACTTTTGTAAAAAATAAAAATAAAAAAATAAAATAAAAAATAACCCTGAATGAAACCCACACTTTCCAAAGATACATTTGTATGTGACATGGAAAAAAGTATGAAATATCTAGTGGACGCATAGTTTAAGGAAGAGGAAAGAAAGCAGAAGCAGCTGTCAAACACTGCCATAAATCTGATTAATTTTAAGGGATTATGTCAGGCACACCACTTTTCTATTCTCCTATCTTGAACACTAACTTCTATAAGGCTTTTGTAAGAAATTTGCACCTGGTCAAAATAGGATGAGTCCTTGACAATGGAACCAATGTTGTGTGAATAAATGCACTGAATCAGATATAACTTCAATTCACACATCAAGCTAAGCCATAGTTTACTTGATCACTGCAAAATAGCTGGATTAAAATTATAACAGTAACAACTATATTATACTTAAGTTACACTCAAGCAAAAGATGAATTCTTTTAAACCTGTGGACTTCTGGGATATTCCCACAACTAAGATATCACCTTGAAAGTTAAAGTTTCCATAGGTTATAAATGACATGGACTTCACAAAGTATCTTCCAGACTTTCTCTGGAAGGAATGGTTGGGCCAAAACATATGTAATATATTTGCAAAATTATGGTGGTGGCACAGTCAGCCAGATGTATTGGTACTGTCTTTGATTTATTTTGCCACAGTCATTTTACTTCTATTTGCAGGTCTTTGCATTTGTGATTTTCTCCATTCTTTCTCTTCTCTTCTGCAACGTCCACTATACAGCCTTTTTTTGTCTTGCTTATCTACAATTATTAAATCTTGGGGTGTTATAGGGAAGGCGTTTCTTTGTTTGTAAAGTCCCAGACCATTATTATTAAGGTTGGTCCCACAATCAGTCAAATGTTTACATTGGATTTGGTATTTTTATGAATAGAAATTATTACAGTTCATTGCACAGTTAGCCAGATGTTTAGACTGGATTATTTATCCACCAATCGAGTCCTTCCAAGAATCTGGGATAATCTGGCAGATGTTGACTGATGGTATAAAAAGTATCATTGCAGAAGCTAAGCTGTTCCAAGAAAAGCTGCCTTTTGTAATTGATAGTGATTTTGTCAATGTGACGGTGTTCCAGATGTTTTGAGATTGCACTAATAGATATTGATACTAACGTTATTTTTTGTATATTATTATTATTAAGTAGCCCAATTCCTAGAGATTCTGGGTGGCATATAAATTCCAGTTGTGTACTGAAAATGCATTAAATGTAAACACTGCTAAACTGTGCCATGGTTAATAAACTGTATCAATACCCCCAAGACATATAAACTTCATTTTGATGCTTTATTTGAAAAAAAAAAAGGTATAGTAGACCAGGGTTTCTCAAGTTCAGCAACATTAAGATGTTGATGCCAGAATTTCCCAGTTAGCATGAGCATCTTAACATTGCTGAAGGTTGAAAAACATTGAGGGAGACAAACATTGGGCCTCCTTTCAGTTCAAGTCTCCATAATGTAGGCAAAATGGCATCTTTTTTTAAAATTCTGAACGGCGTTAGCACTGTCCTGAATCAGCATTCTCACTTTCGACAGATTATTGACATGTCTGTGTGGAACTATAAGAATGTAGGAAGATGTAAGATGGCACACAAGCACAGATTATCCCTTCCTCTCTCCACCCAGCTACATCTTTGTATCTGGCTACATCTTTGTATCTTCCTACATCTTTGTATCTTGTGTCTTTACCATGTCAGCACCATGGTATGTGCATCTCATTACAGAGCAGCTGGTGGACTGGACCAGCATAAAAATAGAAAGACTCTTAACAGACGAGAATGGAATCACAATGCTAATGATTTCATAGTCAGAGGATGAAAAGCAACATTTACAAAGGCGTTACGACTTCTATCTGGGGAGTACTTGGGAAACACAGTAGCTGTGATCCATCACTTAGCTGCAAGTTTATATGACATTTACTACAAATGTGTATATTTCAAGAAAGTTGACAGTGACAACTTTATGTTTTGGTTAACAAATCTTTCATCTTTCAAGCCCCTTTTGGTCCCCCTCCCTATTAAGAGTGTTTCAGGGTTATGGCCATTTACACCTTTCCATTTTCTAAGTGATGCAATGAAGAGAAAAGAGCAAAGTTTTATGATCCCTTTAAGGCATTTGAAAGCTATACAAACTGAGTGACTATAGGAAAAAAATTAAAAAGCAAGGCAAAGCTACGTTCCCAGTCAGCAGGATTCTTCCTTATCTCTTTCCTGAGATAATGAAGACCTAGATTGTTGTGGGAATTATACTCACTCTGTAAACCACTTAGAGAGGGCTGTAAAAGCACTATGAAGCAGTATATAAGTCTAAGTGCTATTGCTATTGCTATTGCTTTATCTTTCAAATAGTTGAACATTGGTGTGCTTTGGTCATTTGGATTGGTTAGTAGGATATTCCATGGACAAGGTAAATCCTAGAGGACAACTGAACTCAACCTTCTGTGCACAAAAATGTTGTCTATTCCAAGCACATGTGATTATCCAAAAGTAAAGTTGATAGACACCAATGAAATTGTCAATACTCACTAGGGAAAAAAACCTGATAAGTAAAGAAACCCGTCAATTGCCTGGACCAGTTAGATTTTACATTGAAATATCAACATCTCATCAAACAGTTGATGTTCAGTAGTGACATACATAACCTTGTTTGGAATCCCATGGAAACTTATTTATTATTTTTTAGGCTCCTGCTCAGCAAATGAGAACCAGGGGAGAGTTGGCATTTATGCTTCTCTTTCTCTGTATGTTTCTTTTTTTAAAAAAAGATTTTCATTGAAAGCGGTGAAAGGAGGATAGATGCCAGCTTTTTCCTTGCTCTTGTTGGCTTTGCAGGCAGGAACCTAATAGGGCTCTGATTAGTGGTGGTATGCTACTGGTTTGGACTGGTTCACCTGAACTGGTAGTAAAAAAAAAAAAAAGCCTTCGACGATCAGCTGATAGCAGGAAAAAAAGCCTCAAATCAGCTGAGAGGAGAAAGAAGAGAAAAGCTCAGGATCGGTCCTCCCACTCACTCCTGCGCTTTCCTCTTCTTTATCTTCTCAAACGATTGGTGCTGCAGGCCTCAGCTGGTTTGGTTTAGTTTAGTTTATTAGATTTTTATACTGCCCCCTCTCCCAAAAAAGGGACTTGGGGCAGTGTACAGCCAGATAAAACAAAAATAGAGTATAAAGTTATAAAGTTAAAAACAATTTAAAATAATTACATTAGTGGTCGAATATAAAATTAACAAGTATAAAAACTGATAAAAATTTAAAAATACCAAATTTAAAACCCCACAAATTACTACTGGACCAGGCCGGCCCGTTGAAAAAACAGAGTCTTTACTGCGCGCTGGAAGGTCTGAATGTCAGTGATGGCCCGTATTTCTGGGGGCAAATCATTCCAAAGGGAGGGAGTCCCCGCAGAGAAGGCCCGCACCCTCGGGGCCACCAACCAGCATCGCCCAGCTGGTGGAACCCCGAGGAGGCCGACCCTGTGGGAGCGCACTGGGCAGCAGGAGGCTGTTGGTGGCAGCAGGCAGTCCCATAAGTACCCAGGTGCCGAGCCATGGAGCGCTTTAAAGATGATCACTACCACCTCGAATCGGATCCAGAAGGCCACAGGGAGCCAGTGCCGCACGCGCAAGAGAGGTGTAACAGGGGAACTGCGAGGAGCTTCCAAAATCACTCGTGCAGCCGCATTCTGGACCAACTGCAGCCTCCGGATACTCTTCAAGGGGAGCCCCGTGTAGAGAGCATTGCAGTAATCCAAGCGGGAGATGACGAGGGCGGAAGTGACTGTGCGAAGTGTGCCCAGATCCAGAAAGGGCCACAGCTGGTGGATCAGAGGAATCTGACAAAAGGCCCCCCTGGCGACGGCCGTAATGTGATCTTCTAAAGACAGCCGTATGTCCAGGAGGACACCTAGATTGCGAGCCCTTTCCATGGGGGGCAAAATTTCTCCCCCCATGGCCAGAGACGGAATAAGCTGGCTGTATCTGGGCACAAGAAACCACAGCCACTCGGTTTTGGTCGGGTTGATACGAAGCCTGTTAAGACCCATCCAACTCTGCACGGCTTCCAGGCACCGGGTCATCACTTCGACGTCTTTGTTGGGGTGGCCCGGGGTAGAGATGTACAGCTGAGTGTCATCAGCATACTGATGGAACTCTACCCTGAACCCACGGATGATCTCACCCAGCGGCTTCACATAAATGTTAAACAGCAGGGGCAAGAACACAGACCCCTGGGGCACCCCACATAATAGGGTCCTCGGGGTCGACCCCTGCCCCCCTGTCAACACAAATTGTGAGTGGTTGGAGAGGAAGGAAGAGAACCACAGTAAAACGGTGTCTCCCACTCCTAACCCCCCCAACCGCTGCAATAAGATACTGTGGTCGACAGTATCAAAAGCCGCTGAGAGATCTAACAGGACCAAGACAGAGGAACAACCCCTGTCTCAGGCCTTCCAGAGATCATCCACCAACACGACCAACGCCGTCTCTGTGCTGTGCCCGGGCCTGAAACCCAATTGGAGGGGGTCTAGATATACCGCTTCATCCAGGTACTGAGGGAGCTGACGTGCCACCACACTCTCAACAACCTTCACCACAAAGCGGAAGTTGGAAATCGGACGATAATTCGACAATAATGCTGAATACAGGGACAGTTTCTTGAGGAGGGGTCGCACCACCGCCTCTTTCAAGGCGGCGGGTAAAAGCCCCTCTCTCAAGGAAGCATTAATGATCCCTTGGAAACAGCCTCGTGTCACCTCCCAAGTGGCCAAGACCAGCCAGGAGGGGCACGGGTCCAATAAACAAGTGGTGGCATTAAGCCCCCCCAATATACTGTCCACTTCCTCCAGGGTAACAGGATCGAACTCATCCCAAATGACCTCACCGAAGTCTGCCCCCGCCCCCCCACCCGGAGATGCCTAGTCAGAGTCCAGCTCATCCCGGATCTGAGTGATTTTGTCCTGCAGAAACCTGGAAAAGTCCTTGGCCCGTCCCTGCAAGGGATCCTCCCACTCCTCCACTTCCAAAAGGGAGCGGGTCACCCTAAACAGGGCGGCCGGGTGATTTTCCATGGACGCAATAAGGGCGGAAAGGTAAGATCACCTCGCTGTCCTTATCACCACTAAATACGCCCTAATATGGGATCGTAATAGTGTTCGGTCAGATCCGGAGCGGCTGGCCCTCCAACCACTCTCTAGGCATCTTTTCTGGCGCTTCATCTCCCTTAGCTCCTCGGAAAACCAAGGAGCCGCTCAGGATCGGCACTGAGTCAGAGGCCGCAAGGGCACAACCCGGTCAAGGGCCTCAACCACTACCCTATCCCAGGCAGCCACTAAACTCTCAACCAAGTTGTGTGTGAGAGTCTCGGGAAACGGCCCAAGCTCCATCAGGAACCTATCTGGGTCCATCAGGCGCCTGGGGCGGTACCATTTTATCAGCCCTGCCTCTCTGTGGCGGGGGGTGCGGAATGGAAGTCGAGTCTAAGGAGCGAATGATCAGTCCATGACAGGGGTTCTACAACAACATCCCCTATACCTAGATCATCCTGCCACTGATCAGAGACAAAAACCAAATCCAGGATGTGACCCCCCAAATGAGTGGGGTCCCGAATTAATTGGGTCAGGCCCATGGCTGTCATAGAAGCCATGAACTCCTGAGCAATCCCCGAGGTCCCGCCAGCAGAAGGCAGGTTGAAATCCCCCATGACCATAAGCCTGGGGGTCACAACCGCCAAGCCAGTTATAACCTCAAGGAGCTCAGGCAGGGCCGATGTCACATAGCAAGGAGCCAGGTATGCGATCAACAGGCCCACCTGAACCATGGAACCAAACTTCATGAAAAAGGACTCACATCCAGTCATCTGAGAAACAGTGGATTCCCTAAGACCCAGATCTTCCTTAATAACCACTGCAACCCCCACCCCACCCTTCCCCTGAGCCCTCGGCCAATGAAAGACCTGAAACCTGGGTGGGCACATCTCCACCAGGGGAACTCCTCCCTCTTGGCCCAACCAGGTTTCGGTAACACCCGCCAGGTCCGTTGCCCCCTCACAAATCAAATCATAGATGAGGGGGGCCTTGTTAATGACGGACCTGGCGTTACACAACATCAGCCGAAGGCCCAAGGCCCAATGACTCAGACCACGTGGTTGGTGTGGGGAAAGCTGCACATACACATTAGGTGTGCATACATTAGATGCACACACACGTATGCACGATTACTGAACCGGTAGTGGAATAGGTAGGATCCCACTGCTGGTTCTAATCCTATCAGAAATGCCAATGTGAGAAGCTTCCAAGAAGATTAATAGGATTGCTCTGCCCTGGATTTTGGCTATTCGCTTATTCTCACTCAAGTCTCTTTCACTGAGTCTGCGGTAAACATAAAACAAACTTCATCATGTTCAACAGGGTCGAACTGTTCCCAGATAACGAGACAAGACTTTCCCCCATATATCTCACATGGACCTGAACCAAACATGGGTTCTAACTGGGAATAAATCCATTGTGTATCAGAAGGTGCGAGAATTAGCAGGGCTGTAATAATGGTTCAAATCTTGATTTTCCCCAATTACTCTATTCCTAGGGGAGAAAATCCAATGCAGCCCCTAACCACAGGACAATTAGATTGATATCAGAATTAATTTTACAATGAATTAAGGCCAGAACTTGTAGGAAATGACCAAGCTGAGACTGAGGGAGGGTGAATAAAGTCATCAGTCTTGAATCCTTTCACACCCATAAGAGATCTAAGTCCAGCCATCCTTAAATTCTCTTGACAATTTGCCTTGACTATTAGTAGTTCAGATTCTTGTTTTAGAGGTAGCATGAAATAAACCTATATTCACAAATGAAGGCGAATATATCTGTCCCAGATATATTGCAGGTTCCAATCTGGGTTGGTCACCGAGGCCAGAGGTTTTGTCTCCGGAGCTTTTGAACTCATGCTGGAGCCCATCTTCTGAAGATGAGTCCAAAAGCTCAGAAGACAAAACCTCTGCACCCGATGACCGAATCAGATTGAATCATGCAAACTTGCATTCAGTTTAGACCTAACCGTGGCTTTCTTGCACCTGACAGAACCTAAATGCCCTCAAATTTACTCAAAGGCCTGAGCTGCTCATGAAATACAAGAAGCAATAGCAGTTGAAATATTTATATCCATTTCATGTGTCACTTTCAGAAAGTTTAAGGCTCCTTTTGTGTAAAAGCATTAAATGCTTTCTTCCAAACACACACATGCACACAGAAATGCATGTAATATCTTTAGCCTCTTTATTAGTATTTCAACTAACAAAAGTAAACTGGGGTCACAGTGCATTTCTGTATTAATATCTCCCGGAACAGATACTGACACCCAATTACTAAGGCAATTAATCAGTATCTTCATTTTTTTAAACTTTAAAAGAAACCATTTTCAAGCATCTACATGGGTGTATACTACAAGGAAGAAAAATAGAAGGATTCGATTTTGATGCCAACATCAATAAATAAAAAGGATTGTCTTAGCTTCCATTGTATTGATGGATCTGTAGAAGCTCTCTGTGGTGATTATGTTAAATTTTTTATCAATTCCCTTTCATGAAAGGATTGGACTATTTATACAAGCAGCGAGAATGTTCTCAGAAAGCATAACACATTCTGTAACTCCAGAAAAAATTACTGTACCAGAGATGAAACGGTGGTGATTGTAATTATTAGTACGTATGAAGTGCTTTTTGTCTTCAGACAATGATACTTAACATGTACTATATAATGTTACAATAATATGTTGCAAAATGCTTCTTACCGGTTCTGATTTGAATTCTATTTTTTCATCTACTGTCTAGCACAATCTGGTGTCCTTACCTTATGTATCCAGGTGTGGCCTCAGTTGCAAGAATTTTGCTGCTTCTGATAAGAATCAGTCACTGGAAGCTATACTAAGATTAAAAGGAAATGCATACAAAGGGACAGCTCACTATAACCAATATAGGAGTTTTCTAGTGATAGATAGGAAAAGCAATCCTTGGTAAAGGGAGGAGATGCATTTGGTTTAAAAGCAACATGGATTACATACCACCATAAAAAGTGACATTTCCAACAGATTAGGCCACAATTGAGAGGTCCAATACATTTTGTTACACCAGGAATCAGTTCTTGATAGTGCAGCACTCGTGGTGCCAATGCACACAAGATGTTCTGAGTAGCATCCATTGAACCACAAAGTTAAAGACATTTTCCCCAACATTTGAAAATAGCTAACTCCATCGTGAAATCAATACCACTCTCAACATTTCAATGTTCTTACAAGAAATCTCATAATTGTTTGCCTATTTAAAAAGTTTACATTTTGAATGCACAGTTGTTGATTCTTATCACCAACCTTGGTTTGCAAAGCATATGTAATTCTTGGGGACATAAGGGAATCAAGATGAGTGACATTCAGCAAGGCTTCTTGGGTAGCTAGAAAGATTGATATTCAATCGTGAGTTTACAAACCCTTTCTGAGTTTTGGTCCAAAACTGGTTTTGGGTGAAGGTTAATTCTGTGCTTGGTGACCTTTAATCCTGTGTTTATTGATGGGATATTTTTCCCTATTCAGCTTCAACAAGCAATAGCTACTGTTGTGATTTAATTATTTATATTGTGTTTTAATTTTTTTCCTGCCTCATGGTTTCTTTTTCTATCTGGGGAGGAGGTCTTCCTTCACTGCTTTAGTGGTATCTGGCACTGTCCTTTTGGGGTGTATTTCCAAGAGGCAAGATGCAAGCTTGACACTGATTTTTTTAACTGCCTTTCTGGGGGGACATATGACTTTTCCTTAAATCTGGATGATTTCCTTGGGATATCTTGTGAGGTGAATGAGACCAGCTGGTATCTTCAAGTGGTGCAAATGGATCTAAGGATTGCTTTTCCTGGGAATGCTCTTTCTGGAGAGCTTAAATGATCTCTCTGCTAAAAGGTTTCACTTTATGAGCAAGAGTTGGCTGCTGATAGTTATCATTGCATTTTAACTATTTTAATTCCTCAAGGTGCTCTGACACCCTGCCTGATTTGTAACTCTGGCTTGCAGATATTTTTGATCTAATGATTGGTATTTAGGGCAGCTTTTTTATAAAGAATCTTTTTGTATTTTTGTACAGGTAATCCTTGACTTACAACAGTTCATTTAGTGACCATTCAAAGTTATAATGGCACTGAAAAAAGTGACTTATGACCACTTTTCACACTTACGACCATTGCAGCATCCCCATTGTCATGAGAGGCCAGGCGAGGAGAAGTGCCCCTTGACATGAGTGATGTCGAGTTGGCCACGCCCACCCAGTCACATGACCACCAAGCCACACCTACCAACTAAGCCACACCCATAGACCCAGTTGTTTAAAAAATTGAATCCCATCCCTGAGTACCATGTGTCTAACTAGTCAAGATTTCATACTTTGGAGGAAATAATGCTATTCAATCACCAGCCTCACTAATACAGAAGGAATCTACAGTGGTACCTTGGTACTCAGCATTAATTGGTTCTGGGAGGTATGATGAGTACTAAAAAGGATGAGTCCCAAACAAACCAGGTGACTTACCATGTAAATCTTTGTTTCGGGAGGGAAGAATTTTCTGTCTAACCCTTTTCCTATGTCAGTGACCTTCCCATCATGATCAATTTCCTGTCCACCCTCTGTGGCCATCCCCCTCCTTTTGCAGTGACCTTTCCAGCATGGCTGAGTTCCTGTCTGTTCCCCACAGTGTGTTCTTGTCTGTTCCTATAGCAGTGTGTTAAGTACAAATAAAGGCCGAGTACTTCGACAACATTTTCACATCAAAATGTGTCAAGTACCAAATTTGTTGAGTTTTGAAGCAGTCGAGAACCGAGGTGCCACTGTTTAGTGGGATGCAATGTGATATCCATCGCTTTCAGCCAGGAAGTAGGAAAATCTCCCTCAAGTTTATTTTCGCCCTTTTCATTGCATTTTCTCAACAATAATGCACAAGTTATAGTACATGCTTTGGTTTTCTTTTCCAGTCTAGCTTACAACCTTCTGCTTTTTATGTATTCTTATCCAGGCTTGATCTTGATAAGCTTTTCAAAATCTGGTCTTTAAAAACATGGCTGATTTTATTTTATTTTTTAAAGGGAAATTGTTTTCCTTCTATTTCTTTTACCTTTCAATGCCATTCATTTGTGCCGTCAGTCAGTTTAATTCCTGTTGACTGCCTGGATGAATCCATGCAGTTTTCTTGGCAACATTTTTGGAAGCGGCTTGCTATGGGTCTTCCTAGGGCTGAGAAGCAGTGGCTAACCCCTGTTTTTATACCTACAGCAGAACTGGAACTCGTGGTCTTGTGGTTTCCAGCCTGGAGCCTTTAACTGTTACATCAAAGTGGTTCTCTGTGTTATTTATTAAAGTGTCCTATAGCACTGCAGTAACAAAAACAGACAAATGAACAAAGAATTCTACCTCCTACCTAATTTCCACTTTTAAAAAAAAAAAACCCTAAGAGAGATTATGCATGCCAAAGTTTCAAAATGGAATTTTTAAAAATCTGGTTTTATTGTCTTAATTGTATTTTACAATCAGTTCTTAACAGGGGTTCAGATTGTAAGTTTTAGCGATATATTTTGAAATATATGAAGAGAGTGGCTTCATTTTGAAATTAGAATGATGTATGCCATTTTATTGAGTACTATCTAATTCCAGGGGTAGGATTCAACCGGTGTTACTACTGGTTTGGTGACTATGTTTTGCATGCACATATGCCAGACATGCACTGTGCGCACATGTAAAAAAACCTTAAGCTGTGCCACCCGGAAAGCTGAAAGGCACAGCGTACAAGTACGCAGCATTTGAAAAGCCTCTTTTTTTCCTGCTTTTTTCAATCTCAGCTGTGTTGCGCAAAGCAGCTGAGGTTGAAAAAGCAGGAAATAAAGAACAGATAAGAGCCCGGGTGGGAGGGCGGGCCAAACAGCATCAAATGCAGGACCGGTTCTGTGTCTGCTGCTCTTCAGAGCTACCGGTTCTATAGAGCCGGGCAGAACCGGTAGCATCCCACCCCTGTCTAATTCTTTCTAATAGTACATAAAAGATTAAGCCAACATGAAATATACTGAAGCTTACCCAGATTAGCTTGACAATGATCCTGAATACTTGTTGAAGCCAGTAGATTCTACTAATCTAAGCAGGGGTGGACTTTAATTTCCAAATTTTGATTAAGCGACATGAGGAGGTACAATTCTGTGTAATTTTCTAAGAAGTGAACCTTTTTTTCTAGTCCCATGATATTATCTAAAGATTAAATTGTACAAATTACATATATGAATTACATGTTGTTTTGTTTCTTTTTGCTGGGCTAATGGGATTGTTTTAGTGTAAAGAGGGATGAGAATATTTCCTTCTCTATCAATAAGGGGGCTATGAGATTCTCCGATGCTGCCTCCCTTCTGCAGGGAGGCAGGACCTATTTGAATGGTCCACCCTTAGTGACTAATGGATCCGTTTTGGTTCCAGAAGGAGCTGTGGGGTGTCCCAATGATTCTGCTGCATGGCTCTCTGGAGGCTTTGGCAACAACCTGGAATCAAAAAGTGGCTAAGGCCCTGGACAGGATCATACATGTGCACACTCTCATGGCTCATCACTCCTGAAGCTCCCAGTGGTTTATCAAGGAGCTGAAGGTGCTGAAAAGGGCCAAAAGATGGCTAGAGGGCCACTAAAAGAAAAGAACAAATCCAACCAGACATGAGTCAAAGCTGCCTACACTATGGCAATTAAGAGCAGAGAAGCATCACTATTTCTCTGGCTTTAATGCATCTGCAGTGTCAACCAAGGGCCCTGTTCACGGTCACCTGGTCTTAGCTTGGGAATGAGGGCTTGGACGGTCACTTACAGGGTTGTGCAGAGGAATTAGTCCAGTCCCTGATGGATAAAATTGATTAGATCTGTTCTCAGTCTGAGACCAAGCATGGAGTAGGTCCTTTGGGGATGCAGACCTTGTATAAAACTGGGGGTTCTCCTGGATTTGCAACCCCTGCTCTAAGAGCAACTGGCAGTTGTGGCTAGGGAGGCCTTTACACAATTTTGTGTTGTGTGTCAATTGCACCTGTATCTGGTCATGAGGCCCTCATGCAGTCACTAATGCCCTAGTCATCTCTCAGTTGGATTACTGCAATGTGCTTTACATGGGGCTACCCTTGAAGAGTATTTGGAACCTACAGCTGGTGCAGAATACACTGGTGCACACAATTCTGCAGGGACTCTAGGGAGGCATATATAACACCTGTCAGGTTCCAAGTAATGCAATCATCATAAAATGAACTCAGAGGCATTGCAATATCAAGTTCAAGTATGAATTCAGTTTGACAACACCATTGCTTCATGAGGTGCAGTGATTATCCAGTTGATTCTGGATCCAATTCAAGCTGTTGATTGTCCTCTTTAAAGCCCTATATGGCATAGGTTCAGAGTATCTGAGGAGCCGTCTCAATCTTATGAAACTAGCCTGCTCCACTCCCACCAGTGGAACAGGGCTGCTATAGATCCCATCTGGTAAGGAATTTCAGCAGGTGGGTTCAAGGAGAAAAACCTTTTCCACTGTAGCCCCAACCCTATGGAACACTCTACCACCAGAGATGAGAACTGCTTCCACTGTTTGACTTTCCAGAAAGTATTAAAACTTATTTTGCCAGGTGGCTTGGGGCCCCCCAAGGAGGTGCTCACTGCTGGAGATGGTTGATGGGGTAAGAAGACTTCATCCCCATCCCATCTAACTCCTTGGTTCTGGCTTTCTGCATAGTTTAAAAATTTTAATACACATACATTTAAAAATTTTAATTACTTTTCTATTTATCTTTTTATATCCTGAAAGCTGCCCAGAGTCACCCAGTGAGGGAGATCAATGGCATATAAATTTAATAAATAAACAAATTCAACAAATAAATAAATACATTTAATAGATAAATGCATTTAATAGATAAATAAATTTAGTAAGTAAATACAATTTGAGAGAACATCTTTCCTTGCAAATAATAGTAGCAACAGATAGGTCAGGGTACATGACTACTGAAATGAAAATGAAAATAAAATGAAAATGACAATTCACCACAGCCAACTCACCGTGGCCAACTTGCTGTAGGATGATATCAAAGAAATGGTGAAACAGAATCAATACAGAAAGGATGCTGACAAAAATTTAAATTATGTTTAATTTATTTTAAATAATTAAATTGAATTATTATTGAATTTATTATTATTGAATTATTAAATTGTCCTGTGGTTAATTGTCTGGTGGAAAATTGTCTGTGGCAAATTTCCTGAGACAAGTTGGTTGTGGTGAGCTGGCTTCAGCGATTTGGCTGGGCGACTTGGCCACAATGAGTTGGCCGCAGTGAGTTGTGCCATTCCGGCAGCAAGCAACTGAGGACTATGATCAGTTAAATCAAGACTTGTGAGCAGCAGACCCAAAGCATCTGAACATCTGAAGGAAGAAAACTTTTCTTCTATAATGGAAGGCGAGAGCAGGACATGCAATCATGCTTCAAGGAAGTACTATGTTCCCATCACAAAGTGAACTGCTTTGAGAAGGCAAATGCCATTGCTTGGCACAATGAAAGTTGATTTGTTTTGTCAGCAGGATGGCAGCTTAAAATGTACATTGAGGCCTAAGATTCTTGTTATTGGCTGTTGGGAAATGAATAAAAAACCTGAACTGGACATACTTCTGAACGGTAGGTATTGATTTCTTCAGCTACAGACAGGAAGCATTCATCTTACTGAACCATAATAGGGTTGCTGGAGGCAGCCTTAGCATATAGTGTGAGCAGACACAGTGATTTGTAACCTACGATTCATGGCTTGGAGTGGGACTGAAACCCAGCTGTGGGTTGTTCAACCAAAGATGATTAAACAAATATGGTTTAGCATGTGAGAACCCAGTCAGAATATTGATGTTCTGATATCTTCACCCTTGCATTCAATTATTGTACAATCATGTATAATTCCAGTGCAAATGACTGGTCCTGTACATATTGATGCATTCATTTATTATGTATTATTTATTCTTAAAAATATGCACATCAATTTTCCCTTAAGAGTTTTCAAGATGGCTGACAATGCATTCTCTCTCTCACACACACACGCACACAAACCCTAAATGGTTCTACAAGCAGCACAGTACAAACATTTGTATTCGCCATTTGCAATACAGCACTACAATAACAGCTTCTTTACAATGAGCACAATTAAATGTAGCATCTGAGTACAAAAACATTAATATCTAAGCAGCTCTCCAGATAATTTAGTTGTCTGATGGAATCCTACTGAACTGTTCCAATCTTTAGAATTATCTAAGAAGAGTTTTTGGCAAGGACAAGCCAGTATAAAACATAAATGACAAAAAGCCTCACCAGTATCTCCATGTATCTGCATGTTTTAATATATTGTTAGGTTTTTATCCTACCTTTATTGCTTTATAGGGGACTCTAGGCAGTGAACATACCTAATGTTCCTTCCTTCTACTATTTTCCCCATAATAACAACCCTGTGTGGAAGATTAGGCTCAGAAAAAATGACTGGCCCAAAGTCACCCAGCCAATTTTTCATGCCTAAGGCAAGACTAGACTTACAGTCTCCTGGTTTCTAGGTCACTAGTACCCTAACCAATCTGGTTTTCTAAACAACTCAAGGTGGTAGACAGACCTAATAGTTCTTCCTCCTCCTTCCCCGCCCCCCCCCCACAACAACAACCCTATGAAATGGGTTGGGCTGAGAGAGAAACTGGTCCAAAGACACCTGGGAGAGTGTATGAAAGATGGGACTAGAACTCACAAGTCTCTTGATAACACCCATCATTACTTCATAGAGAGCAAGAAAATATCAAGTAATATAAAAGAATGTGGGGGCTCCTCACATTTTACTGCTCCTCATTTTATTCAGAAATGTCACAAACTAAATTATATAATGCTTGTGTCACAGAATGATATGGCCATGGGTGGACATAGATTGTTTAGAAAGCTTTTTTCCTACCTGCATATAACAAACATACAGTGTATGCCATTATTGATGCAAAATTATTATAGTTTATTATCAGATATGTCTGAATTGATTCTGAGATGAAATAAGTTAATTAATCTGGTAATTAAAATTATCTAATGGTAATTAAACCTCTGTGTTTGGCTAAATTAGTAATGAATAATATTGTCTATTGGAAATTGTGTAATAATTACAATTTTTTGAATTACTTACCTGTTTTTCCATTTATTGAATATCTTTTGCTAACCCTTTGTAAAGGCAGGGAATAGAATAAGTATGCCAAATGTATGACAGTGTTTATAGATTTCATCTTAGTTTCATCCATATTTTGGAGCAGGTTTAAGTTGTATAGGCATGTTATACTTTTTTAACTCCAGTGGAAAAATCACAGCAAATTCTCCACTGAAGAATCCAGTCATTTGAGGAACTTAGACATGGTTGAAGACTTTTAAACATATGGGACATGTCAGAATGATCCAAATGATGAATCAGATCCAAGCACCAGAGATGTTAGTATAGGTTCACACGTCTGAATAAATCTACAAAAATTTGAGAATGTATATGGATCAAGAAAATGCAGATAGGCTTACACTCAAAAGTGCTTTTTTCAGGAGGCACTGGACTTTCTTGTTTTCTCTTGGAGGATGTTTTTCTTCTCATCTAGGATGCTTCTTCAGCTCTGACAGGATAGCGGGGAATGGAACGATTTATGTTCCTTGCAGATAGCTGGTCATTTGTGTCCTTTTCAACTAGGGTCTTGAAACACTTGGAGGTTTATCTGTGTCCTCAGGGTCACCTAAGTAGTGCTCCTGGTTTCTATTATCTGCAATTTTTTTCTCTGGAAATCCATTCCTACTCCCACACCATTCAAAGGGTGTTCATCCCAAATGGTGTACAATATAATGCTCCTGGTTCCAGACTACAGGAACCAGGAGTACTACTCAGGTGACCCAGAGGACATAGATACATCTCCAAGTGCTTTAATGACTCTCTAAAAGGATACAAATAACCAGCTGTCTGCAAGGAACATAAATCCTTCCTTTCCCCATGATCCTGTCAGAGCTGAAGAAGGCTTGTATGAGAAGCAAAAGGTCCTCAAAGAGAAAACAAGAAAGTCCAGTTGCCTCCTGAAAAAAAGCACCTTTGGGACAACCATGACCTGGACGACTGAGAATCTCTACAGACAGATAGGCTTACAGTGAAAACAAGTCACAGAAATAGAGTAGAAGGACAAGAGATCTGTCAGGGACCATGAAAGGGAGGAAAAGAGACTTTGTCTCCATCACCCTCACCCCATTTCTGAGTTCTTTCAACTCCCAGAGACCTGGATCATGTCAGAAGCTGGCTCCTTCCTTCTTTTCCTTCTTAGTCCCTGCCAGAAAAGATACTCTCCATCATTTCCAGACTTCAAGAACCTCTGCATGAAATAATGTACATCAGATAAATTCATATTCTATTTATTCAGCAAGGTCTATTTCAATAATGTGTTGACTTGGGTTGGTAGTCAATTGTTTATTTATTTACCAGCCAATAGAGCCTGTAGTATGTGTAGGCTACCCTTTCCTATTTTTATAAATAATCATATACTTGTACCTGTTGGAATAGACAGAAAGGATCAGCATTTATTTCTATTGTGTAAGTTTGAGATTATTTTGCTTATCACGTTTCCTCAAATGATAAAAAGAATTGCATGCATCCTCATCAGATCAAACTAATGATTCCACTGGGATTCCACTGGGCAAGAAATGAATATGCAACTTGCTTTCCATAATTAAATAATCAACATATCTCAAAGGGGTTCTCACATTTGGTGGCATTGCAATCGTCATGGGTTTGCATGGACAAAGAACACTGTCAAAACGTATTCCTGCTTTGTTTGCATAAACCTGCAGATGGCTTACACAAGCAAAATGTAAAACAAAATCCCAGATAGGTTTTGACAGTACTTCCATTTTGCTTGGGCAAAGATTTTTTAAAAAATTATTTTCCACCTAAGTTCTTGTGACTGCCTTTCTCCCCCACACTCCCTAGGCTTTTGTCCCCCATTGAAAATCCCTGATATAAATGAAAGAGAATTTAACCAGGCTGTAGAAGGGGGAGGAAGGGAGCATAGCTTAGAATAACAAAAACGAGATTTTTTTTAAAGATAACCAGATCCATTATTTCTTAAGAACACCAAGTTCAGGACTTGTTTCAAGTGGTCTCAACTCAATTCTTGGAACACAGGCAAGATAACTTGCATTATTTTTTAATAACAGTGCTTACTCAACCGTACTGACAATCTGAGATTTGCTTCCACATAGCTCAATCCTCTTGTGTGTTTATTTATTTGTAGCAAAAAGATCTCTGCTTACTGGGTTTGCATTGCAACAAATTTGTGTTTATATGAGTACAACAAATCTTTGTGTATGAACACACATGCAAGAGGGCCCCTAAAGACAGATCAAGTTTCCTGATGTTAGTGCCAGAGGGCACATCTTATCTCATCCACACATTCATTCTCATTCCAAGCAGATATGAGTAAAATACAAGTTGATCTAGGCTCATCTAGGATCCATCCAATAATTAATATGAAACAACAATTTGTTGGAAATTAATAGCCACTTATTACTGAATAAGCTACTAAAAACTCCATTCATTTCCTTCTGAGTAGCCATTATACCGGTAGAACAAAACCACCTGTAAATCAAATTACTCAAACCAACATTATAAACAAATAAACCAAACTATAAAATATTCCATTTATTTATCAAGTTCTATTTCAATAAAATGTAGGCTGGGAATGGTAGTCAATAATCTATTTATTTTGTAGCATTTCTCCGGTACATTTGGGGGGTATTCTATGATTTTGAGACTATGTGGGGTAGGGGTGGGGTCAGAAAGGCTTTTCCAGATGAACTGGAATTAAATGCTTTGTGATGTCTGCTGGCTAGGCATTATTTGGTTGGATGGAGCATTTCTCCAGTCTTGGAAAAGTGTCAGTGATTAAGGTTTTTCAACTTCAAATTCAGATGTGCAGTAGCAATAGCACTTAGACTTATATACCGCTTTACAGTGCTTTTACAGCCCATTCTAAGTGGTTTACAGAGTCAGCATATCGCCCCCAACAATCTAGATCCTCATTTTACCCACCTCGGAAGAATGGAAAGCTGAGTCAACCTTGAGCCTGGTGAGATTTCAACTGCCAAAGTCAGTCAGCAGAAGTAGCCTGCAGTACTGAATTCTAACCACTGCATCACCGCGGCTCTTGGTGGGCATTTTGGAGGATGGTGACCTATTATCAACTGTAGCAAAATAAGACCACGTGCCTTTCTATACTACTGAGTTGAGGCTCTTCATCTATCTTTGAGTCCATGGGAAAAGAAATACCTGCATGATATTTATTTCCACCAGGCCAATCACGTCTCTTCTGTCTCTTTTCCAAGTCATTGCTAATCATCTAACTTCTCTCCAATACAAGAAGTGGCAAAAACAGATTCCCCACATTTAATGCTGTACTTGGATGGCATTGGAATATGGGGGAAATACTTTTTAAATGCGTAATGTAGCAAAAGACAATTTAATGCAATCTCACTCACGACTTGGGGATGAGATGAAGGCAAGGTCATGGGAACAGGACAGAAAAATGCCTGGTTATTTTGTGCTATGGTTAGATACAAATGAAGAAAGTCTGTGTGACGGGAGCAAAGGATATTCTGAAGGATTAATGATAGTAACTCAGCCTTATGCAAGCAGGCACCCAAATGCTGAGCGGTTGCTAATGTAGCATGCTGAGCACAAGCCACGCTGCTGTCCATGGTGCTGAAGTAACAACTCAGCACTGGGTTCCTCACCTCCCTCTAACAGATGGTGGGATTTAATAATTCACTAGGGAAATGCATGCTGCTCCAATGTTGCTTTTGATTGGGTATGGCTAGTCTGCAACCCTATTTATTGCCCCACCACCACAGGTTGGTTGTATAACCCCTTCGTGGCCTCAGAATTCTTCAATTTGCGGTTCTAGTTAATCGGAATAGAGAAGACACATTTAGTGAAACAGCAAGAGATGTGTAATGTTTTTACACATGAATTTGAAAGGTCTGTGTGCTCAATATTGAAAATGGATGCAGATCCCTAATCCAGATCCCAGTTACCATTATTCCCCATGATGCAGGGGTGTAATATGATTTATGGATTTGAGAAAAACCTGACACTTTCATGAAATGTGTGCCTTGGACCTCTGCTCCTTGTACTAAATCAAAATTTTGAAATGCCTAACCTGAGAGTTTTACAATATATGTATGTATGTATGTATGTATGTATATAAAGATGAAATTTGATTTTGCATATGTATATCTTTTAATTAACGGATATTTCCCTCCCACCCCAAATGGGCAATTGATTTGTTGCTGCAACCATAGAGACAGCAGAAATGAAGATTAATTTATAATGGAGTCCAATGAAAATACCGTGAAATCATTGGGAAAAAAATAACGAAATCTGCGTCCACCCCACGCGCATCGCTTCTCCAGTTTGATAAACGGCAGGGCAAGAAAAGACGTTTTAGAAACCTCACCGGGAAACTAGTTTCGAAAGGGGAAGAACCAGCGTACCGTTTTAACCCCTTGTTTGCAATGCAGAAAACCACCAAAGTTTTGGATATATCTATCCAATTCAAAATATTTGGGACATTTTCGTAAATTCCTCCCTCCCATTCAGTAAAACAACCTGCAATTCTATTTGCTAGGAAGAAAGGCACCTCGCCCGGAAAATCTGCCCTTTCCCTCTTTTTAAGCTGGCCTGGGGATTGGGGGGGACATCAAAATGTAGCTCTTCCAACTCAATTTGACTCAAGTAAATGTTTCTATCCCACCCTTCATTCAGGACACGCGGCTCTCTTCAGAGACGTCTTGCCACTCTTCGCATACTTGCTTGGGAGTAAATCCTGCTGAACAAAGTGGGTCTTAGTTCTGTGTAAGCATACATCAACGGCGGTGCTCAAAATGCGCAAAAGCTTGGAGTACTAGGAGGGCCAAATTCCGCTTTAATACGTCTCTTCCCACTCCCAGTCCCCGATACTTTGGACCATTTCAGCCCCAGGCGAGCAGTCTTCATTCTCGGCGCTGCCACTCCACTTGTGGTTGGCGTTCTTCTCGACGCGGGAACGCCCAAGCCACCAAAGCCCGCCAGGCACCCGGCAAGGAAGCCTGAAATCCCCGTGCAGGGCAAACGTGGACCTCTCTGTCCCGAACTTACTCCTGCCAAGCATGCCAAGGAGGGCAGGCCCTGCGCATGTGGGAATCTGTTTCTTGGTTTGCGCCACTAGTCTCCCTCGCTCGGACTCACACCCGCCCATTTCCTCCCGCCCCCATTTCCCCCGCAAGTAACAGTACGCTTTTCCTAGTTCTGGCGCAACTTTTGAGGAATGTTGTTGCTGCTAATGATATTTTTCTTTTTAAGAAAGAAAGAAAGAAAAAAGAGCCAATAATGCATCAATACAGAGAAAAGAAAGTTCGCAGCGGGCAGGAAGCGTCTGGGCGGCCGGCGGCATTTACAGCTTAAGAGCCTTGCAGGGGGCGAGCCAGTAGGCATGCCCAGACTGTACGGCTCTTCGGCGGCAGAGCCCAGATTCCAACTTGGGCTGCAGCTCCGGCTGCCTACTGGCCGCCGAACGCGCCGCCTCCCGTCGCGAAACGCTCGCTCGCTCGTTGGCCTGCGCGCGCTGCTGCCTCGCCGCCTTTTGCCCCGCCGGACTGAGCGAGGCGCTGACGGAACGTGGCGGGGTGGCTCGGGCGTCCCGGAGCCCAGTCCGACTGGCTTGCCTTAAATGGGGTTGGGGGGGGCGGGGAGCGCTTGGCGAAGATCCTAAAGAAGATCTGGCTTCAAAGCTCGCTTTTCCCCCAGGGCTGAGTCCGAGCCGAGCAGCCTGACCTCGCGGGACTGCGGGCCGATCGACCTCGGGGAGAGCCCATCTCCCTGCCGGAGGAGGCGGAAGAGGAACGGGCGACAGTGAGCATCGGGAAGGAAAACGTGAGTATGGAAACCGTTTCCTTGCGGGCAACTCAAAGTAGGATCTAAGCCGGGTGAGCCTGGCGCGAGGCTCCTCCAACGTTTGGCCCCTTTTCTCGCCGTTGGAGTCTGGCCGAAAGAAGGTTTACCTGGGAGCAGGTCCCCCTACCCCGCTTAAAGAACGGGTCTTGTTTAAAATGGACCTGTTTAGAACCTCGCGCTTTGCTTCTTTCTTTCTGGATGGAAGATATAATAACTACTTCGTTAGTTAGCCCGGCATAGCGCAAAGTATCTGTTTGGAGTTATTATTATTTTGCATGCGAATATTCGGAAGGAAAGCTTGGCATGTTTTCCTGGAGGCAGAAATAACCCTAGGGGAGAAAACGGTTTTGAGGCAGGAGCCCCGGTGTAAGTAGTGTACTTTAGCTGGCGGAAGAGACGTGCGAGCTCTGCGCGTGTGTTCCCCCACGGTGTAAATATATTCGTTCCCATCTCTTCCAAAGCCATTTGATCTAATTTTGAAAAGATTGGGAAGAAACGAAGGGTGGGGGGGGGAGCGTGGTGAAAAAAAAAAAGAGAGAGAGAGAGAGAAATAGGAGACGCTTGGCACGCTCTTTATTTATTTATTTTAATTTATTTGCTTCCACCGTGAGTTCTCCCCGTTAGCTTGGAAAGCAGCGGAAAGAGGGAGGGAAGAGCGAGCGACCCGCGCGGTAGGCGAGGGAAGAACGACCCCTGCAGTTGCATTGCGGAAAAATCTCTTTTCCGTTGCTGGGAATTAGCGGGGAACCTGAGCTGGTTGGGGTTGTTTTTTTTAATTTATTTTTTGGGCAGGAGACCCGGGTTTGGGTATTTCATCCTCTCCTCTCCTCTCTAGGTGTAGGTGAAACGCTATGCAAGAAATCTGACGCTCGATGTCTTAATCTCTTTCTGATTGTTTTATAGCGAGCTTGGAGGGGAAAAAAAAAGGAACGTCGGGACGGCGCGGCTGGCGGGGGCGATGCCTCGCTGAGGTGTGCAGAGTTTGGGGGAAAAACTTGGCCATCGGGTCCCCGAGAATCGAGACTTTCCGGAGCTGGGAACTGCCGGTCCCTTGTTTTTTTTTTGTCTATGTCTTGTTGGGAGACCTGGTGGATATTTCTTGCTTTCCTGAAGGAAGAAGCAGCTGGTGTTGGCGGTTGCCTCCTTAGTCTTTGGCGGACGGCAAAGGAAGAAAAGGGATCTGGCTTGAGCTGCACAGCGACGAGAGAGCCTGGACATGTGTCAGCACATCTGGGGAATAGAGGCTGCGAGTCCAAAAGGAGATTTTCTGGGATTGTTCAAACTGCAATATTGATCTTTGCTGTGTTTTTTCACCGAGGGATGCACTTGGCATGAGAATCGGAGGATGGAAATTGTTTGGGAGGTGCTTTTTCTTCTGCAAGCCAATTTCATTGTCTGCATTTCAGGTACGCCAGCAAAAAAAAAACAGAGCAAACTGGAGGAGGAGAAATGCTTGCCTTGCTTGCCCTCTCTGGTTTGCCTCTCTTCCTTTTTCCTATTTAGCTGTGCGGGCAAAAAGTGGATGTTTAAAAGGTGGCGGTTTAATTCCCAAAGAGTGTGTGAATGGCTTCAAGCCATTCAGGTTGCCTTCCCCCCCCACCATTCCCGGGTTGTTTGGAAAACTGTGTGATGCAGCTGTCTGTCCCATACTGTTTGAGATCAATGAAATGTTTCCCACCTACCCCTCTTCAAACTACGGGGTTCTATTTTATTGGGAGGGTGTCCTGGGGACAACAAAGGAGTGCTGTGTTTCCTTAAAGTTGTCCAACTTTGAGTTCATTTTCGTTTTGTAAAAAAAAGAAAAGAAAGAAAGATTTCGGAGCTTGCCAAAGCTGTGCTTTAGAAACTGGAGGCGTTGTACCTCTACTCCCCCCCCATGAATGTTTTACTCCAGAGATCCTTCCTCTCCCCCCCCCCCCCCCCCCCCCCCCCCCCCCCCCCCCCCGCCTTCCTTGGATGTTCTGATCTGGTGCTCCTTGCTTTCTGGTATCTCCTCGTTTGGCTGAGGGCAGGTGATTCCACTTGTCAAAAGGGATTCTGTCCAATTAATAGAGCAGGTCTAGCTTGGCATCAGGCATTAAGGATTACAGCAATTTATTTTCAGGCGGGAAGGGAGCTCACTCTTCTGGTTCAAAAGCCTTGGCCGCTTCGTTAATTTGTCATGTCACTCTTGCTGGAATAATTACATTGCAGTCAGAGAGCAAGAGAGAGATGCAGCTGATACCTTTGGAGTTTGAGGCACTTCCCTTCTCTTCTCTTCCACCCCCCCCCCACCCACCCCCCAAAAAGAAAATCCTGGTTGCTACTTCCTTTCCTCATCAGCAGGCATTTTAAAACAGATGACCGGAAGGTGAGAGATGCAAACAAACCTGGCCGTAGGGATCAAAAGGGAAAGATTGGGGGGGGGGGATAGGGAGGATATCTGTGCCAACCCACCCAAACCTAGGACCTTTTCCTGCCCCCCACCCTGAGGTTC
The DNA here is from genome assembly GCA_023653725.1 of Bungarus multicinctus. Classification (NCBI taxonomy): domain Eukaryota; kingdom Metazoa; phylum Chordata; class Lepidosauria; order Squamata; family Elapidae; genus Bungarus; species Bungarus multicinctus. The sequence continues at coordinate 137,944,870 of CM042834.1, forward strand.
TTGACTGAAGCTGACAGTCCTTTTCTCACTGCACTGGCAGCATTAACATTTAATTGCAGTCCTGCCATCCATTTTGGAGCAAGGCATCCTCTGTGCTTTGACAGCCTTTCAGCTTCCATCACTTTGGCTCTTTCCTTATCTGAACAGAAGTACTTGTCTTGTTCTGCCCCATGGGCTCCACTGGTCCTTTGAGTGATGTCATCCGAGGCAATCTCTTTTAACACATCTCACTTGCCTCGTGGAGCACCACTCCTGCAGGGTTGCCTGTTTATTGGTCTGGGGTTCTTGCCGTCAGTCCCTCAGTGTCCCTTTTTAACTCTTGCATTGGAAGGACATCTCATCACCATAAGCCACCTCTGGAAACTGCCTTCTGGGCTCCCACATTCTTCAAGAGCAATTTCATTTCTTGGGCACAGGTTTCTGCAATAGGTGAGAGGGACAGAAGACAGGTCTCTGATGCCCATGTTGGATCTCAAATAGCAGCCCTCGCCTGTTTTCCTGTCCCTCTTACCTATCTTCATTTAACCCAATTCTCCACCGCCGACTTATGGTATTTCCTAGTGTATAACGCTTGTCCTTGTTAGTGTAGTTGTGGCACAGGAATGGTTGGATGACTCTAAACAATGTCAGAAGTCACAAGAGGGGATCCCATATTTAAAAAGATGCAGAAGGCTCTCTCCTTTGCATCTTTCTCACAACCTCATCTTTTCCTTGTCTGTTTCTTCTGTGGTAATCCAGAAAACCTTCTCCAGTGTATTCCATTGCTGTTACTGTCAGTGGTAGTGATACTGATACTGCAGCTAGCATTCCCTGGAACTCTACTGCTATCTGCTAGGGTAGGAACTGGGTTGCAAGAAGCAACAAAGCTGTTTCTCCAAGCCACCTCAGGGTGTGCTAGGCTTGCCTGCCAGTTTTTTAGCTTCTGGCTTGGTTTTATTTGCCTCTTGCCAGTTGAAGTGCCACCTCCCACTCCCTGGACTGAGTAAGCTTGAAATCTCGGGTTTTTGCAGAGCTCCGTATACGTAGCAGCTCCACCCCAATCCTAACGCTGTCCACTGCAGATGGGGATTCTGGGATACCTGGTGAGCGCTACTTGTAGTTTGAGGTCATATGCACCCATGAGCTCCACCTGGAGGGCTGGCATCAGAGCTTATGCCATGCTGGTGATTTCTCAAGCCAAGGATCAGCTGGTTAGCCTGGCTCTTTAAAGAATACTGTCTAACCTGCTGGGAATGAGCAGATCCCATATGTAGAAGAGCTGCAAAAGAAGAGAAGCTGAAAACGGATGGGTTCTTGTTGTTTTCAGGAGCCAACAGCACAGGAATATTTTAGGATATCTCTCTAGAAATGTGTTATCTTTTCCAAGATGTGAAAAACATTAGTTGATACTGTTCGGGGGGGGGGGGGAGGCGGGGGGGGGGGGGGAGGGGGAGAATATAGTGAATTTCAGTCTGTTCCTCTTCCTTTGCCAAATGGCTTTAAATGTTTGGGTGCTCGATTCCAGCCAATTTACTCCAAATCAGCATCCTTTCCTTTTTACATATCTTGTGTTAATAAATTTTACTTCTAAGGAAATTAATAAAACACTTTTTTCCCCTAACAGAAGATGCTGAATTGACCACAGCTTGTGAAGTCTACCCTATCCTTTTACCCCCCGCCCCCTCCTTTTAAAGAAAAAATTGCTATAACACTTGTATTTTCTATGCAGTTTGGGGCACAATTCGGGAATTGGTGAAGTATTCAAGCATCTAAATAGGTTTCTTAGGTTCTTCAATACTCACAAGTTATTTATTGTGAGTTAATACTCAAACAAATCATTTATTTCAAAATCGGGGGGGGGGGGGAGATAAATTTAGCAGGAGGATTTGAGAATAATGGTCTCAACTAAGAATGAGAAAACCGTCATTCACTTGTTTAAATGGTGAAATAAATTGAAGCCAAAATGATATTTTTGTTGTTCCTTCTCTTTGAAGAAACAAAACAAATGCTGCTGCTACTAACTGCCTTTTGTTTCTCTCTGTGTGGATCTGATTCAATAATAGTGGAAGAATTTATTCTTTATCTCAGTAGGTGTACAGATAGATTAACACACAAGGAGAAGGAGGAGACGAAACCCTGTTGCAGTTAACAGATGAATAGAGTACAGCAGTCTAGATTTCCTACTGTTTCTTTTCGTGTGTGGTATTAATACCTATAGCAAGAATACGTTTTAAGAGAGCCTAAGAATAGGTCTGAATAATCTGGTTGCAATAATAGATTTCATTTCAAGAAGCCTTTTATTTTGGACAATCCAATTTTCATTCCATAAAGTATATCAAATATACCATTGTCAGTTGTTATTAAACTCTTTGTGCCTTGTTTCAGGTTTCAGTTTTGACAAACTGTTGTGGAAATTTTGGATACACAAGTACACTGTAGCCAAATCACCTGAACCCAGGAGTTTCGTGAAGTGTGTCCTATTTACAGGACCAAAGTAATTGCAATATTATTATTTAGCATTCTCTGTCTATTTAGTCTGGCTTATTGCTTCCTTTAAATGCTTAGTTATGCTGCAGATAAATTGTTTTGAAGGATAAATAAGCTGTGTGTGTGTGTGTGTGTGTGTGTGAGTGAGAGAGAGAGAGAGAGAGAGATGCTTGTATTATCCTCGAAGCTTGTCAAGATTAATTTAGCTTACAAGCTAATTAATTTTTAGCTATTTGAATGCTAGATAGTGTTTTTTTAAATTTCAAGTCATAAAAAGTAGTAATTTTGCATCACTTTGGGACTAAATGATAATAAGAATAGAATAATGAAAATTGGGAAGATGAGGCTGGGATGATGACTTGTGTGCTTTGAACCCTGGGAAATCAATTGAGGAGACTAGGAAGCTATAGGATAACTTTGTGAAATGTATTACCTAGGAAACTGAAAAAAATGAAATGAAATGATCAGACTCCCATCTAGTTACTGATCCTTGAGTACTTCAGATAATTGTGACAGTGGGAAAAGGGGTACGGAGTATGTTCCTTGGCCCAGGTCCTTCTTCCCTGTAATGCCATAATAACACATTAATTAGTAGCAACATTCCCAACTTCCTTTCACATAATGGCTGACACATTTGCACAGGCATTTGTTTCACACCAGCCTTAAGTAATGTTTTCATAGTGTCAAAAAAATCAGGTGATCAGGTGCAATGGAAAACATTAACACTTCTTCTTAAATACTTACAATAGCTAGCATGAATATGCCAAGACTTGAGTCATTTTTTGAGTGTTTGTATTGTTTCATTTTGAGGGGAAAACATATTGTGAAACAACAGTTCCTGATTCATGTATGTCATATAATTTGCTTTTGTAATGGTGGTGTAAGCTAATCAAGTATGAATAATGAAATTCTATGAAAATTGATGGATTTAAAAGAGGATTAGCAAGCCCTTGAAAAGTTAACTTCTTCTGGGTAATCTCTATCACTTCTTAATATTTCTGATATCATCTGGATTACTTTGCTTCAGAGTCAGGATGTTAACATGCTCACATTTTTCTGGCATTTTACATCTTATTGAGCAAATATCTCTACATAAGGGTTTTTTTTTAAAGTCCTTATTAGTAAACTAAATGAACACCAAGTCTGAGTAGAGCTGTATCCCCAAGGTTATTGTAAATAAAGGAGAAAAAGAATACTTGGTTATAAATGGAACACAACTTCTCTTGAGTTATCACAGTGGAGTTACTCATTGGCGACATTTAGGTAGTAAACCTTTTGTGAGGTCCTTGGTTGTTTTCTTGCAAATAGTAAACCATTTCTAACAGTCTGGTATCCCAGTTTCAAAAATCAACTTACTTGTGCTTCTTGACTAATTTATAATAATTAATACACAACTTTATTCCACCATGAAGTACCAGGTAGTATAGAAGCTTGCTTTGAACATGGCTTGCTTACAGTTTAAGCCCAGAGAACCAATTGCGATCCAGTTGAAGCTAAGGCTTCCAGTTATTCTGGCAATGGTAGAAGGAGAAGGGAAGAGCGTTTAGATCAGTGACCTCTCCAACTTCCTTGACATAGTTCTGAACTGGGGGTGGGATGGACAACCTTTTAAGGCTCCAAGTCTGTTACGAAGTGCTCACTTACTCACAAGTAGGTATATTTCTTTTCACATAAAATGTATTTTCTTCCTTCTTTTCTTTTTCTCCCAATGCCCCCTGCTGTGATACAGGTAGTGCTTGACTTACAACCCTAATTGAGCCCAAAATTTCTATTGTTAAGTGAATTTTTGCCCCATTTTACAAAACTTCTTGCCACAGTTGTTAAGTGCATCACTGCAGTGATTAAGTTAGTAACCTGGTTGCTTGTCAGAAGGTGACCCTGGGACGCTGCAACCGTCATAAGCATTGGCAACCGTCATAAGTTGGCAAGCATCTGGATTTTGATCTCGTGAGCACAGAGGTGATGTCAAGGTCGTAATTGTGAAAAACGGTCATAAGTCACTTTTTTCAGTGCCATTGTAACTTTGAACGGTTACTAAATAAACTGCCATAAGTCAAGGATTAGCTATACACAGTGACTGGCCCAAATTTACCTGAGGAACCTCTATGACTAAGGATGAACTTGGATCTCAGTCAGTCCAAGGCTCCCATTGCCCCTTTGAAATATGTAGTTCTTGACTTACTGCCACAATTGAGCCCAAAATTCCTGTTGCTAAGCAATACCGTTGTTAAGTGTCCCATTTTACGGCCTTTTTGTCACAGTTGTTAAATGAATTACTGCAGTTGTTAAGTGAAGTGTGTCATTGTTAAGCGAATTTGACGTCCCACATTGACTGTGCTTGTCAGAAGCCAGCTGGGAAGATTACAAATGGCGATCACATGACCCCGGGCACACAGCAACTGTCATAAGTACATGCCAGTTGCCGAGCGCTTGAATTTTGATCACGTGACCATGGGATACTTGTGACAGTTGTAAGGGTGAAAACTGGTCATAGGTAATTTTTTTCCAGTACTGTTGTAACATTGAATGGTCACTAAACGGATGGTTGTAAGTTGAGGATTACCAGTACCTGGCAGTGCAATAAGAAGCTTATTCTGATTATTGACACCTTTCATCGATTTCAGTGGTGCTTTAATGTAATATGTTTATGAGCTTCACATCTGAGCGCTACCTTATGAGTTCTTTGTTCCAGTTCAAAATATCTTGTCATCCATTGTTAGGGATGCCATGAGCAGATTAGTGTAAAGGATCGCAGCCTAGATTTGGTTCATTGTTTGACTTTGACTTGATCAGAACTGTGTTGCCATTAAACACTTAGTTCCATTCGTATACTTGAGATTCCCCCCCCCCCCCACTCCAAAGTGAGGATATCCAGTGATGTTTGGCTATCCAGAGAGATCAATAGTTGGCCTATTTATTTATTTAAAATATTTATATGGCTGCCCATCTTAAACAACTCTTGAGGGCTCACAGCAACAATAAAAATCAGAATCTGTAAAAACAACCATAAAACAATAAAATGATCAAATAAAACCCAACCCCTGCATTTTAATCATCCCCTTAGGATGCCCTGCAGAAAGCTGCAAGTACCCCCATTCCATTCCTTTCCTCCTCCACCTCTTCCTCTCCCCTTCCCTCCCTAAAAAGTTTGGTTTTGATGTCATTCTGAAAAGCTAAAAGGGGGGGAAGTGTTCCATAAGGGGTGTGTGTGTGTGTGTGTGTGTGTGTGTGAACTAATCCATTGAAAGCTTCATATTTTTAGCTTTGGGAAATACTGTGTGTCACAAAAGAATAGCTTAATTATACTGTGCAAACAGTACATCATAATTACAGCTTTGTAATTATTTTTATCAGTCAAACCTAAGGCAAAAGGCTATCTCAGCTAGTGTTTTATAGGCAGATAAAATCTGATGTTTGTAACTATTTCTGAGCTTTGTTTTAATAACATGGCTTGATAAAGTATAATTCTAATATTGAAGATAAAATTGTTTTAACAATGTATCTTATCTGAACTGCAGAAAAAGATACTGTTTTCTTGGTAATAGACTTCCCTTATTTAACTATGAATGAAAGGCTTGTTTGTTTTGGTAAAATAAAATAGTTTAGTTTAACTCTAGATATTCCATAATGGTTAACAAATTTATTCATTAAATTTCTGTGCTGTCCATCTTCCCTACAGGGTGACTCTGGGTGACTTTAATTATTTAATAAATAACAAATAAAATTAGGAATTCAAAATTATTGTATTCCTACTGGTCTGGCTGGTGTGTATCATAAAGATATTTGCATTGTTTTCCTGCTTGTCATGCCTAGCACAGAATAACAGACATGCTGCTTTCCTAAAGGACATATTCATAGGGACTCTCTGGTATTCACCCAGAAAATGTTACACTCTGTCTGTCTGTCTGCCTCTCATCTTTTCCTTGAACATTCCTACATAAGCAATGGGATTCTAAGTGTGCTGCACAGAGCATTTTGTCATATCCAAGTCAGATGAAAAAATTCTGGGATCAGTGTAAGCTGAAAAGTTCTGCATGAACGAAATCCATCATCCAGATAGGCATGTAGGACGATGACTTTTTGTATCAAGTACTAAAAAGCTTATCATATCCTATGTTTTATTTGCTTTGTTGTTGCCTTTGTTCTGTGCATATTCACTCATTGTCAGATCCCTGATGTTCCCTTCTCATTCTTCATTGCCCACGATCTAAGAGGTCAGCAGTGGCAAGCAGAAAATGTCATTGTATGCCTAGAGGGTACAAATCGAGGGCTTTTAAGGCAGTGTCTTAAATGGAATCTAATGCATTTTCATAAAAAAAGTGCAATCAAATGTGGGATCCTGACCAGGATTCTTTCTTAGGCACATTTGTGTGCGAAAGGTAAAAATATCTTTGGGGGCATGAAAGAGTCATTATGTTTAAAGTGAGAGTGCTTCTCACCATGGCAATTCCTGCCTTTACCTGTGCTCTTGGTGTAAGCAGTTATTCAGTATTAATTGGACTAGTTGCCAATTACACAACCTTGAATCCAGTACTTCAAAGTGCAAGTACTGGCCTAAAAAGCTCTTGTAACATGAAAAATTGGTTGCATTCCCACGGCTTAAGTTAAGTGCCAGCAGGCCCCACTTCTTGTTTAATTGGTTGATAGCAGTAGAGATTGGCATAGTTCCATTCATGAAATTTTCTCCAGAAGCAAAATAAGTTGAATAAAATTACTCTTTTTTTTTTTTGCTTTTTCATAGGCTTTGAAGATCCATTTATTTCAAATTGTTTTACATTAAAAAAAATCAAGGTAGTTTTGTATTATTAGTAGCAATTTTATTGCTCATGCAATTTGTAAATGGTTTGATTTATTTTATAGATTGCTTGGTGGAGCACTGAAATATTTCTATTATCTTAAATTATGGCGCTTTATGGCATTTTATATTTATATTTTATGCAAGTCACCTTGGGACTTTTTGCTTTCTTGAAATATGGATTAAAATACCTGTCTTGCTTTTTTAAAGCCACTGTGCGGTATCCAGAATGGAGAAACATACAAAAGGGCACCATATATCTATTCACCGGAAGGAAGGGGATATTATCTCCAAATTTTTGAAACAACAATGTTCTGTAACACATGTAATATATTGTGATGGCTATAGAAGAGGGGGAAAGTAATACACTGTGATGCCAAAGAATACATTGTGATGCCAAAGAAATCTGCCCATTTTATTGTAGAAATTTATTCCAGTTGTACTTTAAATTAGCATTTAATGTGTAGAAATAGGTTAGCATTGTGAGAATCTTTTGATGTGACAATGGGTAGAAGAGATTGCCAGCAATTGGTAATGACCCGAGAACAAGGCACATGTTTATCATTTAGAAACATAAAACAGTTTGGTCTTGGAAGTTCAGAGAGCAGGTAACACTCTTCCAATCCATATTGAATAGAGCTTGCACTGTTTGAAAAATGGTTGCCAATTTCTATTGAGGTGTTATTGAAACTGTGTTAGCTGCATGCATTGGTGGAATAAATGAATAAACTACATTTCATTGCACATGTTATCTCTCTCTCTCTCCCTCCCTCCCTCTCTCTCTTTGTGTATATATATATATATGTGTGTGTGTGGATCTTTGGTTCTTCGGGTTTTCTCCCGCGTAGAATTGGAAATATCCAGGCGACGTTTCGATGAAGTCTCATTCATCATCTTCAGGCTTGTGTCTTCGGCCTTGTGCTTCTCAGAGTAATGTGAGCTTGCAGCTGCTTCTTCCTTTTAACTACTAGTGGGGGTATGACTTGATTGGGTGGGGGCTTGGTTGTGTTCTGATTGGGTGGGGGTGTGTTCTCATTGGTTGGGGGTTTGGCTGTGTTCTGATTGGTTTGGGGGGTTGGCTGTGTTCTGATTGGCTGATATATATATATATATATATATATATATATATATATATATATATATTCTTTGGTAATTCGGTAAATTACTCCGAGAAGCACAAAGCCGAAGACACAAGCCTGAAGATGATGAATGAGATTTCATCGAAATGTCGCCTAGATACTTCCAATTTTACGCGGGAGAAAACCCGAATTACCAAAGAACCACATACAAATACCTGCAAAAACCTCAGAAAACATATATATATATATATATATATATATATATATATATCCTGAACACACCAAGACCTGCATACCTGTACCCGTTAAAATCTACGAAAACATATATATATATATATATATTATATATATATATATATATATATATATATTACACAGGATGGTTTTGAAGATCGGAGGGAATACTATGCCTCCCTGAGCAAATTATGTTTAATGTGATTCACAGGCATTTGTGTTAACTGATGAGTGATAGTTTTGAATGATCACTGAGAATAGAATACAGAATAACAAGAGTTGGAAGAGACCTTGGAGGTCTTCTCATCTAACCCACTGATTAGGCAGGAAACCCTACACCACTTCAGACAAATGGTTATCTAATCTCTTCTTTAAAACTTCCAGAGTTGGAGCATCCACAGCTTCTGGAGGCAAGTTGTTCCACTGATTAATTGTCCACCCATTGCTTCTTGTCCCACTTTCAGGTATTTTGGAGAATAGCTTGACTCCCTCTTCTTTGTGGCAGCCCTTAAGATATTGGGAGGCTGCTATCATGTCACCCCTAGTCCTTCTTTTCATCAGACTAGACATACCCAGTTCCAGCAACTGTTCTTTATATGTTTTAGCTTCCAGTTCCCCTAATCATCTTTGTTGCTCTTCTCTGCATGGTTTCTAGAATCTCAACATCCTTTTTACATTGTAGTGACCAAAACTGGATGCAGTATTCCAAGTGTGGCCTTACCAAGGCATTATAAAATGGTATTAACACACCACGTGATTTTAGGGTTGCTGATCCTACCTAAACCATCCTGGAAAAATAGCCATTCTTAAAAACCTCCAGGGTTGGAGCACCCACAACCTTTGGAAACAAGTTCCCCTGATTAATAGTTCTAACTATCAGAAAATTTCTTCTTAGTTCTAGGTTGGGTCTTTCCTTCGTAAGTTTCCATTTGTTATTTCTTGTCCTGCCCTCAAGTGCTTTGGAGAACAGGTTGAGCCCTTCCCTTCTCTGTAACAGCCCCTCAAATATTGGAACGCTGCTATTGTATCACCAGTAGTCCTTTTCATTAAACTAGACATACCCAGTTTGTGCAACTATTCATCATATATTTTAACCTCCAGCCTCCTAATCATCTTTGTTGTCCTTCTCTGCACTGTTTCTAGAATTTCAGTATCTTTTTTTGTGTCATGGCTGGATGCAGTACTCCAAGTATGGACATACCAAAGCAGTATAAAGTAGTACTAATTTCACCTGATCTTGATACTATCCCTCTGATGTTGCAGCCTAGGTCTTCATTAGCTTTTTGACATTAAATCATATTCCTGGCTCATATTTAAATGGTTGTCCCTTTGGAATTCTAGATCCCTCTTATAGTTACTGCTGTTGAGCCAGATACCACCTATTATGTATTGTGCATTTGGTGTTTCTTGCTGAAGTATAAAACCTTACCTTTCTCACCACTGGATTGAATTTTGTTAGATAGAGTTCATTGTTCTGGTCTGTCAAGATCCTTCTGGTTCTTGAGGCTATCTTCTAACCTGTTGACTATTCCCCTCAGCTTGGTATTGTCTGCAACTTTGATGACCTCCCATTCTTTCCCCTCAACTCAATCATTTATGAAGATGACAAAGAGTTTTAATAAAGGATTAGGATTTCAGTAAAAATTGAAATAATTCAGATCCTTGTAGGAATGGTTTTGATTTACACTGGTGATAGGTATTATTTATTTACTCTGAACTCATCATTGATAAACTGCAGTCTAGTGGTATTGTTATATTGGATCAGGGTCTCTGCATAGTACACATTACAAGTTGCCATTTCAAGCTAGGTTTTTTAGTTGATCATTTGATAAACAGATTGGTGCTGTTTTATAAAGCCCTGGTAGATGGGCTAGTCCTGTTTAGTATTTGGATGGGGAATTGTTAAGATATATCAGTGTTGGAAGCTAGATTTTGAAGTCTAAAAATGATTCTGAAAGAAAAGAAGGCAATAGCAAAACATTTTTGCACTGCTTCTATGAGTGAATTCATGAAATCGTCAGGACTCAAGTCCAATTCAAGGGAAATTTCATTTTATTAACTTAAATCATAACAAGTTTCTCTATATCATAAATACAAATTTATATTTTAATACCCCTTCCAAAAAGGAGTTAGATAAGTTTGCCCAAGTAAAACACCTGTTAAATGTTAATTCAATTTAATTGAATTTAAACTTAATTTCATACACAATGAACACCTCAATTATAGTCAAAATGAAGGATTTGCTGGTAGAAAAGAAAAGAAAGAAGGAAGGAAGGAATTTGAAGTAGCAAAGAAATGGGATCTTCAAAGATGAGATGGAAAAAAAGATCACCCAATTCTTACTGTGAAAGTTAAAATGAAATAAAGGCAATTGTGATCTCTTCAGTTTGAGTTATAAATGAGCAGGTTTTATTTTATCACAGTATTTTTTTCAAGTATGTTGTTTGGTCATGGCATGATTAAAATAGAGAATGCAGAGATTAAAGCTCTCTTGTGACTAATCCACTAAGCTTTTGGTCCCAGCTCTCCTCTTTAAAGTGCCATAGTCCAAAGATAGCCAAGATGCACCAGGTAAAATACTATCACATTTCCATAATCCATCTGTTTTGCTGACACAATTCATGGAGGCATTTCATAGCTACTTTGGACATGATATATAATCGCTTAGCTTTAGAAAGCAGTTCAGGCAGGTTATAAAAAACATGAATAGCTGAACTTACAGATATCTTCATAAGTGGGTATTTTTGGTTTTTTTCTTCAGCAGACTCAGGTAACTAGGAGAGAGTTATGTTGTTGCCATAAGCCATTAAATAGACTTTCAACTGACTCTTGATATCAGCATGACTTTTGGTATTCAACATTCATTTTGCAATTGATGTATCTTTCAAATTATTTATTGCATTTAGAACCCATTTTATGGAACTCAAAGCAATATGCCTATAAATCTTCTTGCCCCCCAAATATTTTATCCTTGCAAGAATCCTGTGAGATAAATTTGAGAGATGTTAACTGGTATAATAATAATAAGTTTATTTCCTTCTTTCCTGAACTAGTTTTTCCAGCCATCTTGGACAACAAATCTCACCAACCCTATAAGTACAAATATATTCCCTATGATGGGAGTTGTAGCCTTACATCTGGATGTCATTAGGGCAGAATCACCAATGTTTCACGATTGTTTGTAACAAAGCATAGAAATAACCAACCAATAGAATACATAGAATTGAACTGTACCATAAGTTCAAATGAATATGATCAAGTACCATTGTCTATTCTATAGACCATGCAGTCTATTATTAAATACTAGATAACTCATGTTCATCATTTCAGAGATACAGTGATACCTTCATTAATTGGTTCCCGGAGGTGTGATGAATACTAAAAATTATGAATACTAAACATATATTTCCCAAAAGAAATAATGTAGTGAGTCACAAGGAAGCTGACACCGACAAGTTCTAGCTTGTATGTTGAGTACCATGACAATTTTTGTGTCAAAATGCACTGAGTACCAAATTTGATGAGTTTCAAAGCAGTTGAATACCAAGGTACCACTGTATTTCATTATCAAATTTCCTTGATGCCTTCAACAATGACAGAGTTTCTAAAGTACTGCCTTCCTTGGGAAGAATTAAAAATTCAGAGAGAGATGCAGAGATGTATCTGCCTTAAAAGTAGCCAATGTTGAACTTCCTAGCACCGTCAAAAACCAATAGTTGATCACAGGAAATATTTTGTACTATTTTCTATTACTGTATGTCATAATTTTTATATCATAAAATATTTAATGGGATTTGCCAAATTTCAATTCCATGGGAGACATGGGACCCAGATTCTGGACACGTTCTGTAAATAAGCCCATTTTTGGTACCTTGGTTCCAAAATTGTTGCCCTATGATGCACCATTCCATTTAGTTAGAGGTTGCACACCAACAGGAGAATTTAGTAGTATATAGATCAAGTAAAGCATCTCTGCTGCTGCAGCAAAACATAGGATTCTGTCCTTTAAATTCCTCCCTTAAATTGAGCAAAAAGACATTTTATACAAACTGGAGGCATTAAAGAGTTTGTTGGCAGGAGAGACTTATACTGTAGAAGCATTTAATACTTTAGTACCAATAAAAAAACAAACAAAGAGAAACAAGTGGTGTTTGACTCATTGAATAGTAAAACAGTGGATCCATGTGGGAAAAGGTCAGATTCTTCATAAATAAACAAAGGCGGCATCAGAGTCCAACACAAGGTTGTGAGAGAATGAAGAGCCAGCCATTGAATATAATACAGGAAGCAGGGCAACAGCTAACGATGACAGATTTACTCAAGAGGAACATTCCCCAGTGGTTATAGATCTGACAGCACAACGGACTGATGTCTGTGTACAGCCATCAGTAAGCGATAATAATGCAATGACTAAAACAATGCAATGTGATATCCACAAAATATTGGAGGACATGATTGAAGAGCCACTAGGGAAAATTGATCAAGAAGCCAGTATATATAGCCAGAAAGCTCAGACTCTGCTAACACTAGATCGATCGCAAGGTGATGGAGGCCTACTGTTAGATGGACTGAAAGTGGGTTGGATTACTGCACCCAAAACATGTTCCTTAATGATTCTGCTTTGGCTTGGAAGTATTGATTGGAGTACCACAGAGTTCTGTTCTAGGTCATGTGTCATTCAACAGTTTTATCAATAACTTAGGCAAGAGCATTAAGGGGACGTTTATAAAATCTGCAGGTGATATTAAATGAACAGGAGAGAAGTTTCAAAAAGATATATTCAGGCTTAAGCAGTGGGCCAAAAGGAATAGTAGTTAACAAGGAGAATTGTAAAATTCTGTACAGGTAGTCCCTCACTTACAACAAACAGTTCATTTAGTGACCTTTTAAAGATACTGTGATACTGAAAAAAAGTGACTTGGGATGTTTTTCCACACTTAATGATTGTTGCAGTGTCCCCTTGGTTGTGTGATCAAAATTCAGACAATTAGCAACAGACTCATTTTTATGGCTGTTGCAGTGTCCCAGGGTCATGTGATGACCTTTGGTGACCTTCTGACCAGCAAAGTCAATGGGGAAGCCAGATTCACTTAACAACTGTGTTGCTAGCTTTAACAACAGCAGTGATTCACTTAACTGTAGCAAGACAGGTTGTAAAATGAGGCAAAATTCACTTAACAAATGTTTCACTTAGCAACAGAAGTTTTAGGCTCACTTGTGTTTGTTAGTCGAGGACTAACCAGGGGTGGGATTCTACCAGTTCACACCTATTCGCTAGAACTGGTTGTTAACATTCTAAGCAGTTTGGAGAACCGATTGTTAGAAAAAATTACTGGCCTAATTCTGTAAGGAAGGCAGGAAGGAAACATTCTGGTGTTGCTTACAGAAACCGCCTCTCCGATAACCCTTATTATATTCTTGGCAGGACTAGACTTCCTGTCTCTGGAACTTCTCTGGAGTTTTTTTTCCCTCTTTTGTTGATACTTTGCTTGTGTGGAGGGACTATTCAAAGTTACAATGGCACTGAAAAAAAGTGACTTATGACCATTTTTCACACTTACGACTGTTGCAGCATCCCCACAGTCATGAGAGGCCAGGCAAGGAGATGTGTGCCTCGATGTGAGTGATATCTAATCTGATCTAAGTATGGTATATAAAATCATACATTGCAATGACTTATCTGTCAATGAATACTTCAGCTTCAACCATAACAACACAAGAGGACACAATAGATACAAATTCAAGGTTAACTACACCAAACTTGATTGCAGGAAATACGACTTCAGCAACACAGTGGTCAATGTCTGGAATACTCTACCTGACTCTGTGGTTTCTTCCCCAAACCCCAAAAACTTTAACCTTAGACTGTCTGCTATTGACCTCACCCCTTTCCTAAGAGGTCTGAGGGGGCGTGCATAAACGCACCAATGTGCCTACCATCCCTATCCTATTGTTTCTTTTATTTCATGTATTCATGTATTTCATGTATTCATAACTACGTATATACCTATTATCTTGTAAGCGATTGACAAATCAAATAAATTCAAATTCAAATATTGAGTTGGCCATGCCCAGCCTATAACATGACCACCAAGCCACATCCACCAAATCACATGATCACCAAGCCACACCCACCAACTAAGCCACGCCCACAGAATCGGTTGTTAAAAAATTTGAATCCTACCCCTGGGACTAACTGTATCTTGGTAAGAGAATATAAGGCACAAATATAGGGTGAGGGAATCCTAACTTGGCAATAGCACTCTATGAAAAAGATACAGGTATCTTTGTCAACCAAAAGTTAAACTGAGCCAGCAGTTTAATGCTGCTGCTGAAAAGGCAAATGCTGCACATCAAATGATGTGAAGCCATGGTTTCACTTTATTATGGTTTAGTCAGACTCAAGTGAGTTCTGTGTCCAATTCTACAGAATACAAGTCAGAGCAAGTTTAGAGGTGAAGGATCTGGAACTCAAGATCTGTAGAGAATGGTAAAAAGATTTGGGTTTACAGAAAAGATGACTGAGGAAAATTCTGATGGCAATCTTTGAAGATATGAAGATTTGTCACACAAAAGGAGTGATCTTTTCATCAATTGTCTAGAGCAGGGAGTCTTCAAACTTGGCAAGTTTAAGACTTGTGGGACTTCAACTCCCAGAATTCCTTCTCCAGTCATGTTAGCTCAGGAATTCTGGGAGTTGAAGTCCACAAGTCTTAAACTTGCCAAGTTTGAAGACCTTTGGTCTAGAGGGCAGGGCTGGAATCAATGGGTTAGAACTAAAGAAAAAGATGTTCAAGGCTATATATTAGGAGGGACTGCCTGAGTTATATGAGCAATGAGACAACTGCCCAATAACATAGTGAGATCTTTGCTAAAAGTCTTTAAACAAAGGCTGGATAGTTATCTAGTGTAGCGGTCCCCAACTTTTCTGGCTTTGCGATCTGGCAGTGGTGGTAGTGGGAGAGGGAATGGTGGCCCACTGTTCACGCATGCCCACACTTGTTTTGCATGCCCACATGCTTGCTTGCCCACACGCTTGCCTGCCACTAGCATGGCCTGGTTCTGAATGGGTCATGGCCCAGGAGTTTGGGACCTCTGATCTAATGGAAATACTATTAAGGATCTTGCACCGAACAGAGGATTAAGTCTCTGGTCATTTCCAACTATAAGATTTTGTGATTCAACAGGTAGATTATCAGGAGAGGACTGAGTAGATCAAATTAGAGAGTGAGACACTACAAGAACTTTATGACTTTGTTACAGGGGAAAAATTCTACAGAGTGGAATGCTGGGATCCCAAACCTTTCCAGAAATTCTGAGAATCTTCTTATCCTAGACTACCCATCCTATTTGTGGGTAATGGAGTGGAAGTTCCTGCAGCCGCCACCTATCCTCTTAAGGGGTGCCTTCCCTACCCTCAGCCCTAATCTTTGAAAAAGATGGAGTTCTAACACCCTGTGATGCCTTATTGATCGTTTAAAAACCTCAACACCTTGAAATTATTTCTAAAGTATTACCTCTTGGCCACTTTGCGTAGCGAGTAGAGAATTTAGACCAGGGGATTCCAACCTGGATGCAAGACAATATTACAGGGGATGGGAAAACTTGGGTTTAAAGTTTCAAAATTATAGCATATATGCATAATTATATGCAAATTATATGCATATAATTATTTATTTTGTAAGAGGTGCAAGAATATATCAAGAGCATTCTAGGGATATAGGGTATAGAAAAGATTGGGAATCCCTGATTTAGGCTGTCTTCCACCCAACATGCCACTCAGTCACTCCCATAAGGGAAATAAATCAATCTTATAGGAGAAAAACAAAATATCTTTAAAAGGGAAGATAAGATGCTTAATAGTTTTAACTATAGATATTAAAATGCAAATAGTGTTGAAGAAAATACATTCTGAAGCTTTCTGGATCATGGTGTTCAATAGCTGATAAAAGGTTCTGAAAGATCCAAAAGAAAGCATACTTGTTTTTTTTTTAAACATTTTATTTTTTAGACAAACATACATAAACACAACATAAAAACATCAAGCCATCTTCCACTTATGTACATACAGTGTGTTGGTTGGTTACAAATTGTTTTGTGCATCCTCTCCATAGTCCTCACTTACAATTACTTGTATATATTCTCATATTATCAATCAAATATTCCTAAATACATTATTATCGTTGTTATTCAATCATTTGACTATACTATTATTCATTCATGGTATGCGAGATATTCCATATTTTTAAATTGATTTATCTTATAACAATTCATATTATCATCCTAAATCCATCCCATAATTATAATATGATAATACATCTTTATATATTCTATATAGTTCTATTCTCCTTATATTGTAAAGTTCTACATATTTCATTACCATATTTTATTTTCTAACCATTGATAAAATAAAACCCAAATCTTATAAAATTGTTTATCTTCTTGTTCTCTAATTTCAAATGTCAATTTACTCATTTCAGCACATTCCATTATTTTCTTAATACCTTCCTCTTGCATTGGTATTTTCTCATTTTTCCGGAAAGCATACTTGTTAAGATATTTAGATTTAGTAGCTGGAGCAGTGGGGTAGTGCAGTGAGCCAGAACACACAGTTGTGGTTGATTGGTTGGAGAGTGCTGGCAGCCTGTGCTGTGATTGGTTGCTGTGGGTGTGGAGGGGGAATTTCCCTTTCCCCCCACCTTTTTCTCATGTGGGTCCTGTGTGCTGTGATTTACCTCATGATGCTACTTTTTAAGGATTATAATAACAGTTTCATTATCTGAGAAGAACACAGATCAATGTAAATAATATTTATTATTGTTTACTATTTTACAAGAGGAATAGTAACCATTCTAAACCATAGTTTGAAGCAGTGGTGCGTTTCAAATTTTTTTACCACTGGTAGGCATGGCTTGGTGGGTGCGCTTTGTCCTCACGCATACACTCTGCACATGTGCACATGCCAAATGTGCACTTTGCGCAGGCGCAGAGGCTTTCTGACTCACCTCCTGCAATCCTGTACTCTCCCTGCTGCTTCAGCAGCTACCACGCGGCAGTCTGCTGTGCCGCGCAAAGCAGCTGCACTTCAAAAGCAGGGAATAAAGGTTAGTATGGGAGCCCAGGTGGGCAGGTGGGCCCAACAGCAGGGCATCAGAGAGAACCGAGCACTATCGGCTTGGCAGAACCGGGCCGAACTGGTAGAATACCACCACTGTTTTAAAGAACCCCCCCCCACAAAGGTTTATAGTTAATTATAAAGTCCACAATGCTAACAAAAGCATATTGGTGTTGCATGATCTTCGAAAAGCAGAAGTGGTAACATTGTCATGCCTCTGGTGGAGACCGACTCTGAGGAAGAGGAGGAACAGCCAACAGAGGGTGGGAATGTGGCTGCAGAGGTGGCGGAGGAGGCTGGGGAAAGGCAGAGGCCAACTGAGCAATCAGAGGAGGATCCAGGCCCATCACATATCCATCCTAGGGCACGCAGGGAAGAGAGGATAAGGGAAAAGCGTGGTCTACTTGTGAGGAGAGGGCCATGATCCTCCTCATGCGTTGCATCTGTGAGCTCGGTATAAGAGTTTGTAACTGCACGTTCACAGATTCTGAAGTCAAATTAGTGTTTTTCCTTGGATGAGCTTTATCTTTGTTGGCATTCTTCCCATGGACTCTCCCCGGTTATCTTCCTGGAATGTGTGATTAATTATTTTGGTTTGCCTTGGAACTCTCGTCAATAAGGTTTGTTTCTGGTTTCCTTTCGCTTCATTATCTAATTTTGGAATTTAAACTGACTAATAAAACAGCGAAGTTAAGTTGAAGGCATTGCAAGACCTTGATTCATGTTTTAGTTTTTGTGTTATTTTTGAGACACTACAGGTCATCCCAAGCATTAACCTTAAGTAAATACATGAAACATGTCATCATGAAAATTGTATGAGCTTGTTCGATGAAAACTGCAACACTTGGATTCCATCACGCGTGAACAACCAGATCCAGATGTGAAGAATTCAATTAGGCCCGTGCTGGCTAACATATGGCACGCATGCCGGAAGTGGCATGCAGAGCCATTACTGCCGGCACGTGAGCACTCATCCAGAAAAGGTCTACTGTGCATGCGCACCCGCCGCCCGCCTGACAGTTGATTATCAGGTATCTGGCATGCATGCGTGGGGGTGCAGTGGCATGCAGGAGACACTCACGCATGCGTAGAAGCGCCCAATATGCATGGGGGGACGTGCATGTTGCCTTCTGGGTGATGGCACACGAGCATGAGCAGGCAAGCATGTGCGCAATTATCAGCACGGGGCCCCAAAAAGGTTAGCCACCACTGAATTAGGCACTTCATTGCTTGTGCGTATTACATAGGAATCTTCTCAAATTGGTAGCCTGCACTTCAGTCAGACTAGATAACATTCAGTGACATTCAAGGGTAGGTCAGATGTTGCCCCTTTACACCTACTATTGACTCCAAACTATTTCCCTGCTTGACTCTTCCATCTGAGTCTGCCGGTCTCTCTCTCTCATAGATGACTCTTATCTGGCATGTTACACTGGATTGTCCTAAAAACGGCCTATTCTAAATGAATAGCATTATTCCACCACTAAAATTAGGAGAGGAGTTTTAGAGAATTTGTACAGAGATGAATGTGAAAATCAAAACAAAACACAACTAATGGTATTTCACAGAGCATTTGCCAGTTAACTGGCAATAATGATTGCAGAGATTAAGGACTTAATGCTCAGTTAAGACTAGGGATGGTTCCAGCAATGACTTAGTTCCTCCTGAGTTAATTAAGAACAATTCAGTTTGATGGGCTTATTTTGGGTTAGGACTTAACTGTACATTTGTAAATAAATATGATTATATTCCTAGAGTTGGGAAATTGAGGTTATAGTGGCTTTAAAAAAAAAGCCTGACCCACTAAATTAAGAACCCAACAGCTTGCTTAATACCATTGACAAATTTTATGCCAGACACATATATTGGAAAGTAAGGTTTGGTTAGAGCAGGACAGCTTCCTGGCAAAAAGGCAGGCTCTCTTCTAGGAAGGTCATTCTTCTATTGACCAATGTCTAGTGCTTCAACTTTTAATAGAGAAATATTGTAGTTTTTTCACTTCCTCTCTGGACTCAGCCTTTATTGATTTTAAGTCAGCATTTGACTCTATTAATCAAGCTAAACGTATATCCCAAAGGTGTTTTTTCAAAAGGCAACTAAATTTTGTTTTTCCTTGAAGTGAAGGATGAGAAGGGAAATGCCTTCAAGGAAAAGTCCAGTTGCTTTTGAAAAAGTACCTTTGGGACAACCGTGACCTGGATGACTGAAAATCTCCATAGACAAATTGTGTATATGTTTGCAAAGTTCATGTCTCTTTTGCCAACCGCTAGCACTGTGTTGGCAAACTTATGGCACGCGTGCCAGAAGTGGCACACTGAGCCACTTCTGCCGGCACACGAGAGCTCTCCCGGAAGGGCCCCACTGCGCATGCATGTGCGCCACTGCCACCCGAAGAGCTGATTGTTGGGTAGCTGCAGGAGGGCGGGGGGCGCAGGAGACACACGCGCTTGCGCAGAGGTGCATGACACACAAGGGGAATGCGCACGCATGTGCAGATGGATGGCGTGCAGGGGGATCGCGCGTGCATGCGCAGAGATGCACGGTGGGGGATCGTGCACATATGCGTAGGCACGTGGCGGGGGGTCGTGTGCGTATGCGCAGACACATGGCACGCAGTGGGGTTGATCGTGTATGCAGGCGCAGTAGGTGTGGGAGGATCATCACACCTTGCCTTCTGAGTGCTGGCAGGAGTGCGAGTGCAGGAGAGCACGTGCAATTATTGGCACCGGAGCCGAAAAAGGTTAGCCACCACTGCTCTAGCAGATAGGTGTGTGTGTGTGTGTATAAAATCCTTTCTTATCCAGTAGGTGATATGTATCTTTCTCAAATCTCGTGTCCTTTAAAAGAGGCCTTGGAATTTAAGGTTTCTGTGCAGGATCTTAGCTATTCCTAGTGCTTCACTCTTCTGAACAGGGAGCTTGATGCTCTTGGAATCTGTTCACTTCCCAGTTGTTTTCAACTATTAGCAACCATTGGATCCATTTTGCAATATCATGTGAGTTTCCTTCAATCCTAACAAAAGAAGTTTAAACTACAAATTTAAAAACATAAAACTTTTTTGAATAAACAGCAAAGACGATTAGAACTTTGATTCCAGCAACTTAGAAACAGAGTAAGGTTCCAGATAAAATTGGCATCAGATTTTGGAATTAATTATAGAGAATTGGAATTTAATTATAAAGAACTTTGTCTGTGGTAAAATGTTTTTGTTTTGAATTCTTTAAAAGAGGTAAGATTTTAAAAATTGGACACTAGGAGAAACAGAATATTACAACTAAAGAAGAACACTCAAAATTACAAAATATTTTAACATTGGATATATTACAGGATATTTTTGAACAATAGACCCAGAAATTAATTTTAATAGTGTCTGCTTCTTTAGATAGACTATGTTTAAAAGATGTTATGGAAGAGGAATAAGTTCTACATGGCAAGACTGAGACTAATTTGAAAGTGGGTTTTATAATGATAGGCTACAAGAATGACATGGAAGATGTTACCTTGTACATTTAAAAAAATCAGACTTAATAATCAAAAGGAATATACAGATAACAAGCCAAGAAAGTGACCTATAGTTTTCCTATTTTGGATTTACAAAAGAGACTGTCAAGCATCAGGGAAATCAGGAAATCCAGACAGTTCAAATGGGTTATAAAGATTTATTGCCGGCTTAAGCTGTCTACAAGAAGCTGAACAACTAATGGTCAAAGGAAATTGGTATTAGATACTGGTAGAAGGAATTCAAGATTTTAGATTTGATTTTAGATTATATTAGTTGTATTGGCATAATTCTCATCCTTAATAAAATTACTATAAAATAATTTTAAAACTCTGCGCTTTAAATTAAGTCTGCATCAAAGAACAAGAAATCTGTTTAGGATATATTCAATACAATAAAAGCTTTTTACTCATTGAATGCTGTGTTTTCTGGAAGATTTCTCCCCCTGATTTAATACACCCTTCCTCTGTGATTAAATCAGCAAATCTGTTTCTTTCTCTGCTTTTTGTAATTATACATTTACTAACTTTCTGGCCTTTTCTTTGCATTATACTAGTTCAAAACTGTGCAAATTATTTTGGCTCAAGAAGTAAAATATCCTGCAAGCATTTCCTTCTATCCCTGATAGTAAAAATAAAATAACAAATAAAATTTTCCTAATTAGACAACATCCTCGTTGTATGAGATCCTAATTATACTGCCACAGGTAGCACCTCCCTGCATAGACAAAAAAAGAAAGCAACAAAAAAGAAAGAATGTGGAAAATAAGACAGATCACATTCAGATATTTTCAAAATCAGGTCACTGACCCGGGAAATGCTTTTAAAAAACTATTCCTATCTCCAATCCTGCGTAGGCTTACTTATCCATTAAAGCTGCAAGTCTTTCTCTTGTAATTAATTATGTGTTATGCAATGAGGTCTGTTTGGTTTTGGTTTGATCAACGAGGTAGAATTCAGTAATTCTGTAAACAGGCTCAAACCTAGCATGAAATTTATGTGTGATTTCCATAAATCATTCTTAACAAATACAATACTGTGCTTCTATTGCTATACAGCATCCTTAATATGTTTTCATTTCTATCTAAGCTCAGCAGCAGGGACATCTAAGATTTTACCTTGAATCCATAAAGCAATAACATTTTAATAAATTTTAGTGACATATACTGCTGGAACAAATCGCAGAGCTATCTATATCTTGGAAGAATAAACTCTGTTTCTCTTTATGTATATTTGCCAGTTATTCCAAAATAGTATCCCTTCTGGTAGAATGACAGCTGTCTAATATATTTAAATCCAGATCATCTGTATGTGTTGTGTGGCCTCCAACAGCAGATTCATCAGGGAATTAATGGTGCATTCTTATTTGGGTTTCAGCTATGTTATTTTGAGGTAAAGACAGGGAGAATTGAAGCAAAACCTGGGAATTTTTCCAAGCATAAGAAACAGGATGCTTATTACAAAGCTGCAATAAGTAATTTGTAATAAAGCGTGTGCAAGGTTTATATTATGTGACTTGAGGGAGACAGTTTTACTATTCTAGAACTTTAGAAAAATGAATGTGTTCATTAAAAAAAAAATTCCCTTCTTACTTCTCAGTCTTAGATCCTCTACCATAGAGCTCAGAGTTTGAGGGTACTGGGCACAATCTTAGCTGGTCCTAGCACTGCATCTTCTAGACCAGGGGTCCCCAAATTATCGGCTGTGACCCACTACTGAGCCATGGCCTATTGGTCACCGGGTCACGTGTGTAGCTAGCCAGTGCATGCACGTATGTGCGCATGCACACATTCCCCACTCATGCTAGCATTGCTGTGAGTGCTAGCGTCTGTGCAGGCAGGAGGTGCACTTGCAACCCTGTTTGCCTCACGTGTGCGCTCATGGACCTGTTTGTGTCTTGTGCACCCTGGCGGCCCTGATCGTGCATGCTCACAGCCCCATTTGTGAGTGTGCTTATGTGCATAAAGGCACCTGCCCCTCCCCCTTCTCTGGACCACCTACCCAGAAAGATTGAGGAACTCTGTTCTAGACAGAGAGCCCTGATTTTATTTCTGGGCTCTGTTGGAACCACTCTCCCAACTTAGGAGCCACAGCCTCGAATGCTCCACTGGGACTATGTTGGCTTTGATTTTCCACATCCTCTTTAGTTCCTCCTTCAGGCCCTGGTATTTCTCCAGTTTCCCATACTCCTCCCTGATATTGCTATCATTTGGCACCTCTGTATTTATCACCACCATTGTCTTCTGGTCCTTCTCTACTATCACGATGTGTGGTTGATTGGCTGGTACCTGCCTGTCCTTCTATATCTGGAAGTTCCCCAGAACTTAAATATATCTTTGGGGGTGAGAACTGTAATGGTGTAAAGACTGTTTCCCCACACACATATACACACCAAGTACATAGGTACCTCCGATTGATAGTGTACTACTGCAGTAAACCATAGGCCGTTTTTTAAAATAAAAAACTTAACTAGTTTCTCTCCCACGTTTTCTCTCCCACAGTTTTCCTGTTGTTTTTAGTATGCATGCATCAGTGCTTCCTTTGATCAATGATTCTAATAAGTTTAATCAATAAAGCAGACAACCAGACTTTTTCCCTGATTAATGAGTGAAGCTGAAAGCAAATCCCAAGGAGAACTTGAGAAGTCTACAAATGAATTGAGGAACAATAAGGTTGGGAAAGGTCATGCTTTGTCTTGTTCACCAGTGATCTCAGTACTCATCTGAAGGAACTAATGGACTAATTCTGCACAAGCTTTTGTAATCCATTGGATTAGCAGAACTAGGAACTGCTATCTGCAGGCTGGGCTATTTCTGAATATTTATTTTGGTCCAAGTTTGGCTGTCTTTATTACAATATTGGTACAAACCAAATCTATTTGCTTGAGATCTTTCTGCTCATCTCCTCCTTCAGCAGCTTGGTCAGTTTTCCTCTCTGATCAAGTTCTGTCTCTGCAGGAATATGTCTTGTGCTCCAGGGGGAAAAAAAAAACTTTTCAGGAGTGAGCAATGCCTGGGTTCAGGTATTATCAAAGAAGGGTCCAATTTTATTTATTTTTCCATCCATCCATCCATCCATCCATCCATCCATCCATCCATCCATCCATCCTTTAAAAAAAAGCATTTATCTCCCCCCCCTCCTCCTCCTCCTCTTCCTCCTCCTCCTCTAATGTAGATCAGCTGTTCCAGAACAGAATGAGAAATGCACAAATAGCCCATTGCTTCCTCTTTTTTTAGCCCTTAATTCAACAGTGTCCAACCGTAACATCTTTAAGACTTTGTGGATTTAAATTCTCAGAATTCTCCAGTGAGCCCTAACTGGTTGATTGACCAGTATCTACCTGTATTGGTAGGTAAGTACTGGTCAATCAACCAGACATGGCTGGCTGGGGAATTCTGGAAATTGAAGTCTACAAATCTTATAGTTGCTAAGGTTGGATACCCCTGTTTTAGCCCCTCTATGGTTTTCCTCCATGCCTTTTCTTTTGTTTCTACTTTTCCATGCTCTGGGGCTGTTGACACCACTTCAGTTACCATTTGACATATCAGCCATAAAATGGGTGATAATATATTTATGACAGGAACTGTCTTAATTTAGGATGAGACTGTTTGGTTTGCAGACTGGGGAGGGAGATGGGCAGTTAAGAAATAGGAAATATATATAAACAAACAAATGCAATCACATATATAGAGAATCCATATGTGCATGTACACACACACACTTCAGAAATATATACAGGAGAGCAAGGTTTTGTTTGAAAGCTGGGAAGTTAGCCAACTTAGTCCAGACTCAAAATGAAACATAGTCCAAGTCACCTAAAGAGGCTACTCAGCCAGTTTATCAGGATGCAAAGCAGGAATCAAGGACACAGCTGACAGCTGCTGTACTAGAGCCCACTCATAGATGTTGCTCAATTGGAGCATTTACAGTTTGGCTTCTTGAGAAACCAAGCAAAGCTGTTCCCCTTGACTCTTCTGTGTTCCCAAGGTATCATGTTCCCAAGGTATCCTTAGGCTGAGGGCTTTGCTAGGATAAGGTTCCTCATAGGCTGCCTGACTCGTCCCACAGTTGCTCTTGCTAATTGCTTGCTGAGACAATTCTCAGTCTGCTGGCTCTTGCCTGTCATAACAGGGCCATAACCAGAACCAGGCAACATTTGAAAGGTTGTACATTGTGTATTCACCTCTATACAGACAAAGTTAAATAAATGCAGCCATTTGTATCCACATTTTAGAATTGCTATTTATTGTGTGCTTGTGGTTATTGTTTTTAACCTTTTTTTTAAGGCTGGATAGGAGCTGCTCAGAGCCTTTGGGAACTCTTTAGCACAGATGTCATAATAAACAAACAAACAAATTGAAAACAGATATTGCAAGAGATTTAGGAAAGCTCCTCCAGTGTGCCGCGGTTCCGATGCATTCACAACTATTCTGCAGGCAGACTAATTGTCAGCCCTCCCAAGACGGACTGAGCTAGGAAATTAAAATCAACAACCTAATGCTAGTTTTATTATAATGGTTGGAAACAGATTCTTCCAAGTCTGGATGCATTTTCCCCGTCCTTCCCTTTACCTTTTTTATCTGAGACACTTAATTCAGGATTCAGGTCTGCCCTGGACTTTTTAAAATCTGACCATTGTCTTCAGTGGAACTTTTCTTCCTGTTCTTTAGGATAATTTCTTCTGGCTATTATGGTACAGGTAGTCTTCGACTTATGATAGTTCGCTTAGCGACTGCTAGAGGTTACAACAGCACTGAAAAAGTGATTTATGACTGTTTTTCACACTTATGAGCACTTCAGCATCTCACATGATTTACATTTGGACGCTTGACAACTGATTCACGTTTATGACGGTTGCAGTATTCCCGGGGGGTCACGTGATCCACTTTTGCAACCTTCTGACAAGCAAAGTCAGTGGGGAAACCAGATTCATTTAACAACTGTGTTTCTAATTTAACAACTGCAACAATTCACTTAACAAATGGGGCAAGGAAAGTCATAAAATGGGGCAAAACTCACTTGACTAATTTCTCGCTTAGTACCATAAATTCTGGCCTCAATTGTGGTCGTAAGTTGAGGACTATCTGTAGTTGTCAATTTAATAGCCACAATTGGGACCAGAATTTCCACTGCTAAGCAAAGCGTTGTTAAGTGACTCATGCCTGATTTTATGATTTTTTTTTGCCATGATTGTTAACTAAATCATTGCAGCTGTTAAAGTGAACCATTGCAATTGTTAAGTGATGTGTGTGGTCTTTAAATGAGCCTGGCTTTCCCTATTGACTTTGCTTGACTTGGCGGGAAGTGTAAGTCACATGACAGCCCCCCAACCCCTCCCCAGGATGCTGCAATTGTCGTAGATACATGCCAGTTACCAAGCGCCTTAATTTTGATCATGCAATTGTGGGGATGCTGTAACAGTTGTAAGTTTGAGGATTGGTTGTAAGTCACTTTTTTCAGTGCCATCGTAAACTAATTTTAAAAGTTCCTGTCCTTCAATATATGCTGAGCTATTTTTCCCAAGAGTTTTTATGTTTTAGCTTGAGTTACTCTAAAAAAGTGGCAGAGATGGAAGGGGAGCAGACCAAGTAATAACAGTGAAAAAGAGGGTACTTTAGTAAATGACTTCAACTACTTTGATTGTGGAGTATATTTAAAATACAACACCTTTTTAAGGGAAAGAATTTGTCTTTTGTGAATCGTTCCATCACAGTTTATTCACATAACACAGTTATAAATTTGAATGGCAGATGCTGAAATGTTGTTGCATTTGTATAGATAATAAATGTATAATTTTGGGAAATTTCTTTTAATATCATTGAACTGGGAAGTTTTATATTGACTTGAGAGATTCTGGGATATAATATGGAATGATATGTGGGTTTTTTTATGGCTCGGCATTATGTGTCCTGTAATACCAGGTGGACAGTGAAATTTTTATTAGATACTAAGAAAAAGAAATCAAAGACTACTGATAACTCATTATATGATTATCTGACCAATTCTGGTTGCCCCAATGTAAAAAAGATTGAGACTCTAGAAAGAGTTCAGGGAAGAGCAACGAAGATGATAAGGTATCTGAAGGCTAATCCAAATGATGAATAGTTTCAGGAACTAGGTATGTCTATTCTAACAAAGAAAAGGATTAGGGGTGACATGATAGCAGTCTTCTAATATTTAAAGGCTATCATGGGGAAGAAGGCATTAAACTATTCTCACCAGCGGGCAGAACAAGGAATAATGGGTGGAAGATTAGTAAAAAGAGATCTAACCTAGAATTAAGGAGAAATTTCCTGATCTTGACAACAATTAATCAGTGGGAAAACTTGCCTACTGAAGTTGTGGGTTGTAAGTTGCCCTATCACTGGAGGTTTTCAAGAAAGACTGGACAACTATTTGGACAACTGTAAGGTTTCCTGCTCGAGCAAAGGTTGGATCCCTTCCAACCATGTGTTAATCAGTGTTCATTGTTTTATTATTATTGCTTGCACATTTTGTAATCCAAATAGTATAAAAAATACAGAGATACCATGGCCAGTATAGGCTGTCTCTATAGTCTAAGAAGCAAGAACTGAATTGCCCTAGTAATAATCATATTAGAAGAGATTTGAACTTCTAATGTTGCAACTCTTCTGAATTCCAAATTGACATTTGTGTTTATTATTACATAATATGCAGCACAAACTATTGAAAAATACTTCCTATTTGCATTTCATAACTCCTTCTCCCACAGATCGTCCTGGTTACTTGATTACAAGATATTGTACTGATTACAGGATCTTGCTAGAAGGATCAGGAAGGCAGAGCCGCCTCCATGAACACAAACTAGCAGTCAGAAGACATGATGAAAAAGCCTTAATTTCACAACACATGGGCAGATGTAACCACAATTTCAATTGGGAAACTGTGACCATTCTAGACCAAGCCAAGTCCAAAAACACTTGAGAACTCCTGGTAGCCTGGCACCAGGCACCAAATTGGCCATTGATAGGCACATAGATATAAATAACATCTACATATTACTCAAAAGAGACAAATAACAAGCCAGAAAGGGAACAAAAAGACCAAAACATCTTCTATCAGCAAATGAGAGAGATTAACACCAAGATTAACATCAGACCACGAGAGCACCAAGGACCCTTGTTAGAAAAGAAATAAGCAATCATTTTGGGGAAAAAAATGCTCTTTTCCCCTTGTAATTCTTTGGGAGCTGTTGATATATCTAATGTTGTATCAGAACATACACCATACACCCTTATACATATGGATGAGGAGAGCCTAAATGTGTTGAAAATATCCTACTTCTATTTTTTTAGTTGCTATTTTCATAAAAGATTTAGCAGTTTACAGTAAATAAATGTAAACAAAGAATTTCTGGTGTAAATGCATTTTAAAAAAACCTCTTCAAATCTTTATTGCTGAAGATCAGTTTAGTGTGTCTTCTTTCTTTGCTGACAGCTTAATTTGCTTGAGCTTGAATGCCTCTGGAGATTCAAATTTTAGTCTTGCCAATTTCATCCGAATGCCACCTGGTTTATCAAATCAAAAAGCCCATTAGAAACTCCATCACTATTACTGATGGCTCCTGGACAATTGCAGCAGATGGATGAAATGCATTTTAGTTTTAATGGTCCTTAAATGGCTAGTGCCTGGGGATAGCAGCCCATGAGGCATTTGCTCTTTTGCTGTGGAGTTCTAGAGGCTGGGTGGTGGGGAGGAAGAGCAGGGTAGAGTCGAAATGAGTGAAGGCAAAAAGCTGTTTCCTGATTTTAGAACAATGTTTTTATAAACATTGCCCAGTTTCTTTCAGTGGGGACTCAACTTCTAATAATAATGGTAATAATAATAATGGTAATAATAATAATAATAATAATAATAATAATAATAATAATAATAATAATAATAGCCTGCAATTATACTTGTGTAGAGTTAAGTCAACTGTTAAGACCTGCTCAGATAGATAAAACAGGAGAGGATTGTCTCTCTTTCCTCCAGCTTTGCCACCTGGACCAAGAATGATGACAGGTTCTTCTGAATGTGAGAAAGATCCTTTTCAGGAGGATCTTAAGGACAAGCATGTGTGGAAGAAAAGGAAAGAAGTAGGAGTAGAAGAAGGGTAGATAGTTCTCTCCTTACAACCGCAAGTGAGCCCCAAATTTTTGTTGCTAAATGAGACATTTGTTAAGTGAACTTTGCTCCATTTTACGATCTTTCTTGCAACAATTGTCAAGTGAATCACTGCCGTTGTTAAGTTAGTAACATGGTTGTTAAGAGGATCTGGCTTTCCTATTGACTTTGCTTGATAGAAGGTCGCAAAAAAGGGGATCCCAACTCGGGACCCTGCAACGGTTGTAAATATGAGCCAGTTGCCAAGAGTCCGAATTTTGCTACAAGAGTCATGTGAAAAGTGGCTATTTGCACTTTTTGCAGTTCCATTGTAACTTCAAATGGTCACTAAACAATTGTAAGGACTACTTGTATAAGAAGGAACAATAAATGATTTTAGTGCACTATAGGATTAAAAGGCATGGAGAGATATGAGTTATGTTATTACAAACTAATTTTAGCTAAGTTTCTTTTTCTTTTTTCTTATGTTACACTATTCATTTGTTTGGCTGATAATTTCTGACTCATTCGCTTTATGTTGCTGCTTGCCGCAAAAGGAAGGGTATAATGCGTATACATGTACTGTATAATACAGATTTATATCTGTTTCTCTGTTATGAAAAACAAGAATAAGAAATGCAGTCAGGACTCGCTTATAGGTAAAGAAAATGGAACCCCTCGCCATAACCTCAGTTAATTCATGCTGCAGTGCCAGCATTGTCAGAAAAGATCATATTTTTTCCTAGTACCTGCAGTCATGGAATCCATAGTCTGGATTGGGATTATGGTAGGATGTGTTAATCTTTGTTTTTCTGTATTGGGG
The DNA here is from genome assembly GCA_023653725.1 of Bungarus multicinctus. Taxonomy (NCBI): domain Eukaryota; kingdom Metazoa; phylum Chordata; class Lepidosauria; order Squamata; family Elapidae; genus Bungarus; species Bungarus multicinctus. The sequence continues at coordinate 137,974,986 of CM042834.1, forward strand.
TCCTCTATATTTTCAAATTTAAATAAGGGGAAATATAGTTACAATGTAAAGTTCATCAATAACAAAGATTAATGTGGTTTCTATGCCACGCCTAGGCTTGAACTCTGTCTGAAAATGGCCCAAATAATCCACTTTTTCTCAGAGTCTTCTGAAAGTTCCTGAGGAAATGCAAGTAAGATTACCTATAAAGTATCCTGGTAGTAACTCACAGCAGCCTTTTAATGCTTCTTCCACTCTTCCCTAAAAGGATCCAAGTGGCATTGAAAAACGAAGCTACATGGCACTCCATAGATGCCATAAGGGCAGAGAAGTACCTCTCCTTTGCCATTCTGACTGCTATAGTAGAGTCCTGAATTTGGTAACTGCAGCCTTGTTTTCTTCCAGGATTACTCTACATCAGGGGTCTCCAACATTGGCAACTGGCTGGCTGAGGAATTCTGGGAGTTGAAGTTCACAAATTTTAAAGCTGCCAAGCTTGGAGATCCCTGCTCTACATGACTGCTCACTCATCATCTCTCAGCGGTCCTTGGAAAACCAATACCTCCCCCACCCCACCCAGTATCAGTGTGTATGGAGAAACTGCGCAGGATAGGTATTATTGAGAACCTTTGTTGCCCTCATATTCCAAAGTTCAGTTAGGTTCCCAAAAGAACTGTCTTCCAGATTGCTAGGAAACTCACCAAATATTATTTGAAAGCCAGTTGGCTCCACGACCTGGAGTGACTGATGTCATATGTTCTACTTTATTGCAGAGGTTCATGCCGCTATAGGGATCACAATTACTACAAAGTATTTCCATGTAGGTCTTATATTCCTACCCATCTTAATTGATTGACCAGTTAAATTAATTCAAACATATATGGTATTAAACACAATGCATTTAGTGCTAGTCTATGTAATCCTTTGTCCCTGATTTTTAAGAGAAAAAGGCGTGGTCAGGGATTTTTAGTTTTGCTTCATTAAATTTAATTGCAGAACTCCAGATATTGTATTTGGAACTGTAATATTTGAGAATAAAATAGCACTGCAGACTGAGCTGATGGACTATAAACCATTCTCCAATTTCAGTTCGCCTTTTTACTACTGCGCTGTATATATTTTCCATCTTTCTTTGCCTTCTTTTCTTGGACTTAGTTAGGAGTATTATAAGTTAGCTGAACTGTAAAATTTCTTGTAACTATTGCATCCTGTTCTCTGCTTTTTTATTTGTACACTACCACTGGCTTTATGTTAGACAAATATAAGTTTGCTCAGTCAGCTTCCAAGCTTGTCAACTTCCAGATGTGTGAGCCTACTCTCGCAAGTCTGGCAATAGCCATGCCAGCTGCAGCGTTCGGGTTGTTCAAAGCCATACATCTGAAAGTTGCCTGAGTTGGCAAAGAGTGGCTTAGTGAGACATGCAGAAGAAAGGATTTAGGATATTCTTCAGTACGTATTGCCACCCAGCCTTTTCTCTAGTACTAAGGAGAAATTTATGATAATTTCAGCAATGGAATGCTGATGCAATGATGGATATATCTCTTCATTGCTTTAATTATATAGCATGATCTAAGTCAAGAGTCTTCAAACTTGGCAAGTTTAAGACTTGTGGACTTCAACTCCCAGAATCCCTAAGCTAACATGACTGGAGGAGGAATTATGGGAGTTGAAGTCCATAAGTCTTAAAGCTGTCAAGTTTGAAGACCCCTGATCTAAGTACTGTAGAATAGGGGTGGGAGGTTGTGATACCCAGAATTAGAAGTATTCATGGAGTCCATACTTACTTTCCTTATTGTGTATTTTCTCCTCCCCCGCCACCCCAAATATCCTAGCTCCCAATTTGGAATATGTCTAGAAATGGAGAGTGATCCTAGGACTTTTCTGCAGATTCTTGAAGTCTCTCTATTTTCAAAAGTGCTTCAGTCTTCACCCAGAAAATCCTCTCTAGCTATGAACAGGAAGAAATGGTCCCAATTGTAGTCATTAAGTAAGGACTATCAGTATTCTCCTGTTGACTTTATATAGATAATGATCGAAGCCTGAGATTTGCCATGATGATATATAGCTTCCCTAGGCCTATCCATCTAAAGTCAGTTCTTGAGTTTTTGATACCCAATAAGAAAACACACCATAATATTTCAATTCACTATGATATATGCCTTTTTATTGCTGTTGTTTTTAGATTTGGACTGTGAGTTAGCATGCTTATCCACTGCTGATTTTTATGTTACTGTTTTTCCTTTCCTTTTCCTTTTATTTTACTGTTTTACAATCTTATTGTCTCCCTTGATTTAATATTTATTTTATAGCAATAGTTTTAATAATACATTAATTGTCTTAGCTGCCTAGCTCTCAACAACTGAGCAGCCTACAACAATCAAACAAAAATTACAATCAAATCAATAAAACAAAAGATAAAAATGAAAGATGACAAGCAAGAGGAAGTAAGAAGCTTCACTCTCTCTTGCCAAAAATCTGGGTGAGGAACCAGGTCTTCTCTGTTCTTCTAAGCAAAGTGAAAGCTATCCAGATCTATTCCGGAGGGGATATATTAAAATTAGTAACAATGGCAAATCTCCTGTAAGCATTTGTCTGGAAATTAGTTTTGCTCCAGGGAGTTCCCCATAATAATGATATGGCTAATATGATATTCTTGGCAGTAAAGCTTTTGAATATAATAAAATAACCATGTTATAAAACGTATGAAACATGCTGTGGAATATCTTAACCTCAGAGGCCTTGACCTCTAGGAGTTTTGGATTGAAATTATTCCCTTAGTATTTCCCATTCCGATTGCTTACCAAACAGTCTGGATTTCTCTTGCACGCTTTTATCCATTTTGAAAGTCTTACATCTGGGCATAAAATCCACAATGTAACTACATGATAAATCTGGAAATGATCCAACACAAATATTTCCAGACTTAGCAAACAATTGTTATTCATAATTATTAACATTAACAAACTCTTGTAAATAATCTATTCCTTTTTAATGTACCCTGTTATAATGTTAATTTTATCCCAGAAGGATCTGATTTTATGGTCAGCTGGTACCATATGGATTGGGATTACATTAACCCTTTCTTTTGTTATTGCCACACCATTATGAAAACTACTACTTTATAAGCAACTATCTGTGTCTAGCTAGCACTGCATTGGACTGCTGAAGATGGGCCATATGAGAACAATAGTGTTATACAGGTAGTCCTCAACTTACAAGAGTTCTTTAAGTGACCTTTCGAAGTTACAGTAGCACTGAAAAAAGTGATTTATGACCATTTTTCACATTTACGACTGTTGCAACATCCCATAAGGTCATGTGATTAACATTCAAATGCTTGACAATTGGTTCATGTTTATGAAGATTGCAGTGTCTCAGGGTCATGGGACTACCTTTTACAACCTTCTGATAAGAAAAGTCAATGGGGAAGCCAGGTTCGCTTAACAACCATGTTACTGATTTAGTAACTGCAGGGATTCACTTAACAAAGGTGGCAAGAAAAATCGTAAAATGGGACAAAACTCAACAAAGTTTGTTGTTATCATTATGTTCAAAGAGAAATAGATAGTTTCAGGAATAATTTGTCTCTGGAATAATTGGAATGGCCATTTTATAGTTGAAAATTTCATGAGAGAACATTTTGCACTACTGGAAAAAATGTGCAAATTACACTTTTCTTTCAATACTCTTTCTATGGATGATTAAAAAGTGAATGCTTATTAATACTACCAAAGTAAATTCAGACTAAATATTTTTGTTGATTTTGACAGTACACATCAGCCCCTTAAAAAAAAGAAAAGAAATACAGAGGAGAGGGTAAATTCAAAACCAATTGGGTTGTAGTGCAACATAGAAAAAGCAAATCTTCTTTTCATAGCCAGGGATATTGTTAGTCAGAAATGGGATTGTTTCTGACATAGCTACTGAATTTTCCTCAAACAACAGAATAGCACCACAGTGACAAAGAACAGGACAATCTCAGAAGATAATAAATTGAAAGACATGAACATTTTTATCACTGTGGATGGAGGATCCAGAAAAGGCGGGAGTTTTAAAAAGTAAAAAAAAATCATCTCTGAGGTCTATTTACAAAAGGATCATGGAAATGGAAATGAAATGGAAGTGAATATAGAAGCAACAGCTTGGTTTTTAGGATCGTCTCTACCTGGCTACTATTTCTAAAAGAAAGAAGATTGGTCATTTAAAATGTGAATGTTTCTGAAAAATAGATTTAATTGTTCAATATGGGCCATATTTAAAATAGCAGGCTAACAATTTTTTAAATAAACTGGACATTTCTTAATTATGTAACTCTGGATCTGCTTCATTCTGATGAAGCTGTTTTTTAAAACTTGTAAAATAATAATAAAGTGATTTGCCCCAAATTGCTTCTTGGAAGTTTATCAGCTGAAGTACATATTCTTTCTCCTAATAATAAATTGTTGCTTCTGAATCTCCAAAGTTTTAGAGGGTCAAGTTGGATGAAAAGAAAAAAAAATTATTAATCACTTACATCATCTTTGATATAATGAACTGGCTTTTCCTGTTCTTCTAAATCAGTAGAAGACTACTTTAAAAATGTGAAACTAGTTTTGTTTGATCTTAAAATGAGGTCAACAATCAAAAACAAGTTTCTTTATTCTGAATATCTTCAAGAAGAATACAGTTTGGTTGTAATTACCTTGTTGGAAATGCAATTCAAAATTCCTAAGGTAGGAATTTGTTTTATAATCCAAGGGTCCCCAAACCCCAGTCTGTGGACTGGCACAAGTCTGTGGCATATACAAACCAGGCCGCGCAAACAAATGAAGCTCCATCCGTGAAACCACACCCGCTCCAGTCTGCAGAAAACCTCTCTCCATAAAACCAGTCCCTGGTACCCAAAAGGTTGGGGGCTGCTGTTATAATCTATATGTGTTTATGGGGCACATATTGGCCTAAAATCGGAAGTGTTAATATGATGTGGATGGACCTGTATATTAAAGATAAACATAATCTTTGTGGCTGTAACCCCGGTATTCAGAATTTATCGGAGACTTTTTAAGAATTATGGAATTTTTTTTAGAGACAGAGGCTGTCCAAAGAAGAAATCTCCATGTATCCATGGCAACTGACCCATGATATATGTTGCTGGTCAATGTTTGAATTAGGATTTATTTTTCTTTTGATATGGAAGGAAGAATAAAATAATTTAATCAAATAATGTGTAATGTTCTTTTTTCTTTTAAAAATCAGCTTTAGTGCTATATTTGCATTCAGCCTCCATGTATTAACCAGCCCTAAATTGTCCATTGAATCAAAAGTTTTGGTAATTTGCCTTGAGTGATTTTAATATTTTTGTCAGAAATTCAAACCAATTGTGAGGCGGTCATTCCATTCTAATCCCCCATCAAACACCAATTTTCATTAGAGAAACCTATTAATCTCTTCATAAGTCCTTTATAAAACTATGTTTTTTCCTCATTTGGGGCATAAATTCCCAGTATTAAAGTCTTAGTCCCATTTCTACCACAATAAATCTACCATATCGTAAGTCAGTATTCAAATCATTTCCGAACATGCTTAAATTGGTCTGCTTGATTGATTCATTTTCAGGAAAAAACAAATTAAGAAGCACATATGAAGGATTTCTAGACTTCTGATTAAAACTGATGATTAAAAGCTGAATAAAATGGCCTCCAGTAAAGATTGTTACTATGTTGGAGTGGATGTGAGGTGGCATCAAAAATTCTGTCTGTGGTTTTTCAAACAGTGATAGCTCATTGATACAAACACCTCATCACTGTATGTTGTAATTACCCAGTATTTATTTTAAGCATTATCTGGCCCTTCAACCAAAGAAAAACATTCATAATAGCTTGCAAAAATCAATTAACACACCGGTGCCTTCCGGCTTACACTGTGAAAGACAGAAAGAAAGGAAAGGAAAAGAAAATGTAATGTATATGGGTCAAGCCTTAAAGCTCTAAAGAGAAGAACATTTTTAGTTTATCAAGCCCTGTGCAGCTGAGCAAGGTCAACGAAGGAAGAAGTACTGCTAGTCCTTGAATATGACCACAATTGAGCCCAAAAATCCTGTTCCTAAGTGAGGCAGTTGTAAAGTGAGGTTTGCCCCATTTTATGACTTTTCTTGCCACAGTTGTTAAGTGAATCACTGCAGTTGTTAAGTTAGTAGCATGGTTGTTAAGAGAATCTGGCTTCCCCATTGACTTTGCTTGTCAGATGGTTGCAAAAAGTTATCACATGACCCCTGGGACACTGCAAATGTCTTAAATATGAGTCAATTTGCCAAGCATCTGAATTTTGATCATGAGACCATGGGAATGCTGCAGTATCATGTCATAAGTGTGAAAAGCGGTCATAAGCCACTTTTTCAGTGCCATTATAACTTTCAGCGGTCACTAAATGAACTTGTAAGTTAAGGACTACCTTTATATAGGCTTCTGTAAGGTATCTTTAATCTTTAGCTTGGGGTAAATACAGAATCTTAGAAACTGCCAGAGGAATTTCCAAGCATCATTTATTATGATTTCATTAATGAAGAATTTTGAATGATTTAAATTTTTTCCTCTGGGTTTCTTGCCACTTGAAATCATATATCACCATGCCGTCAGTACTTTGCTTCAATTTGCTTATGCTGTACTTTTCCCTTAAATGCTTTCTTTCCTATTGAACTTGCGCTTGCATTCATCAATCAATATGTGGAAATTCATGAACATACAAATAGTCCTTGTTCAGCGGCTGCCTCATGTGATGACCATTAACAGTTATGACAGTCATGAAAAAGTAACTTTGAGATGACTATAAAACAAAGGAAAGCTGAAGTAAGATTCAGTGGTTGTTACATGAGGTAGCCACTGAACAAGGACTACTTGTATGTTCATGAAAAAGTAAGATCTAAGCATAGTTGCAGTTTTACACGATGACTGAGTTGCCAGTCCCAACTGTGGTCACTAAATGGGGACTACCTATGAATTGTTCCAGCAAAAATATTGTAAAATTCTATGCAGGTCAATGAGTGGAAACCTCAAGAAAAGATAGTGTAACACAGATGTGGTTACACTCCAAATTTGAGGAAGCTGCTGCTTTACTATTTAAGCTTTTTACTAGAACCCTGGACTTACTGCTGGATTTTGTTTCAAGATCCATACAGAACCAATAGCCCTCCCAAGGAAAAACACATGCTGAGTTTTTCTTCATTTCTACATTGTGTTGGTGACAGCGGTGCTAAATTTATTGCAGTTGTTAAGACACGAAAGTTAGAGGGGGGGATTTTTTCTGATCAGTAAATCACTCAGAGGTCTATCAATAAATCCAGCTCCGTTCTTGATGTAAGAAACATATAAAATATTTAATCAAAATCTTCTGAAAAAGCCTTACTCCGATCTCTTTTGGGAATATGGGAGGAAGAAGATTAAGAGCAGGCTTTTCTCCTGGTGGAGAGATGAATAGGATGGATTGCTTCTGAAGAATTTCAGTGAGTTCAGGAAAACCATTTTAGTTTAATCTGCTGCAAAGTACAATGACAGGCATCGCCGTCAGCCAGCTATCTTTGCTGCTCCATTAAAGTCATGTCTGAGAAGCCCTGCATTAAGAAGCTGAATGACATTATGACATTCGGTGGCTGGCAGACAAAATAGCTGCATTAGCACTGCCCCGCCCCCCCCCCCTTTTTTTTTTTAATGACCTACTTTTCTGTTTTTGGATTTTCATCTCAACTCCGTCCTCTCTACTTCGCGTTCTGAAGTTATGTCTGAAAAAGGACCCTTAGTCAAGCCCCGTGAACAAGATGGCAAACGTTGAGAGAGTTTTTAAATGCTTGGATTGCAGACAGTGCTCTCAGGCGATTTTGATTTTTCTTTCCCACAAATGAGAAGGGTGTACAAAATTGAGGGAGGGGCTGATTTAATTGAGAGCTAGGGTTTATTTAAATTGGGTGGTAAAGTATTAGCTTTTGGCAAATCTTTCCACAATGTTGTTGTTGTACTGGCTCACATAGATTTCAATTAAATAACACCAAAACTGTTTTCAAGTTTACTCCTTAAGAATTACAGGAAAGAGCCCCAGCATTTTCAGGTTATGTGATCATTAGATCTCTAGCAAAGAACAACTGAACAGAAGAAACATTTAAAGCAATATTTAAATATTTTAGAGAAAATGTTTCTTTGGGAAAGGGGACCTCTCTGCCTCAGCTGGAAACTAAAATAAAAGCCAAATTTGAAACTGGCTCATTACATAAACCCGAAATTAGTTTTAATAGTTGGACAATATGCAAGTAAGGGACAAAATGAAGGTGGAAGCTCCATTCCTTCTTCAGCCATCATTGTGACAAGAGTGGAGCTTCTGTCAAGTAAATTGTTAACCGTTTCTTCTCTATCTCTATTTTGTGGCAATTGTGATGGATGAGTTTTGCCGAATGAAGACAGAAACAAAGGAAGATAAGACTCTTATTTTTTTAAACCAGAAAAGAAGATAGAAAAGAAGATAGAAAAGAGAGGATGCTGCTAATACTTATGAGAGCTGCATCTGTTAAAAGTCTTATTTATATATGCGGTCTTTAAATGGGGATTGCTATTATTTTAGGATCAAGACTTTTGACACATTAGGAAAGAATGATGAGCCACAGCCAGTGCTGGACAGGAGAAATCATAGTTCATGTACAGACAACAATGAGTCAAGTTAATGTTTTTTCTCTCCATCTGTGGACTCTTATCTCCATTGTTTCCTGCTGCTGCTGCTCCTCCCTCCATGCAAAGTGGTACTGTAAAAACAGTAGTTCCTAGAATGATAAGAGAACAGTGGATCCAAATAAGACTGATGAACAAGAAGTGGGTTTTTTTTGGGGGGGGATTGCCTTCCAAGTCAATGTGGGCCTTGGTGGTGCAGGCTGCTAATCGTCTAGCACTTAGTGCAAGCTCCCTGCAATTAGTGCAGGCTCGAATCCCACCAGGCTCAAGGTTGACTCAGCCTTCCATCCTCTCGGGGTAGGTAAATTGAGGACCCAAGATTGTTGGGGGCAATAAGCTGACTTTGTAAAAATGCCGCTTGGGGGGGGGGGGGGGGGGCGCAAAACCCTAGTAATAAGCAGGCATATACAATGGAATGAAGGCTATTGCCGAGCACTTAGCATGGTGCTCCATAGACTGTAAGCCGCCCTGAGTCTCCGGAGAAGGGGGGCATATAAATGCAAATTAAAAAAAAAAATGTTGACACTTGGCAACTGCCCTGAACTTTCTGTAGTTTTCTTAGCAAGAATTTCAGAAGTGATCTCAGTTATCTCCCCAAGGCTGAGAGAAAATGACTGGCCCAAAGTCACCTTCAGAAGTACTTTTTTCCTTTTGTGCCTAGTTGTCTTAAATAATCTCTTCATTCAACTTACTTTAACTAGTTATTGCTAACAGCTGTACATCCAAAGGTAATGCACTCTACATTCTCTGGTCTAAATGCTGATCTATAAAGATGGCATTTGCTAAGTTTAGGGCAATTTTTGCAAAAAAGATAAACAATATTTTATATGAAAGAGAAACCAAAATAGAGGATAAATTTAATTTAACAGTTAACGAACATGGTTCAGGAAACCATGGAAAATTTAAACTATTATCCCATTTATTACCATGCTTTCAGAATCATTTATAAACCTTGATCTGCCCCAATCTTTGTAATTGTAGTATCCTTATTCTATCAGATAATAAACAAATGAAGATTAATAGAACAGACTTCAACACTTTGGATTTGATTTTGTTGGAAAATACCTGGATAATTATATGGATGATTTCAAATTTAATTTGCATCCGCTTACTCCTAATTTCTATAACTTTGTAATTGGCAAAATGCTGGCTGCCTGCCTGTCTATCTAGATGCAGGAAGAATTTAATCTACTTAGCTGTATTTTGTGTCTCCGGCACAGAACTTCCCAGATTTCCCGGAAACAACACTATGATAATTAGTAAAGGGAACAGCCTTTGGTTATTTCAGCTTTAATTCTCTGATGTATATAACAGCAGCAAAATACTGTAAAGACAGAAAATACAACACAAAGTGACTCATCGTCTATTCTACTCCGTGAAAGGAATAATTTGAAAGATGGAGATGATGCATCCAATAGATTTTAGACTGTGTGGAGATGAGAAGAATGAAAATGAGTTCTTCATGTTTTTTGATCTCTTGAAAACATACAATCTATGTTTAATGGCATCTTGTGTAGCTAGTAGGAATCAACTTTTGGGAGACTTTGGTGGCAGTAACAAAACATTGCTGGCCTTGGAGACTAAGTAGGGTTTGATCTACCAGGGAGTTCCAGGGCTGTAAATACCTTGGGAAGCTGAAAACATGTGCTGGAAGAAGGCAATAGGAAATAGTTTCTGTAGCACAGACAAAATGATAGTATAATCATGTGCATGTAGTTGCTATTTATTGCTTTTTAAAATGCATCCTATAAAAGCTTGCATGAGCAGTTTCTAAACATGGCATTTCTAAGTACGGTAAATCAGAAACACAATGTATGCATTTTTTTCATGAGATAAGTATGTAGCAGAGAAAGGAGAATATTATCACACCTTGCTATGAGGTAATCTGTATAACAGATAACAGATAATCAGAGTTGGAAGGGACCTTGTAGGTCATCCAGTCCAACCCCTCCCCCGCCCAAGCGGGAGACCCTACACCATTTCTGACAAATGGCAGTCCAATCTCTTCTTGAAAGTCTCAAGTGATGGCGCTCCCACAACTTCCGAGGGCAAGGTGTTCCATTGTTGATGGTTTATTTCAGCTTAATCAATGTTCTTACCTGCAGCAGGTTCTTAGATCTCACTTCCACCTCCAAAAGGCCATGCTAAGAAATCAGAGTCTTAAACGTAAAAGCCAGGCATTTCTGAAAACGTCACGAGTCAATGCACTGATTGAGATGATTCCTCTATCCAGATCCATGTGCTGCTTTTTAAGTTCAATATACAATGGGCTGTTTTTGAACATAAAAGGTTAGAAGAACTTTTTTGCTTTTTTTCTCAGGAGCAGATAAAAAGCAGGAAACAAGTAGCTTTTAACATTGCTTTCTATAACCTTCCCTCCCCTTCCTTCTCTTCCCTATTTAGCTCAGTAAGAGGACAGAAAAGAAGATTTTCCACTCTAAAAATAGAAATGTTTAGAGAAGCAGTATCACAGCTTGCACTGCTTTGGGCATTTTCCAACATGGGCAAAGCCTAACCCTCCCTACTCAGAGTTGCTTGTGAAGCAACACAATCCCTTTACCTAAATGCCTAACTATGTTGCTTCGCCTCATCGCTGATCCCCATAGTTGATGCTTTGAGAAGGCAATCGCATAGTGGGCACCAAAACATCAACTGCTGGCATTGATGGTACTGTGGACATCTCCAAAGTCATCCAAATCATGGGGAAAGGGCTCAGACAGGGCTCTTTCTAAAATGGTTTGAGGCCACCTGAATAGCAATAGCATTAGACTTAGACAGTATGTTTACAAGGTAGAAGGATTATTTGCATATTTCCCCAGCAATCTAGGTCCTCATTTTACCAATGCTTGGAAGGATGGAAGATTGAGTCAACTTTGAACCTGTCAGGATCAAACTCCAGACTTGGGGACAAAGTTTGTCTGCAATACTACATTTTAACCACTGATTCGTTTGAATGCTTCTAGTTGGTGGCCTCTTTGCACTAGTAAAGTGAATCATATTTCCATTGGGTCAAATCACATTTCTGAAGTGGAACTGCTTAGCATATAAGAGATAAGATAACCTTTATTGTCACATTTTTCCTGTGAGCACATTGGCACGCATTAAAATTGAAATACTGATTGCTGCTCTCAAAAGAAAATATAGAACCATACACATGCATGCACGTACATATATATAGATGCTATATGTACACACACACATATATATATATATGTACACACATATATGTACATATGTATATTAATCACAGTCCATTTTGAATACATAGCAGAAAAAAGAATATTGAGTTAACAAGGTTGATACTACTCTATGATACACTGTTACAGAATCTGATAGCATGTCCTACTAGAATTAAAGAAGAGAACAAATTCCAAATATTGTAAAGTTTTTACCAATTCCAGTTCTTGTGTCTCCAGTGACTATAAAAATAACACTCATTTTTCTAAAAAAAAAAAAACCCAGTCATCTTGAGATCATGTCAGAAATTCTTTTTATGAAGGGAAAGGATTTGCCAACACTTGATCTAGGTCTGACATTTCTTTCCATTACTGGCTCCCTCTGCTCTAGAATTTGTACATTAGCAAGGAAGTCCAAAAGGAAAATCAGTGCACAGATGTATACAAATAGTGGGCACTGGGCAACACTTTCAGTTCTGACTATTGTTTGGGGACTAGAACAAGGCTAATGGTAATATCCTTTCCTCCCTACTTACAGATGGACAACATTGGTAAAGGGGGACTTTACATTTCTCATAGAGCATAAAAAGCAGGTGTGTTCTTCCTTGCAAATGGCAGTGAAACAGTTTATCATGCCAGATTTTCTTAATGATACAAGATTAGTTAATAAGGAAAGTCATCAGCAAAATGAGGATAATTGATTTAGTGGCAATGAGGGCAATTTTACTTGCTTCCTAGAAAACAACAACGGTGACTGCCAAATGTAGTTTCTCTTCCAAGCCTTTTTTTGTTGTTGTGAAAGAAAACATTAATCTGTGTCGGCTGAAAATAGAAGATCATACAAAACCAGAATCATCTATCAATTAATTATCTTTTTTCCAGGAAAGAAATTAATTTCTGCTAATTATTAGCTTATTAATTATTTATTAACCTTATTAGCACTAAACAGGAAATTGTTCTCCAAATGCCAACCTAGTTAAATGCCTCTGAGAGTCAACTTTTGTTTCCCATAGGACTTGTTATTGGGATTAAGGGTTATCTGTAGAATAAAACTCTTTAAACGAAAAGTGGTACAACTAATCAGATGGAAAAGAAATGCGACATCTGTCATGCAGCATTGGTTTTCTTGCAAAAAAAAATATAAAATATAAAAGTATATATTATGTGTATATACCCTTCAGAGAAGTATAATGTGGCCACCCATTACAACTACATGTGATTTGAAATGTGCTGGTTTGTAAAGTATGGAATGTTACTCAGCTATGTGTCATGGTTCCAGTTCAGACAGCAATAACATACTGAATATTTTGTTCTAAAGTATGCCTGCAGAGTATTTATTAAAGTGCAAGGTCACACTGGGATGATTTTTTTATAAAGTGAAATCTTGTGGAAGAACCCCTGTGTGATAATTGCTCAAGTTACCAAGAAATAATGCCTCTTCAATCCAAAATATTTTCTGTTAATTTCCCTCCCATTTCATTTTAGAAATTAACATTATATTAATTCATTTTAGAATGAATTAATGTTTTAGAATTAACATTATAGTGAGATGAGAATGTTTTACCTCAGTTGTGAATATGTAAATCAGCTCATAAATATTGGCTCAACAATAATTTCTTAGTGTCTACGTTACAACAAAGAAGGCAGCTTTGCTATTTTGAGCATTGATCTAGCATTTAAAACATGGTTGAGAAGAAATCTAGCTATAGGAAGATGTGACTGGATCGATTTTTGCTTCTTTGCTCTGTATTCTACCCTTTAGCCAAGGATAACAGGAGAGTGGCTTCACAGCAATCCTATGAGGGAGACTTCCTAAAACCAAACACTGAGCTTGGAAGACAGAGAGACAGTCTTCTCAGCAATTGGCTGACCAACTACACTCAGCCTGTAGTCCTCAATGGAACTGCATCTAAATGGGGGGAAGGATGCAGTGGGTAACTCTAAGGTTTGGCTTTGGGACCAATGCTCTTCAACATCTTCATAAATGATCTAGGTGAAAAAATAGAAGGAATGCTTATCATATTTGCAAGGGTCACCAAGTTGGGGCAAATTGCTATCACTTTGGAGGATAGACTCAAAATTCAAAAGCATCTTGACATACTTCATTAAGAGGTTAAAAATAGTGGCAGGAAATTGGTACCCTCCAGACTTACAAGATATAGCCTTACAGTAAAGTAGAATTAGCTGATGTAGTCATGTTTCCTGTCTGGTTTAGCCTTGGAGGTTTGGCACCTAGACCACCCCTCTACCTTTAACTCCCAAAATCGACCTCACATACCACCATATAAGAATTAATAGACAGCTTAACTCTTTGTGTGTGCATGTGCATTCAAATCAGTCTTGACTCCTGATGACTGCCTGGACCAGTTCCTGCTTGGCAAGATTTCAGAAATGGTTTGCCATTGACTGCTTCTTAGGTTTGAGGAGGTATGATTGGCTCAAAGTCACTCAGCTAGCTTTGTGCTTAAGGTGAAAGCCATGGCTTCCAGGTTTGTAGCAACTACTTCTTGGTTTAGTAGAGGTGTGGACCACTTCTTTCTGTATCATTTCCTGTTCCAACAGACCCTGGACAAGTGGACTAGTAGTATCTCACAAACCAGAGATGGTATAGAAATAGGGGAGGGATGAACAGCGTTCTTGAAACTAAGGAGGTCTATAACCATGTTCAGATAAGCACAATCAGCTTCATATTATATACTGTAGTAAACAGGTACATAATTTGTTTAGGGCTACATAATCATCTGAATCTCTTGGGGAACTGAGGGTAGTAGAATTTACTTCACAATTTACAGCCTTACTTACCTGGCACAAAAGAAAGAAAAAACCTTGCCTTCCAGAGCAGGGTTAGATGTTGGCTTCCTGAGATGTCAGAACCAAATGATGGAGCTCCCTTCCCTAACTGAGATATATAGAGATGAAACAACTGCCCCCTTTTTCAAAACAACCATGCAAGGGAAGAGAGGGAGCTTAGAACAAAAATTGTATGCTCTGAATATCTATTGGATATTGTGAAATTCGTGCTTTTGGGTGACATTTTGAGAGAAATGCTTCATAAAGCTTTTTTTTTTTTTAAAGGATGGGGGTTTACAGATACATATACATATTACTTAAAAGGCAGAGAAGAACATTAAGGAGAATGTTCTATAATGACCTCCTTTTTGTTTGTATATCTACTTGCTTTCTTCTGTATGAAAGAGAAAAATAATACATAGCGCGCTGTGGAACACCCATGAAGTGGCTCCACTTTCATGAAATAAGTCAAAAAGATTTTCTTTGAATTTCCATGTAGTGTGCTTAGGCAGTTATATAGCCTCTCTATTAATGCAGATGCCAGTCTTGAATTTGACAACTAAGCTTTCTTGAGATTCCTATGGGATTTCTCCCTAGATCATTGCAAATTACATTAAATAAAGTGTAATGAAGTGTCACCCAGAATATGTACTATACAGCAGGGGGCATTGATGGACAAATCCCCTTCCCTTGGAAATTCTATAAAGATAGCTTTTATTTTGGGAAAGTAATACATTTACTCATAATGCCCAATCCTCTTACAGAAATGCAAACAGTTAAAGTAGCTTCTCATGGCTGTATGGAGATTTTTTACTGCAATTAGCAGCAGCTCACTCACTCACTCACTCAAACCTCCAGTCCCTTTCTTGATTTTCCTTTAAAGTTTTTCTTTCTAGGCCGGGCAGCCTTAAAGATGCAACACATATTAAGGGCCTACTGCAGGGCTGGCAAACTCGCGGCCTGTGGGCCAGATGCATCACGTGCTGGCCTCGCCCACCGCCGGTTTAGCGAAGGGGGGAAAAGCCACAATATGTCATGTGACACCTCTGTGACATGAGTTTGACACCCCTGGCCTACTATAACATATATTAGACTCCTACCTCAATGCAAACTCTTCTTGAATTGACTCTGCATGTTTCCCTATCACTTCTGCTGTGGTTGCTTCAATGCCATTTCTCCTTCTCTTTGGTCTCAGTTAGTGGGGCCCTTCCCTCCAGCAGGCATTGCCAATTATTTTCCCCTAACTTATTCTACCTCTGTATTCAGAAGCCACCTTTCCTTCTCTCTTGTTGAAGAGTGAGGGAAAAAACCCAAGCTCTGAGCTCTGTTTATTTCAATTAGCTTTTCTTGTTTTTTCTATTAAATAAAGCCACCAATTGCTAGTTGGATTTCTCTCATCCATCCTCTCTCTTTCTGAAAATAGACAAGCTCCCCCAGTTAGACCTTCTAGCTCTTACTTTCATTGGAAAAATACTTCCAAGAGCCCCCTTCTTTCTGAAGTCCCCTATTTCTAATCTAGCTCTATGTTGTTTATAATAGTGGTTTATCTTTTTAGAAATAGACACAGAAAACTGACGACAGAAAAAGACCTAAAATCATTGAATCTTTGCTTTAAGCACTTTTTTTATTTTTTTGTCATATGATGGACATCTGTTTATCCCAAATATATTTAAATTCAGTACTGTATCTTTAAATCCACTACTTCTGTGGAAGTTGGTTCCAAGCTTCCACTACTTTTTCTGTGAAGTAATACTTTCCAATCTTACTTTCGAACTTCTCTCCTGTCAGTTTGAAGTTATGCCCCTGTATTCTTGATTTTTGCTAGTAGTAATGATTTGTTAATTTTTTTCAATCAATATACCTCTTGAATTTTCTGTTTCATTTTTGAAAATAGCATGGTAAGTCTTGGCTAGTAAATGGGAGACAAGTTCTGTGCCTTCTTATGGGTAGCCAAATGTCTTAGATATTCCCTTCTCAATTTAGCTGGATTACATTGAACTTGTTTCATCAGTCTCACTGAACTGAATTATTAATTTTAATTTTAATTCTAATTTTATATTAGCTTTCCTAACTTGATGCTCACAGATACTGTATGTTGGCATTACAGTTCTCAAAGTTATGAGCCAGCTGTTGCCCATCAAGATTGATAATCCTGGTTTAAAGTTAGAAATCCCAACACCTGTGGAGGGCAAGGTGGAAGAACTCAATTGTAGGCTAATTGGCTAAACTTTCCCCAGAATTAGAATGTAACACTTAGGAAAATAGAGATCAGATGTTCAAAGCATTGATAGCTGGTTGAAATTACAGCGTTTAATTGATTTGGGCTTGGTAGGTGTGGAGAAAGTACATTTCTGGAGGGAATCATATGGACAGATGGAGGCCACTTGATCAGATTATTTTTCATATTAAAAAAATATCCAGCACATAGAAAATCAAGTCAGAAAGAAGGGTTCTACTGTAGCCTTTATCCGACAAACTCTTCAAGCAGCGATATAGCTGTATAAAGTCTGTTCCATTATGAAAGTTAGAGATTAGAAGAGGGTGCCCATGGCATCCCCTGGTGATATCCACAGGCCTTCAAATTAAATCTTAAAAAATAAATGGTAGCATAGTTGCACTGGGATTCATAAGATTTCAGGGGAGTTTGGGAATGTGATAAATTGTATGAATGAAATGATTGAAATATTATGGCTTACTTTGCTAAGTATTTTATTGTGGTGTCTGAAGTGGTCACTCAACCCTGGGCCAGCCGTTTTCTGCTGCTTGTAGATGCGCCTCCAAATGCAACGGCCCCATTTCCCAATAAGTATTACAGGCAATTCTCGACTGAGAACTATTTATTGAACAAGACGGCCTTGTCCAGCAGCTGCTTATGAAGTGCCAGGTTGGGCACATCTCATCAGTAGTGGGAGCAAGGAGATGACAAAGGTCAGCTGGGATGGCAGAGCATAGGTTGGCAGGAATCTTGGAATACAAGGTGGCAAGGGTATCTGCATCTGGGACTGGGCTTGGGGCAGCTGCAGCTTCTTAGGATGGCAAGAAGCCCTTTTGTACCATGCTGCTGGGCCAAGTTCGGCCTGGGCTTCATGGTGTACAACAGCTTCAGGGCTTCTTGCAGCCATTGCATGTCAAGAAGATCCTCTACAGTTCTTGGGGAGTTGTAGCTTTGTGCTATGCTGCTATGGCTTTCTGGGGTACAGCAGCTTTTGAGCCATGCTGTTTGGATTTTCCAAGGCATAGAAACTTTGCACCATGCTTATGAGCCAGGCTGGGGTTAGCTGAGGCTTCCAGAGGCAGCTGCAGCTTGGTACTACACAGTGGCTCAGGGACATCTTGCCATCTCAGAGGCACGGTGTACTGAGAGACCTCTAAGCCATGGTGTATTCTTTCCTTGGCATCCCTGTGCTTGCACATCCTGCACCCTTTTTCCCTGGCCTCCTTGAGCTCGTGCCACATTACAACACTACTCCAACTCATGCACAGCTGGTGCCAGGCCTCCCCAAGCCCCTTGCACCCCTCATCTCTTCTGTGGACTCCTTTTACTTCCTGTTTCACAAGTCTTTCATCTGGAGTTATGATGGCAACTGGGACTACCAGGATTGTCATTGCTAAGCATTGCAGTCACATGGTATTGTGTTTTACAACTGCATTGCTTAGTGACAGAAATTGTGGCTCCAGTTGTGGTCATAAGTCGAGGAATACCTGGCTATTGAGAGTTGACAGTTGCTGAGCTTTTAAGAAAATCTGAAAAGTATTGCCTAACAAAATAAATACTTTTTCATGTGAAGACATTTTAAGGGAGCAAAACTAATTATATTGTTGTGATGTATGGCACCACTTTAGAATCTCAGAGGAAATAACCAGATGAATCACAGTTTCTGAAGGCAGATGATTCTTATCTTTCCTTATCCCCTGCTTCTTTTCTTACATTTGATTTGCTTTTATTCTAAATAATACATTGTGTTTTTATTAAAGAGATAAAGACTTGCTTTTCTTTGTGGTGGGTTTTGTTTATCAAGATAAGATGTAAATTGTGCATCAGAAAAAGCATAAACATTACTTTGTCTTGGGAATATTTTTTTTCTCCTAGAAACTTA
This sequence comes from Bungarus multicinctus, assembly GCA_023653725.1. Classification (NCBI taxonomy): domain Eukaryota; kingdom Metazoa; phylum Chordata; class Lepidosauria; order Squamata; family Elapidae; genus Bungarus; species Bungarus multicinctus. The sequence continues at coordinate 137,993,715 of CM042834.1, forward strand.
TAATTAGAAACATATAGCATTCAAGAGTCCTATTTAGAATGTTGCGCAGTTGTTTGTATTCCTAAAATAATGGCCATTTCACTTTCCATGGAAGCCAGATTAAGAAACTGGTGGTAGCAGTAATAGAATAGAAGAGGTGAAATCCTCTATGAAATCCACCCTTTCTGTAGCTTTGTGAAAATGATTGTATGCATGTCAAACAAACCCATATTCAGGCTAGAGATGGGTGAATATCATTTCAGCTTTATGTTTTATAAATCTGTATTTTTTTGTCTAATTCTTCCATTGGGTATGTATGCTCTTTTGTTCCAAGGATGGCTTTTCTAAAAAGCAGTGTTTATATGTTCTTTGGGCATGTATATCTTTTGCAATAATTTCCTCAATATAATAGAAAAAAAGATTAAAAACTCCTTCGGATTCAGCAATACTCTTGGAACCTACATGCGTATGTCTCTAGTTTTTTTCAGCAGCAATATAGAAAATGATTTTAAGAGGTTTTTTTTTTTTCATTCGCAATGTGATTTTTTTTCCAGTTGAAATTCCTGGTGGCCTCCTGTCTAAATAGTAGCTGGGTCTTAACTCGTTTTGCTTTTCCTGGATCATCTAAAGCTAGCTAGCTGCTTCCATCTGACTGCATTGCCAAATCTAGGAGAAATATGAATGCAAATTTTGATTCATGTATTGACTGAAAAATGCAAAATTAGATTTATTTGCCTTCAGACCAGTGGTGGGATTAAATTGTTTTTGCTACCAGTTCTGTGGGCGTGGCTTGGTGGGCATGGCAGGGGAAGGATACTATAACATCTCCAGTCAGAGGTGGTATTTGCCGGTTCTCCGAACTATTCAAAATTTCCGCTACCGGTTCTCCAGAACTGGTCAGAACCTGCTGAATACTACCTTTGCTTCAAATATGATCTAAAAGAATATGTCTCTCTTTCCTAACATGGTCTATTTAAGAGTTACAAATCCAGTATAGCTCTCTAAGATTCAACCAATAATTTGTAAACACTGTAAACACATCACTGAACTGGTATAGGTTCAATAATGTGGTATAGGGTCTCCTGTCTGAGTTGGACTAGAAGACCTCCAAGGTCCCTTCCAGTTCTATTCTGATTAAAACTGTTGTGATCCTATGTCATCTGGACATTGTGACACCTTGGAGATAAATATTAAATAAGTATCCTAGCTGTAAATATCTAAATCTGATGTCTGAAGTATAGTTTGTAAAGAAAAGATGTGACATTCGGTAGGCTTGCGCGTACATTTGTGAGAAGAAAAGATGGGCAAGCCAGAAAGACATTAGGGTTTTATGCTATCTTAATCATATATAGCAAATTAAAGATAAAAGGCCAGTATTTTGATTCCCTTTAATAGATAACCTTCAATTTATGACCCTAATGGAGTCCAAATTTCCCTTGTAAGTCAAGACGGTGTCAAGACTGACATGTGACCAACCTGATTTTATGACTTTTTTTGCAGTAGTCATTAGGATTGTTAAGTGAGTGTGCTGATTATTAAGTGAATTAATTCATTCCTATGGGCGGTTTTGCCCCCAAAAGCCAGAAACCAGCTGAAAGGACTGGAAATCAGCAAAATAAGTGATTGTAAATCAGTCACATGACTGGAATGCTGCAACCAGCCATAAAAGTTGCCAAGTGTCTGAAATGTCATGTGACCAAGGAAGAGGTGTGACCATCAGAACTCTGGAACCGGTTCATAAGTAGCTTTTTTGGTGGGGCTGTCTATTGTAACTGGTTTAATCTGGGAATTGAAGTCCACAGTTTTTAAAGTTGTCAAGGTTGGACACCCCTGGGTTAAATAATGCTATCCATCAGGATCCCAGGCGTGTGTCTTCTCTGTGGCAGTGCCTGCCCTCTATCCCCCCACTAAAAAAAAATTCAAATGGCCCACATCCTATACTAGTATTTTGAGAGGCCTTAAAGACCTGCTTCTTCACCCAAGCGTTTGGAGAGAGGTTGACTGATTACCCAGTATTTCTTCTTTTCTCTTCCCCAATGGGTTTGCCATTATTGTTTTTCAGTTTTGTGCTTTGTGGGTTTTGTGTTGTTCTTTCTTTTTAAATATCTTAACAATGCAAACTGCCCAGAGGTGCTGGGAGTCAGGCAGTAAATAAATAAATAATTACTATTATTATAAAATTATTAAAATCTACCTCTTTCTCTGATTATATCCAAGTACCATTTTCTGCTTTGAGGACTTTATTCAGTGATTATATTTATTTGCCGTATTTAGCATGTGGCATTCTGTGGTTATAATATGAGTAACATTTACTTCTTCAACCTGGTTAAATCCTATCAGATGAAACAGGAAACTGCTAGCTATCTCACTTAAGTTTAACAAATATTTGTGTTACATGCTTATCTTATCTTGTCTCAAAGATCCTAACATTATTGTCCTATGTTACCTCATAGCAGTTCTTTGAAGTAAGTCCAGAAAATGGCTGGCATTGGCTTATCCAGCCAACTTTGATTCAGCCCAGACACTTTTGCTACTACCTCACATCATGCTTGAATACAGGTAGTCCTTGACTTCAAAGCATTAGTTTAGTGACCATTCAAACTTAAAACAGCACTTTAAAAAGTGACTTATGGCCATTTTTCACACTTATGATCACTGCAGCATTCCCTATGGTCACTTGGATACTTGGCAACTGGCATGTATTTATGATGGTTGCAGTTTCCCAGGGTCATGTGATCATCTTTTATAACCTTCTGACAAGCAAAGTCAGTGGGGAAGCCAGATTCCCTTAAGAATCATGTTACTGTTCTGGCCAAGGCTTCCTCAGACAGTAACAATCACACGCTTAGTCCCCAAAACCCTCTTTTTATTTCCACAGCTGTGAATTATATGCATTCACAGCCCGTAATGAGTCCCAAATAGTTTGTGAATAGTCCAACAGAAGTCTGCCACAGTCTTTTCAGGATAAGACTGATAAGCACCCACCTTTATCTCCCTTGAAATGCTGCCAATGACTAAATTATCTATTAGCTATACAAGGCCAAACAGAGCACAAAGTCAACACAGAGCTTCAGAGTTTAAACCAACCAGAATGAACAGAGTTGCTTCCTGCAAAGGCTCATGTCCCTTTGCTCCTCCTTTATATCTTATGGGAGGGGTCAATCAACTCCAAGCCTTACTCCCCCTTTTGTCTTAACTGTTCTTGCCTTCTGGCAGCTCTGCGCAAGCACGCACTGGAACAGGCTCCCCCTGTTCCTCTGCCTCGCTGATGTCAGATTCTGGAGGCTCCCGAGTTTGCACACAACTCTCAGATGGCCCTGGCTCCATCTTTGTGTTGGATGCAGATCCCTCGTCCGAGCTCTCCCCAGTCTCCAGGACTGGCCCATGTTCCTCCCCGCTGTCCAACTCTGCTGCCAGCTCTGCAGGCCACCAGCAGACCACAACAGTTACCAACTTAACAATTGCAGTGATTCACTTAACAAATGTGACAAGAAAGGTGATAAAATGGAGCAAAACTCACTTAACAACTGTCTTGCTTAGCAATGGAAATTTTGGGCTCAGTTGTGATCGTAAGTAGAAAACAACCTGTAGTTCATTTAGGAGAACTAATTTAACAAACACAAAATACGTTTGAGAATTACTTGGGATTCTAAATTAAAATGGGACATTTCCATAGACCAGGCCTGCACTACATGGAACCCACCAAGCAACTTTGGACGATCTGTTGGCATTTTTTAAAAAAGTAAATAAGTTTATCATTTTGGGTGCTCCAAGACACATTAGCATCTCCAGGCCTTATTAATGCCACCAGTTCCTGTGCTGTTGCCACTCTACTAATTGCCAAAAAGCTGATTGATGCACTGGGGATTCTTTTGTGGCCTGGAATTATTTTTAATTGATCAAAGTCATTCTTTTGTGAATCCTGCCTTGGACTAAGAATGTAGCATATCATTAGCCTTTTTGAAACTGAGAGATGTTACTGATATGGTTGTCCTCAGATATGACTTGGACAGTTATGGAGGATGCTAGATGGGTGCCGCATTTCATTTTGTGTTTGTTTTGTGTCTTCTGTCTGATTGTTTTCTCTGTGTCTCCATTAGGAGAGTCTGCTGCTGCTTTCCCCCAAGGATGTATCATTGGATATTAACTAGTCTAGGCTTTTGTCCCTGAGTAATCCCATAATTTCTAATGTCTTTTGGAACTCCATTATATTTCATTACACCTCTACATCTCTGCCTTAGATCAGCCATGCAAATCCACATCTCTAAGGGCTTCTCTGGTATTACTGCTTGAATGCTTTATCATGGCTCCGTTTAATATATGCAAGACTGAATTTTTCATTTTTTTTCCAAAGCCCATATGTCCTAATTTGTTTTTTCTTATCCTGTTAATGATATATGAAGCTTTAATTTTCTTTTATTCATTCTCATTTCCCAAATTCACTCTACCTCTAAATCATCTTGCTACTCTCTTAATAACATTACAAACTTCCAAATCTTCTTTTCTATCCATCAGTGCCGATTTTTGTATCTGATATATTATTATTCCTCAGTTAAAATATCACATATTCATAGACTCATAGCACTGGAAGGGACGTTGGAATTCTGCCCAGGGCAGGAATGACAAATCCCATCCCACACAAATGACTGCCCAATTCCATGACACAGACTATTCCAATGCTTAATACCTCTCAGGGTCAGATAATTCCTCCTTATTTTGGTTCTCATTTCCATCCATTGATTCTTGTCCTAATCCATCAATCATCCATCAATCAATTTTATTTGGTCACAGACCAGTAGTCTCATAAATCTAACCTTTGGCACCTCAGAGAATAAATCCATATCTTCTTTCCTGTGATAACCTTTCAAGAATGGAAAGATTGCTGTCTTTCCTTATCCAGCCCTTTTTTAGGATAAACATACCCAGTTTTCCATAGGACAGGTGTGGTGCAGCATGAAATGGAACTATCAATTTTCATTTTCTTAATATTACATGTTGGTTGGTAGCACTTAGCAATAGCACTTAAACTTGTACACCAGTTCATAGTGCTTTTACAGCTTTCTCTAAGTGGTTTACAGAGTCAGCATATTGTCTCCAACAATTTGGATCCTCATTTTACTGACCTTGGAAGGATGGAAGGCTGAGTCAACATTGAGCTGGTCAGGATCAAACTCCTGGCAGTGAGCAGTAAGTTAGCCTGCAGTATTGCATTCTAAACACTGCACCACCACAGTTCATTGGCTCATTTGGCAACTGCGGTATGCTGCTGCCCCATGCTGAAGTAATAAGTTAAGTGAATAGAAAATTCCAGAAAATGTGAACATAAAGGTGAAATTTTATAAAAGTATTGTAGGATTATACAATATTCATTGTATTTTGCTTAAATATATCTCACTTTTCTACTCTACCAAATATTTAAAGCAGCCTACAAAATTTAAAATCATCTGAAGTCTAGAAAAAGATTAAAATTAATACTAAAGTTAATTAGTATTCTGAAAAAGGGAAGCCTTTATGATTAAAAAAAAACAAGCACTGAGAGAGTGGGGGCAAATGCAACTGTTCCTCAAAGTATGTTATGTAACTGAGGGAAATACAATGAAAATGAAATTCTGACAACGGGTTTCTTCAAAATAGCTCTTCTTACAGATCTTAGCAATAGTAACTGGAGCAGTATTTCCTCAGGTACTCAATTCCTAAATCATTCAGGCCATGATTGTAAGTGATAGTAACTCTAGTTTACATTGTTACTGGTAGTAACTTTTTAAATTATTCTTGCAACCAATATAGATCTTTTAGTTTCGGTATCATACTTCCTCTTCCTTGCACTGGTTAGCAACTGAACTGCTTCATTTTCCATCAAATCTAACTTCTAGGTTCTTTTATTTATTTATTTATTTATTTTTAATATTTATATACCGCCCTTCTCCCGAAGGACTCAGGGCGGTGTACAGCCAATCACAGACCCCAATACACTATACAAAAGTTAAAAACAGATTAAATAATTTAGGCTGTCTAAACATTTTGCCCCACCCCCATAAGATAATTAAAACCCAAATATTAAAACCAATTAAAACGTAAGACTAAATTAAAAATCTATATCAGCCTAGGCCGGCCTGCTCAAAGAGCCAAGTTTTTAATGCACGTCTGAAAGTTCTCAGGTCCGTGTTGGTGCGTATCTCTGGAGGCAGACCATTCCAGAGGGCGGGGGCCCCCACAGAGAAGGCCCTACTCCTGGGAGCCGCCAGACGACACATAGAAGCTGACGGCACCCGGAGAAGGCCCTCCCTGTGGGAACGCACAGGTCTGTTGGAGATCACCGGCAGAATGCGGTCCTGCAGATAACCTGGTCCAATGCCATGGATCGCTTTAAAGGTCAGAACCAGAACCTTAAAGCGAACCCGGAAAACCACCGGCAACCAATGCAGCTCGCGCAGGAGAGGCGTCACATGGGAGCTTCGTGATGCCCCCATAATCACCCGCGCGGCCGCATTTTGTACCAGTTGGAGTCTCCGGGTGCTCCCCGCAGGGAGCCCCATGTAGAGAGCGTTACAGTAGTTCAGGCGAGAGGTGACAAGGGCATGAGTGACCGTGCGTAAGGCGTCCCGATCCAGAAAGGGCCGCAACTGGTAAATCAGGCGAACCCGATAAAAAGCCCCCCTGGAGACGGCCGTAATATGGTCTTCTAAGGACAGCCGTGCATCTAGGAGGACACCCAAATTGCGAGCCCTCCCTGTGGAGGGTAAAATCTCTCCCCCAATAGCCAGCGACGGAGTCAGCTGATTATATCGGGCCGCCAGAAACCACAGCCACTTGGTCTTGGACGGGTTGAGCCGGAACCTGTTCCCGCCCATCCAATTCCACACGGCCTCCAGGCACCAGGACATAGCCTCCACAGCATCATTGGGGTGGCCCGGGGTGGAGATGTAAAGCTGGGTATCATCTGCATACAGATGACACCGCACCCCAAAACCACGGATGATCGCCCCCAGCGGCTTCACATAAATGTTGAACAGAAGACAGCCACTCATACACTATACTGCAGCCATCAATGGTACCTACTGTACTACAACATAGATAACTTTTACTAAATATGACTGGCTGAGGAAGGGTTGCAGCTGGTACTCTAGGCATAGCAAGGCAGTGAAAGCTGTGATTTTCCACCAAGTATTTAGGGGATTTGTGTGTGTATGTATGTGTGTGTTACCATTTCAGCATTTTTGGAGCCATTTATTTTTAATTCTTTCTGTTTAGAACACCGACTAAGGAATAATTTGTCCATGATATCAGAGTCACCCAGGCCTCATTTTTTTCAGATCATCCAAAAATATAAAACCTAATCTGACCCTTACTGACTTCAGGTAGCTAGGTAACCAGTTGTGACATGTCCATGATTGCCATAGAGTGCAGGAAATTCTGAGGCCCATGACTGGGAAAATTGACCTTTCCTTGCATAGGGAATTTAGATAAGAGATTTCAGGCATTTAGATAACGCCTGAAATCTCTTTAAAAGAGAGGTTTGGGAGTTGCAGCAGTCCATTTAATGGTTCTCTTTGCTAGGAGTGCACCTACTTTTTTTTCTTGTTATTTCAAACCTAGAAGAAACCATCACATTCCATAGGTTCTGCCAAACTGTTAAGATACTTAAATTTAGTAGCTGGAGCAATGGGGTTGTGCAGTGAGTCAGAACAGACAGTTGTAGTTGGTTGGTTGGTGAGCGCTGGCTCTTGCTGGAGGCAAATCTATGCTGTGATTGTTGTTGTGGGTGTGGAGGGGGAGTTTCTCTTTTTCCCTGCCTTTTTCTCCTGTGGGCCTTGTGTGCTCTTTGATTTACCTTGTGATCAGTGGTGGGATTCAAAATTTTTTACTATCAGTTCTGTGGGTGTGGCTTGGTGGGCATGGCTTGGTGAGCACAGCAGGGGAAGGATACTGTAAAATCTCCATTCCCTCCCCACCCCACTAACCTGCTTTCCAGCTCCGTTCTCCTGTGCAGGGCAACAAAAGAAGACCCAGCCGATCAGCTGGGACTCAAAGGAGGCAGAGAATAGGTGGAGGCAGGACCAGTCAGAGGTGGTATTTGCTGGTTCTCCAAACTACTCAAAATTTCCGCTACCGGTTCTCCAGAACTGGTCAGAACCTGCTGAATACCACCTCTGCTCATGATGCTCCTGTTAGCCTGATTATCTCGTTTGGTGTATTACCTATAGATGTAAAATATATTTATTTATATAAAAACTACAAGTTCATGACAGAATCTATGACTTCATTTGGACACTTGTGCTATTCCTCACACAAACTCTTTTTAATTAGTCACACTTCAGCAGAAATAAAATCTGGATTGCTTTAAGTAGTTCGAGGTTTCAGAACAAGCGAAACCTAGATTAGAATTAGAATTCTTTATTGGCCAAGTGTGATTGGACAATTTGTCTTGGTGCAAATGCTGATTGGATGGATGAAGAGATGGATAGATGGATGAAGAGATAATGTTGATCCATGTCACTATTCTATTCTAGCCTCCCTTCATCCCTTCCCAGCATAGCAAGATTTTTCTGGCTGGTCTGCCACTTCTTCCAGCACCTTCTTTTCCCTTTTTGCTGGTTTGTGACTATAATAAAAATTAATTGAGTGAATGTCTAGGGCAGTGCAATCCATCAGCCCATTGCCCCCTATTTCCCACTACCTTGCCCCCTCCTCTACCTGCAGAGGTCTCAGCATAGTATATTCCAGTTGTCAGTTTCCTTCTTGGATAGGGTTACCCAGATAGCCAGAAAAAAGAGGACCTGTCCTTCCTTTTTTTCCCCTCTCATGTCTTCTCTCCAGCAGTCATAGCCTTAAAATCAAATATCCACTGGCTCTTTGAATGTCTAGTTTTTGGTTTTGTTTTTTTTACTGTTTTCACAATAGTCATGGTTCAAACTTCCGTGTATTGCAGCCTGGTGAATTGCATGCTTTTTTCTTTCCTTCATCTGTTGACAAGAGTCGACAGCCTAGATTTATGTCATTTATTTCCTGATTCCAGCAATCAGCTTCAATCCTGCCCCGTAAATCTGTGATCACTGTAATCTGTAGATCACATGACTCATTGTATGTTTCCATGGTGAAATTTGGAAAGTGTGTCATCGTCAATTCTATATTATTGCAGCAGGTCTTTTGAAAAATCAAGATTTATTGGAAAAATATTGTGATTGAAAAGCCAGTCTTTCCAATGCTGGGAAAAGTAACTGCATATATATGAACATTATTTTGTAACTTTTTGTCTCAAATGCAAAGAAAGTTAAATAGTTAAGGTATCCTCCTTCCTCTGGCCCATTTGTCGTCCTATTCAATTGACCAATTTCCAGCTTTCCCTGTTCCAATATGTGATATCCCTATTTCCAGAACTTCCAATGTGATTGTTTTCCTCCCCTGCCTCTTAGCAGCCACCTCTGCTATCACCACCAGTATCTTATCTACCTTCCCCCAGTTTTCCTACCATTTTGCTCTTCTCAACAACTGCTGAGATCACAACCAGTTACACACCCTTTGGCTGCCCTGCTCTCCAGTCTTGCAGGATTGTTGACAGATTCTCCTTTGAGTTCCAAGCTCAGGAAGGTTATGGCTTCTGTTGGGTGTGTATAATCATAAGTCTGATGCTACAAGGAATCATTTGCCTCAAGAAATAAACTGCAGTTACTACCAAGGCTTTCAGTCTGCCTAGGCCATGCCATTCTCTTCTCAAGCTGAGCTTTCACCTCTTATCAATATCCTACTTTATGGGTTCTTCAAATTAAAGCCTATAGTGTACCAGTTCTTTCTCCTCCCCATTCCCTCTCTTGAAGTCTTTCTGCAATTTATCATATATGCTTTCCCACATCTCTTTTTTCATTATTGCTGTTTTTTTCCTTCCCTTTCTACCCAAAGTCTTCCTGGTTCATCAAAGGCAACAGGCATCTCTTCTGCTATTCTTAGATGGCTGTGTGAATGCAGAGGCTGGAAGGCTTGGCTTGAGGTTCAGTGGGGGGGAAGGGATGGACTTCAATCCTAAAAATTAGGGTGCAAGTATAAAAAACACAAAATTAAGTAAATTGATATGGTACCAAGAACAAGTAAATATTCATATTTCTTATTCATTCTCATTCTCCCTCCCTCCCCACCCCTCTCTCTCTCACCCCCACCCACTCACACACACACACACACACACACACACACACAATCTTTCCTTTGCAGTTTTGGAATCATAATGATTCAGTGGGACATCATAGGGGAAGACAGAGAGTTTGGTGTACTGATTAAGATATCAGACTAGAAACAATATTTCATTTGCACCATTACAAGAAGTTGTCTCTGTTTACCTGTAATTTATTAATATACAGTATGATGGGCAGTGAAATGCCGCACAATATGTAAAGTCTAGATATTAACAGTTTCCTTGTTATATTTTCTTCAATGGAACCTTTTCTATAGACAACCAATTCTGTACTGTTGATTTCTTTACAAGACATTGTTATAAATATAATGGTAAGAATATTCTAGAATACAAACACAGGTAGTCCTTGATTTATTACCACAACTGAGCCCAAAATTTCTGTTGTTAATGAGACATTTGTTAAGTGAGTTTTGCCCCATTTTATGACCTTTCTTGCCTCGGTTGTTAAGTAAAACACTGCAATTGATAAGTTAGTAACCCGGTTGTTAAGTGAATCTGGCTTTCCCATTGACTTTGCTTGTCAGAAGGTTGCAAAGGGTGATCACATGACCTTGGGAAACAGCAACGGTCATAAATCTGAACTAGTTGCCAGGCATCAGAATTTTGGTCGCATGTTCATAGGGATGCTGCAAAGGTCATAACTATGAAAAATGGTCATAAGTCACTTTTTCAGTGCCATTGTAACTTTAAACAGTCATTAAATGAACTGTTGTAAGTCAAGGACTACCTCTACTGGAATCGGAATAAGGCACATTTCTTTCCATTTTTCACAATGATAATGCTGAAAATGAGAATATCAGGAATGGATTGGTTGAAACTGATTTAGATCTATTGGTGAACAATTGTGCAGATTCAGGCACCACAACTATAAAACCAGTTACCTTTTCACAAACATGCCATTGCAAAGATTTGTAAGAACTCTCAGGGTGTTGCATTAGGATGTCTTCTGCTTCTCTGTAAAGTCATAACTGTTGTGTAGCTTGCAAATTCCAGCTGTTAGAGCTGAAATTTAGAACCTTATAAAAATATTTTTTATAAGCCACCCAGAGTCACCTTATAAGATAGGCAGCATAAAAATGTAAACCAACCAACCAATCAACAAATAATCTACATGTAATTATTGTACCTGTACATGTAGTCCACGTACATGTAGCCCATGTAATTACATGGACTACATGTAGTTGTTCCAAAATGGTTTTACTTTATCTCTGCTGTGGTACACCATCGTATGTTGATTATAAATCAGTAGTAATCTTATGCAGAATCTTATTACTTGCTTCCTCAACCCACGTGGAAAATCAATGTCCTTCCATTTCTATCTCCTGCTATAGGTAAAACTTGCATGCTGTTCAGATTTGCTGCCCTTCATTTCTTCCTGGACAGACTGTTAACCTCAAATGTAGCTTTGCAGGCTTTTTAGAATCTGTGGAATACTATGCCACATTACTAGAATAGTACCAACATGATTTGAATGTGTTGAGGTTTTGTTTTGTTTTTCCTTCATGGAGTTTTGCAAATTTTGGGAAAATGAGAGGCAAATTCAGTAACTGATGAATTTGGGGCAGAGAAGTCATGCTGGTTAGTTGATAGGTTCAGCTAGTGTTTAACTGGGGTTGAGCAGAATCTGGCTAAAGCTTTTCTTGTGAGCTCAGCTGGATGCTAAATGTGTTTGCGGTTTGTGGATGGTGAGGACAAAGTGGGGAAATCGTTAAAGTGTGTGGCAGAGCTCATTAAAGACTTCAATCTACAATGGAGTCATCAGTTTGATGCAACCCTGTGGGATGGATATATTTCTCCAAGCAGTTATAGTTGAATTGCTATTTGTATAATGCAGTAGGACGTGCTTGCTTTGCTTATTCAAATGCGATGCCTGTGTACAATTTGCTCATAGCTGCATTTTCTGCTGGCATGAAGGGGAATTATGATATGGGCCGGACAATTTGAGCTGTGTATTTTTAAAGCCCTTCTTGGCAATTGGCATCAGCAGCCCAATTGTAAGGTCAGACTTCCTTGGAATGCAGGCAGGCATTGTGCCATGTTGTCAGATGGGCAAGAGATTAAAGAGCACAGCCCTGCTGTGTTGTGTGGCCCACATTGGATGCTGAACAAGACACATTTGTGTGTCAGCTTCATTTTAATTTCACAGCTCTTTGTTTTTGAGATGTCAGTTGCTAATCCAGCTTTGTAGATTAGAGTGCCTTCTTTGCACAAGTTACAAACACTACTCATATGGCAAGAGTGTGTGTATGGTGGGAGAGATCCTTTACCTCCCATGGCACCCCAGCCCTTTCGTTGTCTGTCTGAAAAATGAAATGTCAAATCCTGCTTGGTATATCAGAATTCATTTTAAAACATGGCACAGTGCAAATTTCTATCAGTCGTGCTTTTCATGTGCAGTTTTCTTAGAGACAATGATGTACATTGGGATCTGCTTTCTCATTTGCTTTTCAATACCACCCACAGATACCCTGCGCTCTACTTCTCCTGCCATAGTCTGTAATTCAAGATGAGCCCTGACAGTACTTTTTATTCTTCCTCCATCATATTTTAAGTGACTTTCAGACCATACTAATTCAGAGTATGTGCCCCAACCCGTCTGACTTAACTACAGGATATAAGTACACCTTTTGGTAAATTCATGTGTATCTCTTATTGCCAGGATAGTGTGATTTAGGATTCAGTATGTAATGTTTTTCTGCCTGTTTACTGTCTGTTTGGGGTTTTTTTTTCCTAGAGTCAACTTGATTCTTGTTGACCTCATAGGCATTTTATAAGTATAATGGCACTGACAGCATTACCTTTTTCCTAATAGAGTTCAATGTCATGCATCGTTTAGCACAAAACTTAATAATATTACTTCTCTTGTTCAGCAAAAAAAAAAACACCTCACAAGCAGGTATTTTGTTCACTAAATGACCTTTATGTTACAGTATATAAAAGAGAAAGGTAAAATGTTTTATATGTTTTAGGTGTTCCCTCTCAAAAGTTATATATATTGCAGAGTAAAAGTTTTACTCATTTTATAATTTGGTTTGCTTCTATGTATATGTGTTTTCAGGAAGGTTTAAGAATGAAGATTGAAAATGTTGCCCCATGTGATGAATAAATAATTAAAAGACAAATATTTTAAGGAACATATATAAAAATTGTGATATTGTCCAAATTATCCTAGCCTAGTACAAACATCACTAGAGAATTTCTCTTTCTTTTTTAGAAATCTAATGACATGATCTCCCCCATTTTTTTTTAATAGGATACAGATTTTCAGCAGATCACTGGTTTACAATCCTGGTTTAACTCTGAATATCAATAGCAACAATTAAAGATGTGCACAGGACACTCAAACTTGGCTGTCTTGTAACAGGTCAAATTTCAGAACAACACTCACTAAGAGACAGTGAGAACTAAGCCTGTGCCCCTTTGTTTTTAATTTCAAAGTTTCAAGGGTCAATAGGATAGTATGATGATTATGGCTACCATATCTGGGCTACAAATAGTACTAGATGAGAACAGCATTATCTTTATTTCTTTTCCACTATCTAATAATCAACTAGATTTTGTGGTCCAAAACTGGTAGCCCTAATATTGATTGCTATTATGCAACCAATGTGCAGAAAGATTGGGGGAAAGGTCGATTTTTAACATTTATTTGAAAATAGAGGGGGGAAAAATTCCAGGCAGTTCTGGACAGAACAGATAAACCTGTGTTCTTACCTATAATACGATCTCTAAGATGAAGGCCTGACACACAGGTCAAAGAGTGATTCTTTCATAATTCTTTTCTTAGCAATTAGTAACATTTCCTAGTTTTGAATGTGCTATTCACTGCAGTGCTGTGAATTTTCTTTAAGATTGCACTTATGTGACATTACAGGTAGTTCTTGACTTACAACCACAATTGGAACCAGAAGCTTTATTTCTAATCACGGTGGCTACTAAGTGCGTTGTTTCCAATTTTACTTTTTTTTGTGGGCCAGGATTGTTAAGCAGTTATTAATACAGTTGTTAAGCAAATCTATCTTGCCCCATTGACTTTGCTTGTCGGAAGCCAGCTGGGAAGGTTGCAAACGACAATCACATGATCCCAGGATGTTGCAACTGTCGTAAATACATATCAATTGCCAAGCACCTGGATTTGATCATATAACTATGGGGATGTTGCAACTGTTATAAGTGTGAGGACTGGTTGTAAGTCATTTTTTTCAGGGCTACTGTAATTTTGAACAGTCATTAAACAAATGGTTGCAAATCAACAACTACTTGTAGGAGAAGGCTAACTGTACTTAACTGCATGAATAATATGCACACACAAAATGGAAACTTTCATTCCACTATGATTTTTTTTTGTTTGCCATGCTCTGCTCATGATATCAGCATTTATAACTCACCAGCAGAGTTCAAGAGCCAATACTGTATTTATTTTATGTGTTTAATTTATGTCTTGCATTTTTAATGAGTATTCCAGGACGCTCATGCCAATCAGACAGCTTTTCTATTTCTTAAAACCACCCAAAGCTCTGTATCAACAAAGCGTAAGAATAATAGTGATAAAAACACACAGCTGAGAGTTGAATTGCTAGGTTGTTGTTCTTTTTTGACTTTAGAGATAGAGCACTAATGATATTACATTGTCTGGTAGTAATATCATGTCTGCAGCAGGAAACCCAAGCTTGGAGAACATTAAAGACCCAGAAACATTCATAGATGGATATATAGAATATATTGGTTGCAATAATCTCAGGGGTGCGTTGAAATTTGGAATCATATAAAAGTCAGTAATATTGATTTGAGAAATAGAACATTCCTTCTAATACAAAATTGCAATTTCTTTAAAGATAAAGTCTGTATGTAAATCTACCCAATTTTGTTAAATGCTGGCTTTAGATTCAGAAGTTTATGTTCTTTAAAATGAACATCTAATGTTTTATTGTGCATTCTGATTATTTATTGATTAAAGGCATTTGGGGTACCATTTCCATTGATTAATTATCTCCCACTTTTGGTTTACCTGCATGTTACTGTTGGGAAGTTTAGTATTTGCTTTTGTCAATACGTCATGAATTTGTATCTTGTTGTACTTTGGTAATAGCTTTCAGTAGTCTATTGAGAGCTGTTAAATCAAATGAAAATGGGTCCTTGAAGACTACTTTTGAGATTCTCTTTGTACAGAAGTCTCATTGATACAAACAAGACTTGCTATCCAATTTAAGAATTAGAGCATGGCC
This sequence comes from Bungarus multicinctus, assembly GCA_023653725.1. Lineage (NCBI taxonomy): Eukaryota > Metazoa > Chordata > Lepidosauria > Squamata > Elapidae > Bungarus > Bungarus multicinctus. The sequence continues at coordinate 138,009,102 of CM042834.1, forward strand.
TCCATCAACTCTTCTAGAAGCTACTGTATACAAAACTTTGTGACCTATTTTGTATGGTGTTATAGACAATATTATATGAAAGAATAAAAGCTACTGTATCATGAAAATAGAAAATATTGTTGCTCTATTTTTTATTGGTCTGTTTTTCTTTCTTTAGCTCAGCAGAATTCACCAAAAATCCATGAAGGCTGGTGGGCTTATAAGGAGGTGGTCCAGGGAAGCTTTGTTCCAGGTAAGCGCTATATTCATTATTCAATGATTATGTGAATTGTTGCTATTTTATTCTGATATACATCATAACATATAGTGTTGGCTTTTATGTTTGAAAATTTCAAAAATTTAGATACCAACAGTTGTGCACTGCAACAAAAATCAGAATGTAAGTCAATAATTGGATTGATTCCTTATCTCTCACATTAGATGAAGCATCATAGTTACATGTATAGAAAACCTTATGGTTTTTTTTAACTTTATTAATTTTCAAATTGTGTTTCTTAAGTTGGAGAGGAAAAAAAATGGCTCCTGCTTTTGGCTGTCTTTTCTTATATTCAATTTACATTGAAATCTATGGAACTCTTATTTCTATAAGATTGTTTTTAAATATTCTGGGAATTCTCAGAAGGGTATAACCAAGGAGATAGAAAGGAGTGGTCCTAATTAAAGGAAAAATATGGGAAACATACTTGACTGCTGTGAGGAGGAATTGGTTCTTATTTTTTCTGTACTTAAACTATTCTGATTATTTCAACTCAAAAGCTTCACGTGTTCTATTTTCCTCATGTTAACTCAGGTTTATAATCTTTCTTTTGAGATAGGCCCCAACCTCATTGACCCTCTTGATATCTCCTTAAACCTGGTTTTGTCAGCAAACTTGGGGATTTCATGTAAATTATTATATTGTACATAAGACTTGGAATGTATTCTATGGTTTGGGTATTATTTATGCTTTTTAGGTTTTTTTTATTGTTTTATTTAAATTGTGTGTGCTACTCCGAGATACATACATAAGATGTTATATACATTTGATAATAAATATCTATGGCTTATATACGTTTGATAATAAATATCTATAGCTTCTCCTTTCTTATGCAATTAAGTAATAGTTTGCTATTTTGGATGTATGTGCACTGAGGTAAATATTACAAAATCAAGGAAATACATTCATGTAGTTAAGAATATGTGATGAGTATATGTTCTATTGTATATATCTAGTGTAGGTTTTAAGATGGTGTATGGAAGGATAAATAATGATAATGGCTCACTGACCCCTTGAGAATTCTTGACTGACCACTTGTGAGAAGGGGTTTAAAAAACATTTGTTATACACATATTTGCTGCAGGAGAGTAGCCTATAAACAGAAAGGAGAGCTTTAAATCATAACATACAGTTGTATAACCTTTTTTTGTGAAAGCCACACACTTCGAGTGATATTCAGAAAAAAATGGCACTAACAGGATATAAGTATCAGGATAAAAAATATGTTTAAATTGCATTTTATATGTTCACTTCCCATTTATCCAATCATTTCTCCCTTTTCTATATCAAAACTCAAAATTGGCTAGGATTTTTTAAAAGGGCAATGGAGATATTATACAATTCTTCAGAAATCTACTTGTGACTCAGGGGCCTCAGGTTTGCATCTCAGACTCATTTTTTTATCCAAATATTGAAGTCTTTTGCTCATGTTTTGATTTTAACAGTCAAGAGATATTCACAGCAATCTCTGATTTATTTAAATGTTAAAGGTCTGAATCAAAAATAGAAGTTTGCTTTATGAAGCATGATTTCTAACAAGACTGAAGGTTCTTTGATCCTGGACTTGGTGACTTAATTATTTTATAAAGTAGGGAACCATTCCGCCCTTAGATTCATATCATTTGAATACCCTGAAAACTTTATTTTTCCCTGCTATCTCATCCTTTTTTTGTTTTTCAAAATGAGGGAGAGATGGAAAGGGAGAGAGAGATGAGCCAACTACAACTGGCCTTAAATGCAAGCTACTCAATGCAAGAAGCCTTGTAAATAAAATACCTGAATTTCTCCTCTTACTAAATACAGCTAAATTCGACACCATATTTGTCTGTGAAACATGGCTCAATGCATCTCTCCCTGACTCCATCACTACAGTAACAGACTATCATGTTTATTGATCAGATCGTGAAATCTGTAGAGGAGGTGGTGTTGCTATCTTCTATAATCATCTAAAAAACATCCAAATTACCCAGGAGCTTGTTCTTCCTGACCATCATCTGTGAACTGTCCTTAAATATCACATTTCAACCTCCTGCCCACACGCTTTATCTTTCTTGGTGACCTCATTCTACCTCATATTAACTGGACCCTAAATGAATGTAAAACTGAACCCATACATGCAACCTTCTACAATGCTGTAACAAATCTGGGACTGGAACAACTAGTAACCAACAATACTAGACTTAACAACTGCCTCGATCTCATCTTCTGCAATAGTTTGAATTCAATTTATGGAATACAAATTAAAGAACCCTTTTTCAACAGTGACCAGACATGATTGACTTTTGTCTCAACATACGTCCACACAAAAATCATCACAACGATGGGATCCCCAATTATAACTTTAAAAAGACAACTATGATTTTATAGACAATGATCTCTCATCTCTTGATTGGCAACTTCTATTCATTGCATGCAATACTGTTGAAGACCATTACAACATATTTTTACTTGAAATCAAAAGAATCACCAAACTATATGTACCAATAACAACTCCCAAAACCAGAAAAAACAAATTACCCATTACAGTAAGGAAGCTTTAATCCAAAAAGAAATCACTTTGGCAGAAAAACAAATCTGTTCATGTTGCCAACTTCAAAAGCCGATACAAAAATTTATGCCACCAGATAAAGACTGAATGCTCCAATTATCACATTAAACAAGAGGAAAACCTTTTATGCACCAATTCCACCTGCACTTTCTACAATTTTGTAAACAACAAACTAAAAGACTCAAGGACCATCCCACCCCTGAAAGGACCTAATGGTAAAGATTGCAACGATGACACCATTAAAGCCAACCTCTTTAACACATTCCTTGGCTCAGTATTTGTAAACAGCAATGGATCGTGCCCAGTATTTCCTAGTCAAAGCACAGAGAACTACAATGATCTAATACATATCGATTTTACAGACGACAATGTTGAAAAAGCACTACACAATCGAAAACCATCTCCATCTATTGGACCAGATGGAATATGTGCCTACTTAAAAAAGCTAACTACTGCCATTGCAGAACCTCTAAGCATAATCTTTGAAAAATCTTTCAGGACCAGCTCCTTGCCAAACCTATGGTCATAAGCCACAGTCATTCCCATCTTCAAAAAGGGAGACCCCAGCCTAGTTGAAAATTGCAGACCAATCTCTTTATGTTGCGTCACCTGTAAAGTCATGGAATCAACTATTAACCAATCCATTATCCTCCACTTAGAGACAAACAACCTACTCTCTAATAAACAATTTTGTTTCAGAAAAAAAACTATCCTGTAATCTGCAACTCTTACACTGCAAAAACAACTCGATCAGGGCAAAGCAATAGATGCAATCTACATAGACTTCTGTAAAGCCTTTGATTTAGTGGCACACGACAAACTACTCCTAAAACTAAAATCATATGGTATCTCTGAAAACCCACATAACTGGATAGAGGTATTCTTGTCAAACAGATAACAAATGGTCAAAATTGAGAGCATCCTATTAAATTCTGTACCTGTCAGTGTTGTCCCCCAAGGCAGTGTTCTTGGACCAACTCTTTTCATACTCTATATAAATGATCCCTGTGATCATATCAAGAGCAACTGCATTCTCTTCGCTGATAATGTAAAGCTATTCAACACCACAGACAATATTGTTACCCTTCAAAAAGACCTCGACTATGTATCAGAATAGTCAAACAAAAGGCAACTTCAGATCTCAACAAATAAATGCTCTGTCTTACACGTTAGCAAAAAAAATCAGAAAATAAAATACAAGCTGAATAGTCAAGACCTTGTTGACGATCCAAACTCTGTCAAGGACCTTGGACTACTCATCTCTAATGATCTAAGTGCTAGAGCCCACTGTAACTACATAGCCATAATGGCATTAAGAGTTGTTAACCTAATCCTACATAGCTTTTTCTCTAGTAATATCACACTACTAACTAGAGCATACAAAACATTTGCTAGACCAATATTTGAATACAGCTCTTCAGTCTGGAACCTGCATTACGTATCTGATATTAACACAGTTGAGAAAGTCCAGAAATATTTCACAAGAAGAGTTCTCTACTCCTCTACTTGTGGCAGAATACCTTATGCCACCAGACTTGAAATTCTAGATCTAGAAAAACTAGATCTACGCCACCTTCGGTCCAATCTAAGTATAGTATATAAAATTATACATTACAATGTCCTACCTGTCAATGAATATTTCAGCTTCAACCATAACAGTACAAGAGCACACAATAGATACAAACTCAAGGAAAACCACACCAAACTTGATTGCAGGAAATACAACTTCAGCAGCAGTCAATGTCTGGAATATTCTACCTGACTGTGGTTTCTTTCCCAAACCCCAAAAACTTTAAACTTAGACTGTCTACTATTGACCTTACCCCTTTCCTAAGAGGTCTGTAGGGGGTGTGCATAAGCGCACCAACATGCCTACTGTCCCTGTCCTATTGTTACTTTTTATTTTTCTTATATTTATCCATTTCATGTATTCATAACTATGTTTATACTTATACCTGTTATTTTATAATTGCTTGACAAAATAAATAAATACATAAATAAATAAATAAATAAATAAATAAATAAATAAAGTTGTAATCCACGTGATCCAAGAAAATTATGCACTTCCTTGAGAAACTAGCTAGGAAACAGGCTTAAAAATGGCAGAATAAATGCTCCTGTTTTGGCAATTGGAATTATGTGGCAAAATAAGAGTATAACCATTGTGGATGATGGATGGCCTTTAGTCCCTGTCTCTAATTAACAGATTTGCTCTCATTCTGTGTTGGAATATGTGCACCTTCGAAGGCTCTTCCTAACATGCAATTGTTGCCTGATCTCCTTCATTGGTCTAACATTGCAAGTCTTTTTGGAATTATAATAGCACTTAGACTTATATACTGCTTCATAGTGCTTTACAGCCACTCTAAGCAATTTACAGAGTTGGCATATTGATCCCAACAATAATGCTTGAGAGCTTCTATTTAAATATAAGCCTTAATGTTTCTTCCATACAGAAGATGTATTTACCGAACTTAATGTTATTATGTTTTCTTTTTTCATAGTTCCATTGCCCCTACTGGCAAATATGCAATAGATTGCTCGGTCATACTCTGAATGCTTAACCCTTTGTCAGAAGTTGGGGCAAAGGGACAGGAATTTTACTTACAAGTACATACAATTTTGCATTTATAGTGATGTTTGATATATCTAGTGGCCTTATTTTAACGGACTATACATACATAGTCCTATACAGACAATTTCAGAGCGATGTTAACTGTTTCATTCCCTCATTCATACAGCTTTTTTCTGTGCTTTCAAGTCTAGGGTAAGTTCTGTCCTAGGGAAGAAGAATGAGAAGAAGGAAATATACAATTCTTTTTTGAGCTCCTTGGGTTTCAGCACCATTCTCAAACCTCACATTTCCGCTGATACCTGTTCTGATTTCTAAAACCTGCAATTATTTCCACCTGCCAGTTTTCTCAGTTGATCTCTGTCTTGGGTCTTATTTGTTCCTGCTGGGTCTCCAACTGCAAATTCATCCTTCTTGACTCATGCCACCTCACAGTCCACACCACACAAAAATAATAGCACAAATTCACAACAACCTCTTCCTCCATTACTTAATGCACCTGCCATTTTATACTGTATGTTTGCAGCTAAAAGGCAAGGATTGCTTACTTGAATTAAGCATAAGGCTTCTTAATGTTTATGTGACATTGAGCCTGATTTTGGCTCTTATTTTTCAGTCCCAAGACCATCCAGATAACTTAACCTGCCATCCCTTGACCACAAAAACTTATATGAGATTCAATATTTGTTACTAGTCTTATAGTTAGGTTTGAGCTTTCCACACATCATCAAAGCTTGGCCTATTTGCCTCTTTATGAGAAGCTTATATTTTGACCCAAACATGCTTTTCTAAACAAATGCCATTCATTTAGAGTTTGAGATATAATCCTGTTCCTCCCCCTCCACCACCATCCACAATTTAGAGCAGGAAGCAAACATACTGAATATAACTATTATATGAGAACTCCTCAAGAATTTTTAGCTAGTTTTAGTATTTTTTTAAAAAAAACCTTTGGTGTGGTCTTATGTATTTCCTACAAGTGAATTTATGAACTCCATTGTAGGAGGAGGATTATACTAGATAAAGAAGGCCATATAGTAAGTGTTGTATCTCATCTTACATCATCATTAAAAGTTCAGATCAGTTAATATAATTATCTGATCATTTGAAAAACAATTGTTGCATGACTTGCCTGGGAAAAATAATGGATAAGAGTTAAGACGATTATCATGACTTGAGCGGGAGAAGTTAATCTGATTTTCACTTTCATGTAAACAAAGCAGACTAGATTACTATCTTTCCGTATCCAATGGTGGTGGGTTTTCTGGAAAATGTTGAATAGGAAAATATTCTGTTGCTATAAATTGAGTAAAGAAAGGAGCACAAGAGTTTTGCAGCTCCTTAAATATAACTTTTTATTGATCGCAATCTTCTTATTCAGATGAAATTTGATTCAGAGTTTCAAGCATGTGCTTGTAATAGGAGAAGAATTTTAAACAGTCCAATCAAAAGGAAATGAAATGCAAAATATACAGATATGATGATTATCTTATTAATAGTGACCACTTGTAAAACAATTGTTGAGTAGAAATATTGTATGGGAAAGTTGATTAAAGCATGCAATGTAAAAAAGCCTTTGTTATTATTGATACAACAGGAGATGCCATTTACTGTAATTTAGTTGCTTCCAAAGAGAAGCATGTGGCACACAAGAAAATATGTGTCTGGTATATAGCTTGTTGATGTTTATGTGTCAGTAGGCATGTCATCACTAACCCATTACATGACACTTGCCCATCTTTGCTTCAACTCAGGAATACTGAATGCTAAACATGGGACAAAAAAAATATCTTGTAATCTTCTAATAACTGATCATCTTCCCTTTTACTTTAAAACATTTTTACAAAAATCTTAGTATAATGCTAGGAGATAATTTGAAGATATGTTATACGAGGAAAAGTGCTGCATTGAAAGGTTTTCCCCAGTGTTATTTATTTTTTTCATCTACTCTTTTATGCAATAGAACAGACTCATAGGAGTGTGGTTTTTAAAGCTTGTAGGTCATCTTAAATATAATAAGGAAACTATTCTTGCCACTAGAAATAATTATGTATATTATTAAGAATATAATTTCCTGGGCTTGTTGTTTTACTGAAAATAATGAGAGGATAGGCAGCTTCTTACTCCAATAATCTCTTTTCTGCTGCTTAGGAAAGGCAGCTATGCCGATTCCCATTAGTCTTGAGGTCCTGCAAGAGTGGCTTCCTTGTTAACAAAATACTCAAAAACACTACAAGCCCCCAAACCCCAAATAACAATAGAAAAGCAAAACAAAGGTATGTCAGGGAATAAGATGGAAAGGGTAAAGGGGATAGCAATAGCAGTAGCACTTAGACTTATATACTGCTTCATAGTGCTTTACAGCCCATTCTAAAATGTCAGCATATTGCCCCAAACAATCTGGGTCCTCAGTTTACCAACCTTGGAAGGATGGAAGGCTGAATCAATCTAAAGCCTGTGGGACTCAAACTGCTGGCAGACAGTAGTCAACATAAGTAGCCTGCAGTACTGCATTCTTTCTTTATCTATTGTATTTATTTATTTTATTTGTCCATTGCTTACAAGATAATAGGTATAAGTAAAACATAGTTATGAATACATGGATACATATAATAAAAATAAAATATAAAAGAAACAATAGGACAGGGACGGTAGGCACGTTGGTGCGCTTATGCATGTCCCCTACAGACCTCTTAGGAAAGGGGTGAGTCAATAGTAGAGAGTCTAAGGTTAAAGTTTTTGGGGTTTGGGGAAGAATCACAGAGTCAGGTAGAGTATTCCAAGACATTGACCACTCTGTTGCTGAAGTCGTATTTCCTGCAATCAAGTTTGGTGCGATTAACCTTGAGTTTGTATCTATTGTTTGCTCTTGTGTTGTTATGGTTGAAGCTGAAGTATTCATTGACAGGTAGGACATTGCAATGTATGATTTTATATACTATATTTAGATCGGACCAAAGGTGGCATAGTTCAAGGTTTTCTAGGTCTAGAATTTCGAGTCTGGTGGCATAAGGTATTCTGCAACGAGTAGAGGAGTGAAGAACTCTTCTTGTAAAATATTTCTGGATTTTCTCAACTGTGTTAATATCAGATACGTAATGTGGGTTCCAGACTGATGAACTGTATTCGAGTATTGGTCTAGCAAATGTTTTGTATGCTCTAGTTATTAGTGTAATATTACCAGAGAAAAAGCTACGTAAGATTAAGTTAACAACTCTTAGCGCCTTTTTGGCTATGTAGTTACAGTGGGCTTTAGCAGTTAGGTCATTTGAGATGAGTACTCCAAGTTCTTTTACAGAGTTTGGGTCATCAACAAGGTCTTGACTATTCAGCCTGTATTTTATTTTCTGATTTTTTTTGCCAATATGTAGAACAGAGCATTTATTTGTTGAGATCTGAAGTTGCCATTTGTTTGACCATTCTGATACATAGTCAAGGTCTTTTTGAAGGGTAGCGGTATTTTCTGTGGTGTTGAATAGCTTTACATCATCAGCGAAGAGAATGCAGTTGCTCTTGATATGATCACAGAGGTCATTTATGTAGTGTGTGAAAAGAATTGGTCCTAGAACACTGCCTTGGAGGACACCACTGTTGACAGGTATAGAATTAGATAAGACTCTCCCAATTTTGACCATTTGTTGTCTGTTTGACAGGAATGCTTCTATCCAGTTATGCAGGTGTCCAGAGATACTGTAAGATTTTAGTTTTAGGAGTAGTTTGTCATGTACCACTGAATCAAAAGCTTTGCAGAAGTCTATGTAGATTGCGTCTATTGCTTTACCCTGATCGAATTGTGTAGTCCATATGTTTTTGCAATGTAAGAGTTGCAGATTACATGATAGTTTTTTCCTAAAACCAAATTGTTTATTAGAGACTAGGTTGTTTGTTTCTAAGTGGAGGATGATGGATTGGTTGATAATTGATTCCATGACTTTACAGGTGACGCAGCATAAAGAGATGGGTCTGTAATTTTCAACTAGGCTGGGGTCTCCCTTTTTGAAGATGGGGATGACCGTGGCTTGTGACGATAGTTTTGGCAAGGAGCTGGTCCTGAAAGATTTTTCAAAGATTATGGTTAGAGGTCCTGCTATGGCAGTGGATAGCTTTTTTAAGAAGTAGGCACATATTCCATCTGGTCCAATAGATAGAGATGGTTTTAGATTGCGTAGTGCTTTTTCAACATTGTCTTCTGTAAAATCGATATGTATTACATTATTGTAGTTCTCTGTGGTTTGACTAGGAAATACTGGGCATGATCCATTGCTGTTTACAAATACTGAGCCCAAAAATGTGTTAAAGAGGTTGGCTTTAATAGTTTCGTCATTGCAGTCTTTACCATTAGGTCCTTTCAGGGGTGGAATGGACCTTGAGTCTTTTAGTTTGTTGTTTATAAAATTGTAGAAAGCATGGGTGGAATTGGTGCGTAGAAGGTTTTCCTCTTGTTTAATGTTATAATTGGTGCATTCAGTTTTTATCTGGTGGCATAAATCTTTGTATCGGCTTTTGAAGTTGGCAACATGAACAGATTTGTTTTTCCACCAAAATGATTTCTTTTTGGATTGAAGCTTCCTTATTGTTTTGGGTAATTTGTTTTTTCTGCTTTTGGGAGTTGTTAATGGTATATGTAGTTTGGTGACTCTTTTGACTTCAAGTAAAAATATGTTGTAATGGTCTTCTATAGTATTGCATCCAGAGAATAGAAATTGCCATTAAAGGGATGAGAGATCATTGTTTATAAGACCATAGTTGCCTTTTTTGAAGTTATAATTGGGGATTCCGTCGTTTTGATGATTTTTGTGTGGACGTATGTTGAGACAAAAGTCAATCATGTTGTGGTCACTGTTGGAAAAGGGTTTTTTAATTTGTATTCTGTAAATTGAATTCAAATTATTGCGGAAGTTGAGATCGAGGCAGTTGTTAAGTCTAGTGTTGTTGGTTACTAGTTGTTCTAGTCCCAGATTTGTTACTGCATTGTTGAAGATTGCATGTGAGGGTTCAGTTGTACATTCGTTAAGGGTCCAGTTAATATGAGGTAGATTGAAGTCACCAAGAAAGATGAAAGCATGTGGGCAGGATGCTGTCCATGTTAGTAGTGTATTTAGCTTGTTTGCATGTTCAATGTCATAATCAGGGGCTCTGTAACATAGTAAGAACCGAAATGTGATATTTAAGGACAATTCAGAGATGATGGTCTCAGGAATAGCAAGCTCCTGGGTAACTTGGATGCTTTTTAGATATAGGGACTTTTTATAGAAGATAGCAACACCATCTCCTCTACGGATTTCACGATCTGATCCGTAAACATGATAGTCTCTTACTGTGGTAAGGGAGTCAGGGAGAGATGCATTGAGCCATGTTTCACAAACAAATATGATGTCGAATTTAGCCGTACTTAGTAAGAGGAGAAATTCGGGTATTTTATTTACAAGGCTTCTTGCATTAAGTAGCTTGCATTTAAGACCAGTTATAGTTGGGATAGAGGTAGTTTGGGGCGTGCATGCCTAGTTTTGAGTGATGATGGATTGGATGGGGTGGGGTTGGATGTGGAGTTGTGGGTTGTGTGACTTTCTTTTGATGCAATCAGCTCTGTAGTCATTGTATAGGTCCTTTTCTCTATTGTCTAGACAATATTTGAGTTCAGCGCAGAGTTCACGGGAGCGGATTCTTTGCAGTATGGATAAGTCTGGTCTTGAGCGAAGTTTTTTGTGGTTGGATTGGTTTTTGCAATGGTATTTATTGTATGAATGAATATGCATTTTCTGGACTCATTTTTGCATACAACTCTACAAAATCTTGGGGCCACAGAGCCATCATTGTATTTGAACTCAGGGCCATCTCTGGTTATTTCAATTATATCTTCAGGAGAGATATTTGTTGTATTTACATTGCTTATGATATCACGAACTTTGGTAATGTCATCTGATTAGTTGGTGTCTTCAAGACCAAATAAGATGGCATTTGGACGTTTCTGTTCACGTTCCATGGTGTCTCTGATGAGTAAGGAGATATTATTCGTGGAATTATTTGAAGGGATAGTAATTGTTTGTGGCTGTGGTTTGGTATTTATTTTTGGTTGTAGTGGTGATTGTAGTTGAGGTAGTGGTTGTGGTTGTTGTGGGATTAGATTTTGAGCTGATAGGTACTCACTTATATGTGCTGTATTTTTTTTTCAAGAGAAATTAGGCTTGCTTGTATAGTATATACAACTATATATATGTAACTACTGTGTTACTATATATATATATATATATATATATATATACTTTATATATTATCAGCTCAAAAACCATATATATATATATATATATATATATATATATGTAGTGTGTGTTAGGTTTTTGAGCTGATAAATAATTAAACAAGGAAGACTAGTATAGATCTATTTCGAGCTACTTAGCTCTCGTCAGCTAGCCATACCCTTACTGGGATTCGCACCTGGGAAGTATTACATGTGAGGCAGTTGTAATTGCCATTAGGCCACAGGTTCTCATCCAGATCAGCGATAAAAGCATTCTGGCACATTGGTATTTCGGAAGAGCTTATGTTTCTCAGAACAGCCATTTTGAGGCTGGACACGCCTGCCAAGTAGCCATACTTCAAGAATGTCCACAGTGTCTCCTGAAAATTCCAATTATGCCCACTTGTCCAATCAAGGTTGGGGGCCTCTATGTCTATGCTGCTGGAAAAATCATTTTATTCTCCTCTACATGTTTCAGAGAGCTTTTATGTATATAAGAAAGTGTCTCCAAAGCAAATGATTTATTGTCAAGAAATCCTTGTTCAAAAGCTATGATTGCTGCCCTGTGGTTCTTGACCTGAGCAATTTTACCTTTGGAATATTTGCTAGTTAATATTTTTAGAAATGCTGCCAAACCTTTTGGCAAAATAGCACTGTTTTTTTTTTTTTTTTTTGTACTTCACTTTCAGTTATACAGAAGGGGTAGGTTACATAAAACTATACATACATTAATATTGTGTTACTTTATGCTATCAACTGATTAGCATAATTTCTAAAATCAGAGAGCAGGATTTCCACTCAAGACTAGATCAGCATCAACCCTTGGAAGCTTTTAGAGAACCTCTAAGACCTCATCATTTTGGAAAGCTTTGAGGATTGATAAGATAGTTCCTTCACTGAAAAGTGTAATTGTTATGTTATGATAATGTCAAAGTGTTTGCAGCATGACTACTATTATGAGACTACCCAGGAGCAAAACACAGCACACAGAGACTTAGACATTTAACAGTGGTTTATCTACAAGATATATACAGAAATATACGTGGTGGGCAAATACCTTACAAGCAATCAATCTTCTTAACTCTACATGGAAAACTCTGCAATGGATACTGGACACAAGGAGAGAGAACACGCCCTCTATAATGTCAGCCTTATATAAACATCTCTTAAAGGGGTAAAGACTTATGTGAACCCATTTTTTGTCTTCAAGGGCAATGTCCATGCTATGCTGATTCGTCCTTATTGCATCAGACTTATATTGCATCAGACTTACAGCAGCTAGCAGCTATTAAATCTTATACCTCAAAAGATACTCCTCACTATGATGGATTTAAAGGTTATTTTTATTTCCAGGTGTTGTGCCAAATTATTTTTCATTTATTGATTGAATTTGTTTTATGGTGCTATTGAAATTCATTTATGGTTTATTTTTAGACTAAATAAAATAAAAGTAAATATTTTCTTTGAAACATACAGAGGAAGCATATTTTAAAACTTGTCTAAAATGTTATGTCTATTTTTGCTACTTCTTTAAGGGATGGGGAATTGTTATTGGACAACAATGAAGAACCTGGTTTACTTCTTGTTTCTCAGTGGAATATGAAGCTGAACTATTCCCTTTGATATTTTTGGTCTCTGAAACTCCAGGTTCCATATTGCAGGGCTAGTCAGCATCCTGGAACAGAGTATTCTCTCTATTTTCAAGAGTCAGAATCATGAAGAGCACCAGCTAAGCTTGGGTGGAGCTAATGGTTAGAAATTTCAAAAAATTCTTATTAGAAAATGAGTAAATTGTTGAAAACCAGTGGTGTCAAACTTCTTTGGGGGCCAGATCAGCATTGCAGTTCTCCTTCATGGGCTGGCTTTAGGGTGGGGATATGGGATGGATGCCTCCTGCAGCACCTTGTCAGCCAAAATAGAGTATGGGGGGGACACACAAGCCCCCCCCCCGGTCCCGTTTTCAGTCTGGACAGCCTCCTACAACACCCTACTGGCCAAAACGGGGCATGGAGGGGGGCCCTCATGTGCCCTGTTTTGACTGGCATGGGGTGCAGGAGGCCATCCAGGCCAAAAATGGGGCATGAGGGGATCACATGTGGGCCCCGCGCCCTGTTTGGGCTGCCAGAGGTACATTGGGCTGGTTCTTTGCTGTTTCCAGCCCAGCCCCATGGGAGAGATTTAAGTACCCCATGAGTTGGGTGCGGACTGCAAGCCTTAAGTGTGACATCCCTGCTGAAGACAATATTCATTTCACCTTTCTTTGCATATTGCAATATGAGACTTTAAACTGTTTTGCAAAATATATCAGCATTTGCATGGAACATGACTACTGTTTTACCTTTACTTCTCTTGTATACAGTATTCTACTTCTTGTCTTAGATCCACAAACTCTTTTGGGCTTCATGTTTTGGTAGAATTTATTTATTGGCACTCCATCTTGGCTCAATGACTTTTGTTTCTCTCATGTGATCCTTACATCTCTGTAGGACAACAAAAGTTTGTTTTCTCTGGAATTTGTAGGCTGCTGAGTAAGACATGCAGCTTTGCCTTCTGTTGCTTACTTTTTTTGTATTCACTGCTCACATGGAGTTGCTGGATGAATCAACACTTCTTACTTTGATTCAGCTGTCTCATCTGAATTGTCCCAGCAAGCTTTTCTATCCTAATATTCCGAAAATGCATTTCAGTCAGGACATCTGCCATCATTTGGCATGGACGATAGGGATTTTATTGGAATTAATTATCTCAGATCAGTGTTTTGATGCTGTGATACCTCATCTCATAATTTTGACTTTTGCGTAAGATGGATATTGAGAAGAGTAATCACCCCTCCAGTGCTGTGATTTGCCATTTTATAACATCAATCTTGCATTGCATACACAGTTCAGAGCCACAGGATCTGAAAGTCACCCAAGAAAAAGAAATTTAGGAAAATACCAACCAAATCTTAAATTATTTTTTATTTTATTTCACTTTCTAAGAATTATAGTTGTTCCTGGACTCACAGAAGCTACTCAAGGAGCAAGTAGTAACCATGACCAGGTGAGCTTTTGTACAACATATGTTGTGCAACCCTTCCTGAATCAAGGAGCACTAGGCATAGTCACCCACACTTTGGTTGGTTCCCATTTGGAGTATTGCAATTCACTCTACATGGGGCTGCCCTAGAAGAATATCTGGAAGTGGCAGCTGGTCCATAATATGGCAGCACAAGCAATTGTAGATATGGCTAGGTTTGTCCACATTATATCAATGCTTGGCAAGATGCAACTCTAAAAGACCAGAGAAATATTTTATGAGTTGACATCAGGATGCTGGTTGTTCCCTATACAGCTCTATATGGCTTGGGATGAGGAGGGATTGTCTTTGATTGCTTGTGTCCACCACAACAGACCTGACAAGACCACCACCCAGGTCCTGTAAATTACAGAAACTGCCTCTCCATTAACCCTTATTACATTCTTGGCAGGACTAGACTTCCTGTCTCAGGAACATCTCTGGAGTTTTTTTCCCTTCCTTTGCTGGTATTTTGCTTGTGTGGAGTGACTATTCAAAGTTACAATGGCCCTGAATAAAGTGACTTATGACCATTTTTCATACTTACGACTGTTGCAGCATCCCCACAGTCTTGAGAGGCCAGGCGAGGAGATGCGTGCCTCGATGTGAGTGATACTGAGTTGGCCACATCCCGCTAATAACATGACCACCAAGCCATGACCACCATGCCACGCCCACCACCTAAGCCACGCCCACCACCTAAGCCATGCCCACAGAACTGGTTGTTAAAAAAATTGAATCCCACCCCTGACCTTTCCCCTCAGATTAGATTGTCGTCATCCTGCTGGCTTTTCAGAAAGACCTTACAGGCTAGATGTTCTCTCAGGCATAAGGATCAGGAGGTTGAGTGAACCTATGAGATATTGTTAACTATTGTTGATGGCTACCATTTTTTGCTTTATTCTTGTTGTATGTCCTTGTTTTTTTAATTTTCATTTGGTATGAATGTAATGTGCTATTTTTAACTGTGCATCTCGGGTGTTGCTTATGTGATATGGGTGGTTATATAATTGAAAGGAAAAAAAAGAATTAAATACATGTACATTCAGGACATTGTGCAAAGCGTGAATTTTGCTGAAGTAATCGGAATGGTAAGCACCATAACACATGCATGGGTAAAGCAGAAAATAGTGAAGGAAGTACAACAGAAATCCCTGAGTTGTCAAAGAGAACTACCCCTAAATTAGAAAAGTGTTAAACGTTGAATGGGGATGTCATAATATTCAAATTGCTTCAAAATGTTTTGAAACTTTTCAAATGCTAGGAATTTAGCTAAGAAAAATACTAAAAATTGGTCTTCTAAAAATTGGTTGTTTTTTTTTAATTCCCTAAAAAAGAGCAGGATACTAGAAATTTATAGAACTTTCTCATGATGGATCCAAGAAAATAGCAATATAAAGAAGTGGATTTATCTACCCACTGAAAGACAAGATACGCTGATGCTATATTAGTGGTTTCAAGACTTGCCAATAAATATTCTGAGTTCTTTGAGGTGTCAACACTTATAAAGGTGATCCGGTAGACATTGATTGCTTAGATTTTCAAAAAAGCCTTTTGACAAAATCACTCATTAAAGACTTCTGAGCAAACCATTGCAGCCATGAAATAAACAGACAAGACCTTTCTGAATTGACAGCTGATTAAAGAAGAGAAAGCCAGCAGTAGAAATAAATATTCAGTTCTTGTAGTAATGGGAAGTAAACAGTAGGGTCCTTCAAGCACTGGGACCAATTATTTTTAACTGGTTTTGGGAATGTACACTGAGATGGCCTGGGTTGCTAACAAAAACAGCAAATTACTTAGGCTAAATAGTCTAAAGAAAAACCTCCCAAACCTGGAGGCATGGGTATTAAAAAGATTGACATCATTCTAACATAAGCAAAATTTGAGTCATGCACACTGGGACAAAGCAAATCTAATTTCATATATACCTTGCTGGATTCTGAGGCTGAGCTAATAGAAATTGACCAGGAAAAGATTTTAGGAGGGTGATGGGTTTCCAAGTGAAAGCAGCTCTTCATTGTGCAAGTTCACTGTTGAAGATCATCAATAAAGGAATTGAAAATAAAACTGCCAATATTGTAATGCCTTTATACCAATCTCTGGCACAACTAAGAATAAGGTGAACCTTTCATCATCCTGCAGAGAATATGGTTGAAAGCTTCAGGGTCAGAAAACAACAACCAGATTTAATAAGCAGATGGAATAGTTGTCCTGTGAGAAAAATTACTTGGGGGCTTACAACTAGAAAAAAGGGGGAAAGGGGGGTTAATATAATAGTCTGTGATTATTCAGTATGAATAGCAAGGATTGCAATAGTGTCCATGACGACCCATGGTGCCTGCCTGGTTTCCTGATCATCTGATATTTTACATTTTTTAAAAAAATGTAATAAAAATGAAAGATTGGCAAAATTTTAGCCTGTAATACCTTTTAAAAAAAATTTAGGAATACCTTGGGGCCCCAAAAAGGCTCAATTAAGAACTAGTTCTACCAATTGGCTTGGGGCCCCAATGAGGATGTGTTACTCTGGAGGCGGTTGATGAAGCAATAACAGATCTCACCTTCCCCCCATACATTCTAGTGCCTCTCTCCACTTCTTTTAGTTACAATCTCTATGTGTATGTATGTGGGCAGAGCACTGGCCTAGAGGTGAAGACGCTCGCCTCCCACTTGGAAGGTTGAGAGTTCAATTCTAGTCAGTGGCAGATGTTTCTTAGGGTACAAAGAGAATCTATCTGCTGCAAACTCTGCATAGGCATCAGGAAAGGCATCTGGCCAATAAATGCTCAGCTCCACTCACTCCATCCCGATAAAAGGGACTACAGGATTGTAAAAAGAAAAAAAAAAGTTGTATGTATGTATCTCTCTCCCCCCCTTTCATATTTTCCTGAAAATAAGACCTAACTGGAAAAGAAGCCCTAGCCTAGTATCTATCTATCTGATTCTTAATTGCTTTTAAAGTTGTAATGTTGTAAACTGCCCAGAATCGCTTCACAGCAAGATGGGAGGCAAACAAATTTGCTAAATAAATAACCAAACTCCCTTCTAAAACCAATGGATAACAGCACTCCAGTCCTCAGAAGTGTGTCCACTCTCCATAAAAATGGGGAAAAAAAGCACCAAGCATTCTGAAATGGGGTGGCAGGCTAAGGTACATGGGAGACAGCATTCTGATTAGTGCTTTGTTCTCATTTTGTTAGTGACTAAGCTCGCTGCTAATTTTTCTACAAAACGATGTATAATGTTTTCCAAAATTTATAAATGTTCCCACTAGCCCCAAAAAGCTGAGGCCTCCTGTGATGAGAGAGGAAAATGGATGTGAAGTTTGTTTCTTCCCCCTCTTAAAACACTTCCAGCAAAGCTGTACAGATAAAGATGAAGATCAAAACTTGGACAGTTTTAAAATAAGCTGAATTAATGAAGGGTGAGGGCATCCACAGGGATGAAACACAGCTATACATTGCTTCTAATATCTGAAGTACCAGGGAACATTGTTGCTTATAAGGTCTGCAAATAAATTTAAGTGATCACAATGGGAACAGAACTCAGGCCTAAATGAGCTTTTGACTATTCTTGTGGTCTTTGGATGCGTTGAGTGCATCAATATTCCATATAACATTCTTCTAGTAAACTGTTCCCTTGCTCTTGCATAATTTTGTTAGCCTTGTTGATGTATTTATTTCCTTTTTCCCCCAGCAGCTGAACTAAATGCAAATTAGGGCATGTGCTCTCTGTTTTTCTTTTTTCTTTGTTCTTTATTAATGGCTAGAAGTTGTTATATAATGAAAGCCTAGGTTATAAGCTACTAAAACCCAAAACATACTTGGTAGTTTTTTTTTTTTCCTGCAGGGAAATATTCATTGTGGAGAATAAAGCTGGATCCTGAATCCTGAATTTATGAGAAAATTTACACAATAGGAAAAAGGACATTTTTCCCTACCTTGTTTCAGGAAGCCAAAAGGGTTTGTAACAGAATGTGGAGAGACCAGGCAACTGACAGCGTGTGGTCAGTGAATAATTTTCTCAAAGCAAATAAAGAAAAACAGGAATAGGGTTTTCCCTTTGTTTAGTATAGAACCTCTTATGTAATTTTTCTGCTACATTTTCCTGTACTCATCTGAACAAGCATCAATCAGATGATCATACAGTGCTGCATATTAGGGGATCATTCTTATCGAAAGCTTCCAACAATGTTTCAGGTTAGTCTGGAGATGGAATGAGAAGCATAGCAACCCTACTTCTTTCTGGAACAGATACAAATTCTGGAACAAATACATATCCACTTCTATTCTCTCCATGTTAATTGGTCTTTCTGCAATCTTTGCAAAAAGGGAAACGAAAGAGAAGCCAGTTGACCAAAACTGGGCATTTTACAGCCCATGGGTAACATCTGGCCCTTTGTCTGTCCCTTTTTAGCCTACAGTATCAACAACATTGGATGAGAAAATGGGTGCAGGGCAGTGGGACAGCAGGGGGCGGGGGCCAGGGGGCAACAGCCCTCCACAACTGTCCCAGTTTTTCATGTGGCCCTTTGGAAAAATTAATTGCCCACCCCTATAATAGACTGAACAGAACTAATAGAGAACTAACTTAATTGCTCAGCACGAATGTTTGTTATATGTGTAAGCATATTTGTGAAATTTTTATGGCATATTATTTAACTATGTAATACTATGTTCTCTTAATTATGTTAATCCAAAACAAGCCTTACTTATCTAATGTTCTTCATTTATGTGTAATGAGCAAAGAAAATTCAGCATATAAATCCCATTAAAAATTCTTTTTCAAAACAGTGTCTCTGTAGAATACCATTAAGCATTTATAGGCTCTTGACCTCAGGAATCCAACCTTCTAATAATGAGGAATTACTGGAATTCTGCTGGTACATTCCAAACGTATTTCCTCAAATATTAGTGTTTGGACTGAATCATTTTTCATGGAAATCATCAGGAGGTTTGTTTTTCCATGTCAGCAGAAGCTATATTATTATAACCTGATTCTGTAAGTTCAAAACATAGGCTGGCAGATTTTAACTCCATGCAGAGCCTCAGTTGACTCATCCCAAGCCTCTTACATGTTAGAGCAGTGTTTTTCAACCCTGGCAAGTTTAAGATGTTTGGACTTCAACTCCCAGAATTCCACAGCCACAAATCTTAAAAGTTGCAAAGGTTGAGAAACACTGTTAGAGCATATAGATTGGGATCTCCTCCTGACATTTTAATTCTGCTAGTACCATAATATACAATAACATGTTGCCAATCAATGTGGTAAGATCATGAGAAGCATTGTAGAGACCCCAGCAGATGTCCTCTTCTCTTTTTTGCTTTAGACCTTCAAAAATATTATAGCTCCCTAATGTAGTCAAAGAATTTTCCCCAAAAGGATGTTGGTGAAATAATTGTGGCAGGGGAAATTATTGATAGTTGTCACAGTGAGGCTTAATTTTTTTAAAAAAATTGACACTGCGCATTATCTGCTTTATTCTGTGTTAATATTTAATTGAGCTAAACTAACCACAAAGCACCTCAAAGAACATTAGATGCCTGCATCCCACCTGCCTGCAGAAGCGCTGAAGTGATGAATTCTCCAGGGAAGTCAAGTCTCTAGGATTTTTAATGTTCTCTTTAAATTGCTTAACTAGGATATAAATTAAAATAAAGTAATCGTGGAAATGGACACACACACACACACATCCGATAGAGTTTTAACTTCATCTAACTTTCAGTATATTATGGCAGCATTAATAAGCAGTAAAGCCAAAACAGACTGGAGAGTCTGGCAACAGCTTAAATCAAGGACAAATGTAGTCAAATGGACTTTTGGACTTGGTAAATTCTGTATATCAGGATGATTTGATTTAAATCAAGATGATTTAAAGCTTTGATTTAAAATATAAATTTCTTGTTGGATGAAGATGTTGTTGTGAACTTTAATGTACTTCCAGAACATGTCAATATGCCATTCGGTGTTAAGTAAAGTACGC
The DNA here is from genome assembly GCA_023653725.1 of Bungarus multicinctus. Classification (NCBI taxonomy): domain Eukaryota; kingdom Metazoa; phylum Chordata; class Lepidosauria; order Squamata; family Elapidae; genus Bungarus; species Bungarus multicinctus. The sequence continues at coordinate 138,029,759 of CM042834.1, forward strand.
ATTGATAATGAATTAAGAAATTAAATACAAATCAGGAATATATTTCAAAATATTTGGCTAGCCCTAGGATGAACAAAGGCATTCAACTTGTTGCTCTCTGTGTTCATGAGACTATATAAAGCAATTTACTTCCTTGGAAGTAAATCCTATAATGTAAATATATGTAACATCAGAGTGCAAGTATCTGGAGTTTCTTAGAAGGAAGAGTTAATAGTTTTTGAATAGAAGGGAAGGACAAATATTAATTCATGCTTTTTGTTAGGACTGAACTCATAAATATTCATATGTCCTAAAATGCAAAGAAGTGAAGAATATTAAATGGAAATGTGAGCTAATATGTTTCTCTCTATATATTAATATAATAATGATGGATGCTAATGGATACAGTATAATATTCCCTAAATGCAGTGCAATTAAATCTGAAGAAAGTTCAGCTGTTATGGACCTACCATCCATGTAATTTCCATGAGTCAGCCTTGAAATCTTGGCTCCATTGAAACAGGCTGGAAATCTTGGATCCATTGAAACTAAAGCCCTTTTTTTCTGACAGAAATTCTCAGAATTTGACAACTCATACATTAGCACATACATACATAGATAATTTCCTCACAAATTGAAACCAAATGCATATGCCTGGGGAGAGAATAAAAAGACTGAAGAAGAGAAACATCTTCCCCTCATGCTGTCAATTTAATCCTAGAAAGTTTTGAAAATTAATCTCAGCAGTTAGGATTGCTCTGTTGTGTAAATTGAAATGCTTTAAGCTTTGAAATCCATTTTTTTTCTTCTACGTGGAATTGCTCAAACAAGCTTGTTTGCATAAATTTACTTTTTCTTTTTAGAAACAGTTATATAGTCAAAGAGTTTTAATACAAAACTCATCACTCTAAATGCATTTCATCACTCTAATTTCAGTGAATTTAGTGAAGGTTTTTTTTTTATTTGATCCAAGTTATGCTTTGTATTTCTCATAAAACTGTTGTCTTATAAATGTAGCATGAGTGCAGACTTAAATGCAAAATCCTCAACTCCACAAATTAGAAATGGCTTTTTGTCACATACAGTACTGGTAGAAGTCATCCAGTTAAAGAAAAAGGTTCATTATCTCCCCTTCAGGCCCTGATAAATGTTTTGGAAACTGAAAGGAGTTGGAGAAATTCAGGTAAATGAAGCAAAGAAGCACATGGTTAAGGAAGACATAATAAAAGGTATAGGCAGGATTTTGAACAACTAGTCTAAAAAAATAAATTATGTTGTTGTCTGGTACTCTGTTCCATGTTCTTTATTTCTCTGTACATGTTATGGAACTGGATGTTTAATATCAACCTTTATCAGTTCCTCTGCTCTATGAAGATAAACTGTTTTTTAAGGAATCTCCTATTAAATGTAATAATATTTACTATTATTTGAAGGACTGCCTGTTCTTGCTTAGGTCTACCTCTCCCATCAGAAGCAGTCGGAGAGACATATTACAGATGCCATCTACAAAAAGTGTCATCTGGCAGGATCCGGGAACACACCCGGGAGGTGAGGGGTCTGTAAATACTTTCACAGCTCTCTTTTTGACTCGTGTAGTATACAAGTCTTCTATTGAAGGCAGGTTGATAGTAATTGTTTTTTCTGCAGTCCTAATTATCCTCTGAAGTCTGTGTCTGTCCTGTTGGGTTGCAGAACTAAACCAGACAGTTACAGAGGTGCAGATGACAGGCTTAATAATTCCTCTGTAGAACTGTATCAGTAGCTCCTTGGGCAGTTTGAGCTTTCTGAGTTGGCGCAAAAAGAACATTCTTTGTTGTGCTTTTTTGATGACATTTTTGATGTTAGGTGTCAATTTTAGGTCATGTGATACAATAGAACCTAGAAATTTGGAGGTCTCTACTGTTGATACTGTGTTGTCTAGTATTATAAGAGGTGGTAGCATGGGAGGGTTTCTTCTAAAATCTGCCACCATTTCTATGGTTTTGAGTGTGTTCATTTCCAGATTGTTCTGGTTACACAACGAGGCAAGTTGTACAATCTTCTGTCTGTATGTGGATTCGTCATTGTCTCGAATTCATTGTTGTGTCATCTGCAATGTTCAGTATTTTAATTTAATTTTAATTCAGTATTTTTAGATGAGATGATTGGCCATACAAATTAAAATAGTAATACTAGTAATAATAGATTATACCTGCCTTGCAGAAATGGAGGCAGAGATTTACTTCAAGTCAAACAAACTGTGGAAGAAATAAAAGTGTGCGTTGGCTGGTTATATAAAAGATGCAAGTTTAACATTGGAACTAACTGAATGGGCAGGAAGCAAAATGTGACTTTAAAAAAAATAACATTATTTCTGTATTAAAAATTATAAAATAAAAAATATATAACCAGAATGTTGGCAAGGAAAAGTATTACACGATCAATTTCTACAAGAGATCAAAGGGAAAATGGATAAAGATAAAATCTGATATACAAAGTTCAAAGTCTTTATTGTCATTGTACATCATCACTGGAACATTAAACAAAGAAATAGAAGATTTGATTTTTACTATTACGTGAACTAATGTAATGAAGGCGATAACTGAAAAAATCTTCATATGATTCAAAATGGAGATTGTGCAGAATAGCAGAAGAAAGAATAAATCATATACTCAGCTCATGCAAGAAGATTGCACAATCTGATTATAATGAACAATATAACACAGTCGCCAAAATGATTCATTGGAAGCTCTGTAAAAATTATCATGTGCCAGTAATGAAAAGTTGATGGGTACATAGAATTGAAAAAATAATAAAAAATAAGCAGGCTGAATCTTTCCTCCGGAAGTTGTAGGTGCTTCATCACTGGAGGTTTTTAAGAAACCATGAAATGGTATTGGGTCTCCTGCTGGAACAGGGGTTAGACTAGAAGATCTCCAAAGTCCCTTCTAGCTCTATTCTGTTTGATTGAACTATTGTGGGATTTCCAAATACAAACTGGTAAAGATTTACTATCATCCTAAACCCAAGAATGAAATGGGAGTTCATTTTTTTCTATTTTCTTACACACAACAAACAGAATTCTTGCCAGATTCCATGTCTCTGTCTCCTATCCATCTCTGGACTGGGCTGCCACTCCCCCCACCCATTTTTTAAAAAAAATGGTTATGCTCAGAGTTCTCTAGTCTTATGGAAAGAGTATATGATGATAGAATTGCATGTAGATCACCCTTTTCTTCACTGGAGCAATAGTGTTTGATTAGGACATTCAGATATAATAAACACAAAGGATCTGGCATTATCTAAGAAATTTTAGGCCTAAATATAACTAGACTACATACAATTCCATATTATATATTGTTGTTTTTCATATATTGTTGCTTTTATCTTTTTTTCAAACAGCTCAAATCATCGTTCTTAGTTATTTCAACAATTTCTTAGACTAGATTCATTCATTCATTCATTCTGACTCCCTTTGGATTCCTTGTAGTTAAGAGTGTTGAAATTCACATTAAAATGAAAGATGGAGAATGGCCCAAAAACATCAATTGAGTGTCAGAGTTCAACATTTTATCAAGTATATTGACACCTTTTACGGTATAGTGCTTTTAAATTGTACCTGTTATGGTAGAGGTCCCAAACCCTGGGCTGCAGACTGGCAACGGTTTGCAGCGCTCCAGAAACCAAGCAGCTCAAACAAGCAAAGTCCCATCCATGCAGGATGCAGGTAGTGTGAGAAACCATGCCCACTCCGGTCCACAGAAGGCCTCTCTCCATGGAATCAGTCCCTGGCACTCAAAATGTTAGGGGCCATTGTGTTACGGAAATACATTATTTTTATTTGTTTGTTTGTTTGTTTTACGTGGTTTGTCAATTGCTTACAAGATAATAGGTATAAGTAAAAACATACTTATGAATACATGGATACATATAAGAAAAATAAAAGAAACATTAAAAAAACAATAGGACAGGGACGGTAGGCACTTTGGTGCGCTTATGCACGCCCCCTACAGACCTCTTAGGAAAGGGGTGAGGTCAATAGAAGAAAGTCTAAGGTTAAAGTTTTTGGGATTTGGGGAAGAAACCACAGAGTCAGGTAGAGTATTCCAGACATTGACCACTCTGTTGCTGAAGTCGTATTTCCTGCAATCAAGTTTGGTGCGATTAACCTTGAGTTTGTATCTATTGTTTGCTCTTGTATTGTTATGGTTGAAGCTGAAGTATTCATTGACAGGTAGGACATTGCAATGTATGATTTTATATACTATACTTAGATCGGACCGAAGACGGTGTAGTTCTAGGTTTTCTAGGTCTAGAATTTCAAGTTTATAATGATTATAATTATAAATTATTGAATGTATTTCAATAATGGCTTTCTAAATCGATGATATATTATTAGCAATCTTAATTATTTGGGGGATGAAATATGAACATCTTTCAGGAGACATTGCTAAGAAAGAATTTTGACATTATATCTGGAAAGAAGAAGAAAACGAAAGATATTTTAGATGGGGGAAAACTGCATTATTTTTTATGATGCAAGAAGATGGAAAAATTGCATTATGGATGATAAAGGTTGTTTCTCCATGAATATGAAGAAATACATCAATATATGGCATTATTACTTAATTATATTACATAGGAGGAAGCCCCAAGACATGTTTCTTATTACTTCGATAATGGATTGAATTTTTTAGAAAGAGTAATTATTGGTTTTATAAAAAAAATCTTGAAATGATGTAGATTTATAGCAATGGAGTTACTAGAAGCAAGCCAAGGGGAAAGGTCTGCATGGAGATAACTTGATTAGTTTGAAAATGGATGCCTCAAATCTTTTTCCAAGTACGCTAAAGGAGAAGGGAAACAAGAGTATGCAAATTGTGTCTGTAACCCTAAACCACAGTATACATTTTAATGGATTTTTAAACAGTGAATTTGCCTTCAGTGGATTCTAAGAGGACCGGAGAAGTGATATGATAGGAAAATAGTTAAGTACTAGTCAATTAATGGTTTCACATCCCAAGTCACCACCTATGCCTCTCTCCACCGGGTGTTTAGTGCATTTCCTGAGATGGAATTAACTTGGCGAGCAACAGCTGAGGAATGGATGGATGGCTGACTTGCCGGTTACTTTTCTACCATGGGTGAATTATGCTGAATGTGGCATCTCATATTTTAAAAGGATTGTGAGGCAATTGTGCAACATATAGTCTAATTTCACCATAAAGCATTCAGTTAGGATTACAACTAGAGCAATGGGAGCTTTTTGAAAGAATCTGGCGATAATGATTTTATGATTTAATGTAGCTGTGGACTTCTGTTGGCATAAGTTCATTATTATGCATTGCTACACTAAAGACAAAAGTTATTTTGTTCTATTCTTGGCATATACACTTATAGTGTAATGGTTTGGTAAATTGTTAGGTTTTTAAATTGTTTCTTTGTGTTGGTCTTGGACATAAGAAATAATGTCCAGGTACAGGCCTATAACTACAAATCATAGCATACTCAGGTATTTTTAGCCTGAAATAGAGCTGTGTAGTAGATGTCTTTATTCCAAATACCATTCTGAAGTAAGGCCATTAGAAGAAAGTTTTTAAAAAGTTAAGAATGTGGGTATATGTGGAATAGATTTCCAAAACAAAAATAAGGTACTCCTGGGATCAGGACTAAAGGAATTGTTCATGAAAATTCCCCAAGAAATCAGATGGTTAGAAGCGTTGATGTCAGTCTTCTAAAGAAATATTTTATAAGCTTCTACCAAGAGGTAGAAAAAATCTAAGAAAACTATTCACTGTTTCTATCCAATGGTAGACTGGCTTTTAAGTCATGAATAATTAATCATCTCACTAAATTGAAGAAAGATGCTCAAAATCTCAATCTGAAAAGAAAGTGTTTGGGTTCCTATGGTTAAAAGAAAGTACTTTAGCCTTTTGGGAATATTTGAAAAATTGCAAGGTACCGATGTTTGATGAGCAAGCAATCGTATTTACATGCTGAATGTATACCATGTCTTTTGATAACTTGTATACACAGTCAGAATTTTCAGAATTTATCTGAGGAAGAAGCAGGGACTTGGCTAACAGAATCTCAGTTTAGTTCTTGAATAATTAACAGATCCAGATGCACTGGGGAAGGGAACATACAGGTAGTCCTCAACTTTCAATGGTTAATTTAGTGACCATTTGAAGGAACTGAAAAAAAGAAGACACATGACAATTTTTTCCATATATGACCATTGCAGCATCCCCACGGATGGTTACATGATCGAAATTCATCCGCTTGGCAACTGACTCTCATTTATGATGGTTGCAGTGTCCCAGGAGTCATGTGATCACCTTTAGCAGTCAATGGGGAAGCCAGATTCACTTAACAACCATGTTACTAAGTTAACAATTGCAGTGATTCACATAACAAGTTTGGCAAGAAAGGTCGTAAAATGGGGCAACTTAACAACTGTCTTGCTTAGCAACAGAAATTTTGGGCTCAATTGTGGTTGTAAATCAAGGGCTACCTATTTATAATTTTGCCATTTAACCTTTATTAGCTACTATCTCTAAAGGGAAGCATTTCTTGGGATGCATGGGAAAAACCTAGTCTACTTTTTTGCATGTTGACTTGTTAGAAGGCTGAATCTACCTTATGCAAACATATATAAGTAGGTTTATTGTAAGAAGTATATGGAAATGTCATGCCCACACAACATAGTTTTCAGAAGTCTCTGCCAGTATTTCTATGTTTGCTTCTTAACTTTTAAAAATGTAGCAATAATATCAGTGCATTATCCATTTATTTTATCCAAAGTAAAATGCCTATTCTCATCCTGTCCTCTTGACTATAGATTCCCATTTTTCCTCAGCAGATGATGTGTCCAGTCATATTAAATGTAAAATAAATTAATCTTGCAAAGAAGTCCAGGTTTTAATTTACATAGATAGAACTGAATTGTACTTCAAGACTTTTGTCACACTCACGTATCAAATCAGATATTGAAAGACGATGAAATAATAACCTCAGCTGTTAAGCTGAGAAGTACAAGGAAGAAAATGTTAAGATAAAATATGGGAAAAACATGCCAGACAAAATGGAAGATGAAATGGCATGGAAGTCCACCCTCGACTGTGAAGTAGACAACAGCTGCTTATGAAAAAATAAAATAAAATGGCTTTATTCTATTTTAAGAAAATATTTTTTTATCATGTAGGTTTGGGATAAACTAATTGGATGGTGATTCTTTTAGCAAGTGCTTAAAAGAATTGTATATTAAAGCTCAAATCCCAGAACTCTGTGGAAATTCCAATTTTCTCAAATTTCCAAATGTTCCTACAGTCTATATTAGCTATCTTTTGAACAAATCCGGAGTTAGCACAATCAGACTGCTAATTTTATGTAATGCATTTTCAAATTTGGTTTTATTGCTTCTGGAGAGGTTTAAATTCTATGAGAAAATATTCTAAAATGGGAAATTCAATCTTTTCAGGCTTTTTAATGAAATTGGATTTGCTCTGTTTGAAAATGATTTAATTCAAATGTTTCCTTAGATTCGTGAAATATTCTTTAATAAAGAAAATTGCTGTGTTGAAATATACTGTTTAAAATTGACATAATACCAAATATAATGCACAGAAACAATCATGCTTGAGTTCTTCGTGTTTTGTACTAAATGGATCCTCCATGTTTGACTTCTCGAAATGTTTTAGATTCTATGTGCCTTTGAAATCAGTGCTGTTACACAATTGGATTTCCTTTCCATACAAGCTACCATAAATTCTTTTGCTATAAGCATACTAAACAATCTGTCTGTCTATTTATTAGAGTCATAAACCAAATGAATTATATGAAACAGACAAAACATTTAGCAGTCAGTTCAGAAATGAATATAAAAAAGCAAAGAGGAGAAACTGAAATTATAGTTACTATGTAGATAATAACACTAGTAACAAAAAAAAAAAAATCTTGTAGAACCTCATTAGCAGGGTGGGAACTATGAACCCAACTTGACAGATTTAGCATCTTGTAATTTGTAAAGGCTATGGCCCAGAATTTCTCAGTTTTCAGGTTTCTCTAAATTGACCACTTTGTAGAAAATGCATGGTTGTCATCTATAAAACAATTCATGGCAGAGAAATGGGTAGTTTGTGGAGTTGCCTATCTTTAACCTCTCCGGATAATCTATACAAGAAGCATAATCATGATTACTAACTCTATCTTTATTGCAAGTTTACATTAAGAGAATCTTGCTGAAGACTGAAAGTCTTCCTCCTCTCATTTCTTTTTACTCTCCAGAAAATGAGGGAGGGTCCCTAATGAAATTCTTCTCATGCATCCTCTCCTTCCATGGTCTGAAAATTCTTTTACATACTGATTGTCAGTCTGCAACTCTTCCTCCTGTCTCCCAAGGACATTCCCACAGGACATTATTCTATCTTCCCTCAAGGTGGACATGTCCAAAGTTTAAACTTTCAAAATTTAGGAAGTTTTTCTTTTTCTTTTACTCCCTGATTTTACCCAACAGAACACTATACTTTCTGAGATTCAGATGGCTTCAACCCTGATTGCCTTCCATAGGGGATTAAAACTTGGCTTTCCCTTGGGTGCTAAGTCATAAAGCTAGATAAGGCTCTTTTTATGAATTAATTGTTGTGCATAGCCCAAAATAATCTCGAAAAAACTTTCAGTGACATCTACAAATTATTCATGGCAGATATGTGTAAGAATGATCAAAAGGTACTGAGGAATCCAAGGAGGAAAGAGGAAATAAGTAGGGGGGATATAGGTTATAAACTGGTTGCTCAAAACATGGACTTGTCCATGCTCGGCCTCTCAGCAGTTTCCTTTAGATTTTCTCAACCTCACTTTGAGTCAAAAGCGTGGAAAAAATAAAACACACTTTGCTTCAATCTTTGGCAAACCAAAAGTTTCTTTTTTATTCCTTCTTCTGCAAGGACTCCAAGAAAATAGTTAAGCAAATAAAATAAAGTTGACTCTAACCCACGTTCCACGGACCTGGTATTTATAATGATTTCCTGTATTATCTTCAATTAGTTATGATTATCCTCATTACCCATAATTAATCATTGTACGTCAAATGCATATATCGTGGTGAATTCGCATAATTTAACTAAACAGTGTTTTTCAATATCCCGTGCATGTTTGTTATGTAGCGTCTATGTCAATATAGGGAATTGTCATTCTTTGGATCAATGTGGTATCGTTTTCACACTGCGTATGTTGCATAGTCACGACAGATTTTTTTTTCTAATGGGATCTCTTGCAAATTGAAAGAAGCGAGAGAAGAGATGCCTCACCCTCTGATCCATGTGAAAGCAATGGGCCATGTTGTGGGATAAGTCTATGGCCAAGAACAATTGGTACAGGAGTTCAATAAATAGTCATTCTGGCCTTTGAAGCCATATGTTATTCCAAACTCTTCCTCCAAGGAATTTATTGCAAAAGAGCTTATCATAAAGAAATCAGGAGACAATGATATACAGATGAGTTCAGGGGTGGGATTCAAAAATTTCAGCCACCGGTTCTCTACCCGGTTGCTGAGTGGCCATGGCCACGGTGGGCGTGGCCTAGTCGGCCTCCTGCACCATGTCTGGGGAGGAGTGTTTTTACCCTCCGCAGGCTCCGGAGGCTTTCCTTGAGCCTCTGGGAGGGCAAAAACTGCCTCCCTCAGGCTCCAGAGGCTCTCCGGAGGTCGAAACGGGCCTGTTTCCAGAACTTCTGGGAGGGCCATTTTTTGCCCTGCCCAGGCTCCAAAGGCTTTTTTCAAGCCTCCAGGAGGTGAAAACAACCTCCCCCAGGCCTTGGAGGCCCTCCGGAGGATGGAAATGGGCCTGTTTCCAGAACATCCAGGAGATCTGTTTTAGTTGAGCCTCTGGGAAGACAAAAATGGCCTCCCTAGACTCCAGGAGGCCCACTTTTTGCCTTCCCTGTGCTCCATGCACCCCCTGCATTTACCTGAGATCCAAAATGGGCCATGTGGAGACTCCTGGGAGGGGCAGGGTGGAGTGGGGTGAGGCCAGCCAGTCGTTGGAACTACCAGTTCGGCAAACCAGACTTAAAATTTACATCTGGTTCACCCAAACCTCTCTGAACTGGCTGAAACCTACCCCTGGATGAGTTGCATGAAGTTTGACTTGGTTACAGTAAGATATAGAAATTAAAGAGGAATGCTCCAGGAAAAAAAGACAAAAGGACTTTAAAAAAATAGAAAGAGATTACATAGATGCATTTTGGGAATTAGTTCCTAAGATTGGGAATTAGTTCCTAACAGCCAAAACAATAAAAATAAAAATCATGAAGCATTCCTTAGATTTTCTTAATGGTGGAAAAAGTCAACACTAGAAACAATTACCTAGAGATGTAGTGAGCTATTCTTTCTGGCATGGATGTTCATGCAGAGATTGGTCAGTCATCTTCTCAGAATGCTTTAATTTGGTTTCCTGCAGTTGGCAGCTTAAGTGGCTCCTTCAATCCTATGATTTTCCAGGCAGCTGAGATGATGGACTAGATGATTGAAGTTCCACAGGGAGGCAAAAGAATCTGAGAATAGACAGCAACATAATTAAGGGAGTTAAGCATCAGAAAAAGTTCAGGACTTTAGCTCAACCCAAAGAATTTTGTATCTTGATTACTGTTTTTTGTTTCTTTCTTTCAAATTTCTTTCAACAAATTCATGTTTATCCTGCTATATATTCCCTCAACAAAATCCATTATTGCTTTTCCATTTATCTCTGTCTTTATTATAATTATGATCCAGATTAAAAATAAAAATATATGAAAATATAATCATCAGGAATATCACATTTTATCCTGCATGTTAATTATAGCAATATGGAATTTAACCATAATATTGATACTGTTACTGTTAAAATCAGAAAGTAGGGCCTTTATATAATCCATTGTAGTCTGCTTGATCTGGATACTATTTCAGAAGAGGCGAAAAGAGAATTCCTTTGACTAACTAAATGCCATCAAGTAGGTGTTGATTCTTAGTAACCACATAGTTAGGCATCTGTTGTTCTTTTAGGTCTTCAATGATGCATTCATTACTGTTGTAATCAAGTCCATCCACTTTATTCTATCCTCCTCTTCCACATTCCATCTCCTCCCATGTTACTCTGTATTGTTGATGTATCATGGGAATTGGGTATTTACATAAGGTTTAAAGGTTTCCCCTTTTCCAATTGTGACAGACTCAAGGGGGCAGTGCTTATCTTTGATTCTTAGCCGAAGAAGCTTGCGTTGTCTGAGAGATGCTTCTGTCATCATGTAGCCAGCATGAAAATACGGAGCACAGTTACTTTTCCCGCTAAAACAGTACCTATTTATCTACTTGCATTTGCAGGCTTTCAAACTGCTAGGCTGGCAGGAGCTGGAGTAAGTAATGGGAGCTCATTCCATTGCATGATACTCAGGTTCGAACTCATTTTAGCATTGTAACCACTGAGTCATCATGCCACGGGTATTCACATAATGCATATAAAATGTAAAGGTTTGAGCTTGATTGTTTGTGACGCAAATATGAATTCTGAATTGATTTGGTCTATGAAATATATGTTTGTTTTCTTGGCTATCTATGGTATTCAATCATTTTCAAAATCAAATTTCAAAAGAGTGAATGTTTTTCCTATCCTACTTGTTCAAATCCAACTGTGCTTCCATAGAATATCACAGATTTTTAACTTTGTAGAAATTCTTGATTTTCTTTTCCAAAATGGCAAAATAAGATAGAGAATTATCAAAGTTTCATTTCTTTTACTTTTCACAAAGAGAGCAAATTCTAGTAGCAATGTTCAAAACATGCCTACCAAGCCCCTCTATCTATCTATCTATCTATCTATCTATCTATCTATCTATCTATCTATCTATCTATCTATCTATCTATCTATCTATCTATCTATCCTACCTACCTACCTACCTACCTACCTACCTACATACATAAAATTCATTAGCTTCATTATAATATTCCTGAGCATGCATATCAGTCCATCATTAAATCATAGAAATGTGGGGCCTATATGTCAACCACATATTTAGAAAAATTCAGTTTGGCAGTTATATCATCTTATTCTCACCTGTCTAAAATCAGTTTGAGGCACTCGTGTGGTTAACAATGTTTAAAGAAAGCCATAGATGAGGTAAGTTCATCCTTAAGTAGGTCATCTAAATAGGTTACTTGATCTGTCATTCTTGTTGAGATATAATTGTGGGAATCAAACAAATCAGAGAAACCAAGGTTTTATATTACAATGAAAATTTTTTTCAGTGGCCAAAGTTCAGCTCTAAGTCACTGCTCATAATTCAGCCTCTACAATATAGACTTTATCGCATCTCAAGATCCCTTCCAAGGCCTTTGTAACTACCTTACCAAGCGTTAGTTTATGTCATGTTTCTTGACTGTTGGTTCCTTTATTGTTGATAATTGATCTTAAAATGCAGAAGTGATCCATTGCTTTTAGTGTCAATTGTCAATTCTGCTTTTTTAATATATCTGCGGCTACCAGTTTACATTCAATCATAGTCCTGTTTTTGCATTGTCCTCCTTAGTTTTCATTACTAGGGCCTCCAGATCATTCAAATTTTCAGGTATCAGAGGAATGTCAACAGCAAATTATTACTGTTTCTTTCTGCAATTTTAAATCACATTCATTTTCCAAACTAGTTCCCTGTAATCTTTTTTTCAGCATACAGTATAAGTTGAATAAATAAGAGGAAGTATATAATCTTATATCTCTCCCTTGTCAACCTAGAGTCAGTCTGATTTACTATGTCCAGACTATGGCTTCTTATCTTTTCATAATTCATATGAGGACAACAAGAAGCTCTGGGATTCCCATTCTCCTAAGGACATTATACTGATTGACATGGTTGACACAAATGAAGAAGCTAATGGATCATATACTGTCATCAGTCATTGAGTATTCTTCCTCAGTCATCCAGCATGCATCAATAAAATCCCTTATTCTTCAGTCTTTTCTAAAAATTTGAATGTCTGTGTCTTGCCCCTGTCAGAATCTGAATCTGAGGGGGGGGGGGCGAGCAGCTGACAGGGAGTGGGAGTGTGGCTCTGTTGGCTGTGGAAGAAACTGAGGAAGGACAAAGTCCAGCTGGGCAGAGCAGGGGAGAGGTAGAGCAAGACAGAGGGAATTTAGAGGAAGATCCAGGCCCACCCCATCTTTATGCTAGGGCACTCAGGGAGGAACAGAAAAGGGAGAAATGTGAGTTGCATGGCTTAGGGGAAGGAAAGGACCCTGATTCCCTTCATTAGCTGAAGCTGTGAACACAGTGTTTAAAAAGGGAGGTTGAGCGTAGCAAATTGTTGAGAGCAAATCATGAATTATCTGGTATTGTCGATGCTTATCTGGGGTCCTGGCATCTTCTCAACTGTATGTTTTGCTGGCCTTTGAAATCTGCAATTCCTTATCGTGCCCTATCAAGTTAATTACTGCAGTGTGGTTTTTGTGGATTTTTATTTACAGTTTGTACATATTTCATTTTCGGAATGAATTTCCTCCACTTAAAGACTGTTCTTGGGAGAGTTTTTTCTCCAGCCGAAGGTAACCTGAACATTGGGGGCAAAGTTGGAGGTATTAAAGGGACTCTTTTTACTTATGTGACTGTGTTGCCTTTGTGCCACGCCCCAGGTCATCACAGTCTGCCATTTCCCTTTCCATATACAGTAGGGCTCTAAACTGCATTTGATGACCCTGACATTTATTTTGCTAGTATGTGAAGTTAGGGAAATTATGTGATAGTTTGCCAATCTATTAACTATTTTGGTATTGGAAGGTAAACTAACCTCTTGTAGTCTGCTGGACACTGTTGTGTCATTTTGCGGGCAGAGTTTGGTTAGAACCTTTACAGATTCTTTTTCGATATTGCCATATCTTACATATTTTATTAATTCCTGTAGCCTTCCGATAACTGATTACCTTCCATTGGTAATGACACAGTGCTGATCTGATTTCATTTTCTAGTACTAGAGGTTATTTTATATATGGAGTATCTTTTAAGATATTTTGGATGTTGATACCTCTCCGATGCAGAATTTTCAATATGTTCCTTTCTTTGTTAAGTTTCTTAAGAATTTTGTTTTCACCACTTTCATAATATTTTTGTGCCAATGGATTACCATCTGTGTTCTGTATAAGATCTGAGTTCTTTCTCTTGTGCATGACTTTTACAGAGTTATGAAATTTATCCAGTAAAGAGTCCATATCCAGGTCATTCTCTTCACCTGTCACTTGTGTTTCCACTTTGGATACCTTTTGTCTTATAATTCACACTTTTATTTTTATACAATTTTTTCTGATTCTACTATTTTTGCATAAATCAAGATTTGTTTTCCATCTGTTATTTCTTCTTTAAACATCTTTTGAACATAGTCTATCCATAGAAGCAGACATTGTTACTGATATTGTTGATATTGTGAGTGCTAATTTCCGGCCCCTTTCTTCAAAGAACTCCTTTAATATTTCAAATCTTACAGTGTTTGCTATCATTTTGTAAATCACAATTCTGTTCAAAACCCAAAGCGAGTTTACACTTTTTGTTTCCTTTTTGCCTGGTACCTTCAGTATCTTCTAATACCCTGTTGAAGTTAGTGTGGGCATGATAAAGATGCGTGGGGCGAGGCCTGCAGAGATACTGAGGGAGAATACACTGTAAAAGGAATGGAGCATTTGGAAACAATATATTTATAGTGAGGCTTGTAAATGGCAGAAGACTTGTCAGGAGAGATAGCAATAGACAGATGAGGGGAGTCAATAGAAAAGGAATTGCGGAAACAGCATAAAAGAGCAAGATGGCTTACTAGAGGCTGAGAAGGTGTAATCCAAGTAAATAACAGTCCATAATTCATTGTTCCACATTAACTTTGAAAATACTGAGGGACTAAGTCAGGAATACACACTAAAGTCAAAATGAAGCAGGGGTGAAGAACAGGGTTTCGTGACACACAAATAAGTTGCTTCTTGCAACTTCTTTGACATTCCCTGTTCAATTTAAATCAGAGAGAGGGAGAGGGAGGGTGTGGGGTGGGAGAGAAGTCAAAGAGAGAGAGAGAGACTAGCTCAAGGTCATCCAGCTGGCTTTCTTGCCTAATGTGGGATTAGAATTCAAGGTCTCCCATTTTGTAGCCTGGAGCCTTAACCACTAAACTCCCAGCTAAGATTGAATGATTTTTGCACAGGAGCCACAAAGATAATGTATTAACTTATTTAAAGTGACCACTATGATTTACCTCACTTTTTAAAAATTTGCCTTAATTGTGTGGGAGTTTTGATTGTCATGTATCTATGTTTTCCTTAAAAATATTGGAAGAAAAAGAAGATTTACCTTTTTATTGACAAATAGTCTCATTAGTGTGTCGTGAATATGAAAAAGGAACTGTAGATCCATTAATCTGAATGTTTTTTTTTTAATAAGTTGGTTCCAGGGTGGGAGCCCATACTCTTTTCTCCATTAAGCATGCCAATAAAACAAAATAAACTCATTACAAGAATAGTACATAATTATTTATATAAATTAGTAGAAATTAGAACCATGTAGTTAACTTGACACCCTGCCAGTAGAAATAAAGTGTGATGTACTTTTAATGCATATGTTAATTGCAATCAGCTTCATTAGAGGCTGAACAAATTTCTGTTCCTATTACAGAACTAATCCTCTCTAGAAATGACTGACAAGCTTTGGAAGCTGGATTCCTTGGAGAGTAAAGATAATCACAACAGGAAATTTAGAATGCCTCAAAAAAGCAGGTTAGGAGAAATAGAAGGAAAGAAATTCATATACAAATAATCCAGTGATCTTCCAGTCCTTTGGCTTTGTCTGTTGGGGAAGAGATGAGCTAAACTCAATACATTCCCTTTAGTTGTTCTTAAAAGGAGATTTATTTTAAGGAAAAATGACAGACAAGGCAGTAAATAATGTTCTTTCCACATTGCTATCCTGATAATCTTTCATCAAGTATGTTAGAACAATCTGATGTTGAAGCACTCTGACTTCAAATTTCTCTGTCAAAAATCTCTTTTTCAACACAAAGATTTGTGGTTTTTAAAGTCCCATTGTGATTAAAATGATGCTCCTTTTTGTTTCAATGTTCACCTCGCTCACATCACTTTCATTGCTTCTCTTGCCTCATTCTGCTTTACTGCCTTCTACTTCAGAAAAATGTCATAAAAATACTACAAACGTTTAAGAATAAAATACAAGTATGGAGACTGACAGAAATAATTGGGGGAAATAATATCACCAACTTCTATATGTCATATGCTGTTATATAGCAATGGACTGATGATAAAGCAGGAAGACATATTACATGTGTAATACAACCAGCAAACAACGCAGAGATTGCTAAGACACTTTAGGCACTGCTAGTAGTAAAAGACAGCTTCCTAAAACAAAGGCCTAGCAGAGAATTTTTAAGAAGACTGGTTCATGGAAGACCAATAAAATATTCACTTCATCAGATTAAATAGTGAAGTCACTCTGATTTTTGGGGGAGAGATTTGAAAAGCAGTAGGCTTTGACTCAAGTAATTAGCAAAGAAAAAAGTAGAGGTAGAAGCAAGCAAGAGAGAATGACGTAATATAATTTTCAATATAGTACTTATCTCTAATTACAGTATGAAATTGTGCCAGAGGATTTCTTAGAGAATCAGTATTGGCAATGCTAGTAAGGATAGAGCAATAAACTACATCAGTGGCTATGAATCAAAATTTGCACAAAATGGAAAGAAAAATGTTTTTCTCCAAACCAAAGGCAAAATAGTCCTATTTTGCTGTCCATTTGAATGTTTCAAATGGGCTCCATGCAAGTTCATGCTGATTGTTGACTTTAGAAAAAAAATTAACCATGGAGAAGTTATTTTAAATAAAAATAAATATACAGAAATTAAAGTTACATTTTACTGCCTGTCTGCATAAACTTCAGCACATTGTGGATTCAAGTCAGATTATCAACTGTAGAAGAACAGCTATTGGTTTGACAACCTTTTCTTATACACCTATATAACCTGTGTTTATGTACTGAAAACTCAACGCAAAAGTCCAGTGCGCAGTATGGAGTGTACTTCATCAATATATCTTGCATCCAGAAATTCTGTGAGATAGATTGTGAGAAAGCAGACCACTTAGAAAGTTTTGCTCACCAAATATACTATACTATATTATATGAAACATGAGTTTTATAAATAGACTTGTATTAAAGCTTGAGTCTGTGTTAGTTTTAAATATGTATACACTGTATTTTATATAGAATATTTTAATTGCCTGGCATTTGATGATTAATGACAGTTTTACTGTTTTAAAAAAGAATGCATGATTTAAAATGGGTCCCCAACCCCATGCAAGAGGCTGGCCGGCGCATGCACTGGCAGTTCAACATGTATGAGTGGCAGGCTGGCGTGCACACATACAGTTCAACTTGCACAAGTGGTGGGCCAGTGCACATGCATTTAGCTCAATTTGCACAAGTGGTAGGCCAGCGCATATGCACATGTGTGCCAGTCTGCCATTTGCATGGGCTGGTTCCCATCTCACCCTCCCACCCTGCCAAATTGTAAAGGTTGGAGACCCCAGATGTAAGATGATGATTGTGTAAAATAGATAGTTAAAAAAACAAAGGATATCATGATGAAGACAATGGTCCTTCTAATGTTCAGAAGGAAAAACAACAATTGCCATTTAAACCACAGAATAATATCTATGGCAAGAGGCAAAATATTTAATTAGTAGTATAGTACTTCATACATAATAGCAATATCACTTAAACTTATATAACTCTTCACAGTGCCTTACAGCCCTTTCTAAGCGAGTCAGCCTATCGCCCCAACAATTTGGGTCCTCATTTTACCCACCTTGGAAGGATGGAAAGCTGAGTCAACCTTGAGCTGGTGAGAATCAAACAGCCAAACTGCAGGCAGCCGACAGTCAGCAGAATTAGCCTGCAGTACTGCATTCTAACCACTGTGCCACCACAGATCTCATTCAATTCAATTCAATTAATTGCCTCACTTATCAGAAATAATGAGATTTACAGCTTGGGTTATTATGAAAGAGTTTCATGAAAGAGTTTGACCAAAACATAATAAAGGTATTGCCAGTGAAATTTCTATCTCTATTCAGTAGTTCCATACATCAGTATTTCATATCAATTAGTGTTTTCATGTGTCATCATTTACTAATTCTCTGACTATACTGCTTTCTGCACTCAGAACTAATCAGAGCATAATAATTGATATTATGCCAAATAGTTCCTCCAGGATGGAAAATTCCAGGTTGTTTCTCTTGATAATAGCTTACTTGTATAGTAGGAGAAAATAGCCCCTTCTTTTTGCTAGTCAAAATGACTACCTTTTTAACTATCAGTGAGAAAGTCATTATGTAAAATACCCATTCAGAAATCATTTCAGTTGGTTCCTGCTAAATGTTCACAAGGCACAAAATTAGAATCTCTCTCTCTCTCTCTCTCTCTCAGCTATCAATCTCTTTGTGTGTGTGTGTGTGTGTGTGTGTGTGTGTGTGTGTGTGTGTGTGTGTGTGTTTAAAACACTAATGGATATTCCATATGTCTACAGGTAGTTCTTTTTTTTATGAAATAAGATTATCAAATAAAAAGAACTATGTGATAGTTTCAAATACTGTATTCCTGAATGTAAGCTTTTTGATATACTCATTCAGAGATGTATTCATATAAATTGGCATTGATGGTATGATAGTCTAATCCATATTCCAGATTGCATTTGAAACCCATTCCTACCTTCCAGCACTTGATAGTTCACACACAGAAGTTATTATTTCCAGCAAGACTATCCATTAAGATTCATCTACAAAACCAGGCAAAATCTAAATTTAGTGAATGTAGGAGATGAAGATTTTTATGTGTATTCCAAAGAGAAATACCAATTCTGGGAAGAGATACAAAGGACAAAATGTGAATCAAGGCATGCAAGAACAGTTTTATATTAGAACAATAGAATGCAGGAAGGTCCTTGGGACCATTCTGTCTTCAGCAAGATTCTCCGTGTTCTGCAGAAATTAATCCTCATGTTGTCAAAATCTTGATTGTGAGATCATTTCTGTATCCTTATCATGGGAACCTTCACACCCATACACATTTGGGAATGTGCATGGATGTGAATAACAAAGGAATAGAAATAATGGCATGACTATTTTTATGACTAGGAAAATGGATGAATCATTTTATTGGAGAATTAACCTGCACAGTGTTGGAATATTGCCATGCTATTTTACTCAACATTTGATAAGTAGCAGCACTTTCAGTTTATTTAGTAATCCAGCTATGATTATACTGCAAGTTGTTCCTGATGGCTTTCTCCTTCATACAGTAGCATTATACTGCATGATTACAGTTATTGCATGTCTTTTCCCAGACCTTTTGAGATAAAATGTTATAATTTAGTATTGATTATTGGCTTTTAGCTAAAAGCTAAAGCTAATTTTAATGCCTCTTTTAATACATATTTTTTATGATTGCAACTGCTTTATTTCTATGTTAATTTGGGGGCTAGGGCTGGTGTGCATTTGCATTTTTATTTCTGTATTGCTATGAAACGGGCTTATTTTATGTGAGAGCACAGCAGGTTAATTTCCAAATATCTGTTGGTTTTCATTATCGCAATAAGAAATAATAACATTTTCTTTTTAAAAAATGGGAACAGCTCATGGAAGAGGGTTCTTTGGGGGGAGTGAGTAATATTTGAAAATGCTTGTTTTTAAAATATGCTTTGCTATTATGCACAGACACTTCAGGAGAAAGATATCAATTGAAAATAGCTTCACCTTTGACTGTTCTTCATTCCCTTTTCCTCTTCTCTCTTATTAAAATACACAGTTTAGTGACAACTTCTGGAAAGGTTGTGTGATATGGCTGAATCAAGAAGCCCACATGTTCCATCAGATTTTGCCCATTATCAATATTTGGAGAAATATGCAATTAGTATATTCAGAGGTGGTATTCAGCAGATTCTGACCAGTTCTGGAGAACCAGTAGTGGAAAGTTTGAGTAGTTTGGAGAACTGGCAAATACCACCTCTGATTGTCCCACCCCCCATCTATTCTCTGCCTGCTGAGTCCCAGCTGATTGGCTGGGTCTTCTTTTGTTGACCTGAACAGGAGAATGGAGCTGGAAAGCAGGTTAGTGGGGTAGAGAGGGAATAGGAGTAACCTTCTCCCTGGAGTGGGGTGGGAATGGAGATTTTACAGTATCAAAATTTTTAACAACCGGTTCTGTGGGCGTGGCTTAGGTGATGGGCGTGGCTTGGTGGTCATGTGACTGGGTGGACATGGCTTGGTGGTCATGTTATTGGCTGGGCGTGGCCAACTCAATATCACTCACATCAAGGCACGCATCTCCTCGCCTGGCTCTCATGACTGTGAGGATGCTGCAACAGTCGCAAGTGTGAAAAATGGTCATAATGGTCAGTGCCATTGTAACTTTGAATGGTCACTCCACACAAGCAAAGTACCAGCAAAGGAGGGAAAAATATCTCCAGAGAAGTTCCTGAGACAGGAGGTCTAGTCCTGCCAAGAATGTAATAAGGGTTAATAGAGAGGCAGTTTCTGTAAGCAACACCAGAATGTTTCCTTCCTGCCTTCCTTACAGGATTAGGCCAGTAATTTCTTCTAACAACCGTTTCTCCAAATTGCTTGGAATGTTAACAACTGGTTCTAGCAAATAGGTGCAAATTGGTAGAATCCCACCCCTGCTGCCATGCCCACAAAGCCATGCCCACAGAACCAGTAGTAAAAATAATTGAATCCCACCACTGATTTATATATACTAATATATATTTGTTTTCATGGGGTATAGCTCAGTGATAATTGCTTTTTATAATTTTCTAAATTCGTCATCATCGCTCTAATTCAGAAATCCAAACCACAGATTTAGTGATTTTTTCATGTTGTATATGCTTTTAAATCTCGACTTCAGATTTAAAATCAACCAGCTGAAAGAAAAATACACAGCTCAGTGACCCATAAGACTATATCAACACATTTTCATATTCACTTTTGAGATATTTAAGATGAACTTGCATTTACAAATAGATATTTAAGAATAACATGCATTTACAAATAGGGCAATGCTTTCTACCTTTTCCAGTTAATTTTAGATTGGTGGGATTTCAGAAGGAAATGAAGTAAAAAGAATGTAATAGTCTGGAAATATGAATATGACACATTTGATTCAACATTTTTGCATAAGGCAAAACAAGGAGCTGATACTGCCGTATAAAATAAGATTTGAGTGAAAAGAAAGAGTGACAACCAGTTATTTTCACTACATGGATCAATGGCATTTTTTAAAAATATGCTGATGGTCTGGGAGACTCAGCTGAAGTTAGCTCAGATTTAAGGAAGAAATTGGGATTTGTGAAGGAGCAAAAAAAATGACAAATTTATTGATAGTGATAAAACAGGACTCATTTTCTCCTGTTTCTTGTACTCTTTTTAGTTGGAGAAAAGTATTCATTCTTCTAAGAGTAAAACAAGTGCTACAACTAGTGACTAATGTTTGGTCTGCTTTTTAATATTGTACAGTGAATCAGTCTCTTTTAATCCAACAAGGCAAGTATTGAAAAAACAAATGAATCACATCTTGTCTAAAAAGGGGAACAAGCTATATAGAATGGAAGCATAACCTGATCATGGTTTCTCTCAAAAGAAAGATCAGCAGCCAAATTAGAATTCCCTTGGGAATTGTAAATCCATTGCTTTTCTCTGATTTTACAGATTATAATTTCAATAGTATGTTTGTTTTAAATCAAAGTTCTAATTGGCATTCTAAATACGCTTGCATGTTGTTGTTTGTTTATTTCTTATGACAATTATATTTATACCTGGTTAGCAACATGACCATTTGCGGCATTAAGCATTCCTTTTCTGCTCTCCCTGCATCATTCCCATAACAGCATATAGGACAGTAGGCCTCTTCAAGTGTTTTCTCAGTGATGCCCAACTCACTCCAGTTTTGGGACTGGGAGAGAGGTGATTGCACTGGGATTAAATAGGAACTATCAATAAGTCACTGGCTGCCTTGCAGGATTTTCATGTTTTTCCTTGCTGTATTTCATATTGCTTTGCAGTTGGAAAGACTTGCTTTCAGCCAAGTAAAACCATGTCAAACCAATCAGTGGGCATCAGGATGGTAAATGAGAGAACCATGGCCCATGTGGCCATAGCACCTCCAGAGCTAATCTCCTGCTTTAGGGAGCAATGCAAACTGCTGTTCCATTTTCGGTTGCCAATTGCCAATTGAACAAAATGTTTTATTCTAGCCTTGATTAAATTTATATGGAACAGAAAAGAACGTAAATATTTTTTTCCAGAGTATAATTTAAAATTTGTGGGATGCCCATGGCTGGTGGATCTAACCAAAGGATCTCCATGCTATTCCACATCAATTAATCATTTTTGAAACTTAACTAATATTCAAATAAAATCTTGATTTCCTATGGCAACATTCTTTAGACTTATTTATTAAATAAAAACAACCCTCACATGAATATGAATTTATTTATTTTATTTATTTATTTGTCAATTGCTTACAAGATAATAGGTATAAGTAAAAAAAACATAGTTATGAATACATGGATACATATAAGAAAAATAAAATATAAAAGAAACAATAGGACAGGGACAGTAGGCACGTTGGTGTGCTTATGCACGCCCCCTACAGACCTCTTAGGAAAGGGGTAAGATCAATAGTAGACAGTTTAAGGTTAAAGTTTTGGGGTTTGGGGAAGAAACCAGAGTCAGGTAGAGTATTCCAGACATTGACCACTCTTTTGCTGAAGTCGTATTTCCTGCAATCAAGTTTGGTGCGATTAACCTTGAGTTTTTAACTATTGTTTGCTCTTGTGTTGTTATGGTTGAAGCTGAAGTATTCATTGACAGGTAGGACATTGCAATGTATGATTTTATATACTATACTTAGATCAGACCGAGCAGCCTAGTTCTAGGTTTTCTAGGTCTAGAATTTCGAGTCTGATGGCATAAAGTATTCTGCAATGAGTAGAGGAGTGGAGAACTCTTCTTGTGAAATATTTCTAGACTTTCTCAACTGTGTTAATATCAGATACGTAATGTGGGTTCCAGACTGATGAGCTGTATTTGGGTATTGGTCTAGCAAATGTTTTGTATGCTTTAGTTATTAGTATAATATTACCAGAGAAAAATACATAAGATTAGGTTAACAACTCTTAACACCTTTTTGGCTATGTAGTTACAGTGGGTTCTAGCACTTAGGTCATTTGAGATGAGTAGTTCAAGATCCTTAACAAAGTTGGGATCAACAAAGTCTTGACTATTCAGCCTGTATTTTATTTTCTGATTTTTTGTGCCAATATGTAGGACAGAGCATTTATTTGTTGAGATTTGAAGTTGCCATTTATTTGAACATTCTGATACATAGTCAAGATCTTTTTTAAGGGTATCAGTATTGTCTGTGGTGTTGAAAAGCTTTACATCATCAGCAAAGAGAATGCAGTTGCTCTTGATATGATCACAGAAGTCATTTATGTAGAGTATGAAAAGTGTGTACAGAATTTGATAGGACGCTCCCAATTTTGACCATTTGTTGTCTGTTTGACAGGAATGCTTCTATCCAGTTACACAGGTATCCAAAGATACTGTAAGATTTTAGTTTTAGGAGTAGTTTGTTGTGTACCACTGAATCAAAGGCTTTACAGAACTCTTTGTAGATTGCATCTATTGCTTTGCCCTGATTGAGTTTTGTAGTCCATATGTTTTTGCAGTGTAAGATTTGCAGATTACATGATAGTTTTTTCCTAATACCAAATTGTTTATTAGAGAGTAGGTTGTTTGTTTCTAAGTGGAGGATGATGGATTGATTAATAATTGATTCCATGACTTTACAGGTGATGCAGCATAAAGAGATTGGTCTGTAATTTTCAACTAGGCTGGGGTCTCCCTTTTTGAAGATGGGGATGACTGTGGCTTGTGACCCATAGTTTTGGCAAGAAGCTGGTCCTGAAAGATTTTCCAAAGATTATGCTTAGAGGTTCGGCTATGGCAGTGGATAGCTTTTTTAAGAAGTAGGCACATATTCCATCCAGTCCAATAGATAGAAATGGTTTTAGATTGCATAGTGCTTTTTCAACATTGTCTTCTGTAAAATCAATATGTATTAGATCATTGTAGTTCTCTGTGGTTTGACTAGGAAATGGGCATGATCCATTGCTGTTTACAAATACTGAGCCAAAGAATATGTTAAAGAGGTTGGCTTTAATAGTGTCGTCGTTGCAGTCTTTACCATTAGGTCCTTTCAGGGGTGGGATGAACCTTGAGTCTTTTAGTTTGTTGTTTATAAAATTGTAGAAAGCACGGGTGGAATTGGTGCATGGAAGGTTTTCTTCTTCTTTAATGTGATAATTGGTGCATTCAGTTTTTATCTGGTGGCATAAATTTTTATATCGGATTTTGAAGTTGGCAACATGACCAGATTTGTTTTTCCGCCAAAGTGATTTCTTTTTGGATTGAAGCTTCCTTATTGTTTTGGGTAATTTGTTTTTTCTGGTTTTGGGAGTTGTTAATGGTACATATAGTTTGATGACTCTTTTGACTTCAAGTAAAAATATGTTGTAATGGTCTTCCACAGTATTGCATCCAGAGAATTGAAATTGCCAATCAAGGGATGAGAGATTGTTGTTTATAAGATCATAGTTGCCTTTTTTTGAAGTTATAATTGGGGATTCTGTTGTTGTGATGATTTTTGTGTGGACGTATGTTGGGACAAAAGTCAATCATGTTGTGGTCACTGTTGGAAAAGGGTTCTTTAATTTGTATTCCATAAATTGAATTCAAACTATTGCAGAAGATGAGATCGAGGCAGTTAAGTCTAGTGTTGTTGGTTACTAGTTGTTCTAGTCCCAGATTTGTTACTGCATTGTAGAAGATTGCATGTGTGGGTTCAGTTGTACATTCATTAAGGGTCCAGTTAATATGAGGTAGACTGAAATCACCAAGAAAGATAAAAGTGTGTGGGCAGGATGCTGCCCATGTTAGTAGTGTATTTAGTTGTTGCATGTTCGATGTCATAATCATGGGCTCTGTAACATAGTAAGAACCGAAATGTGATATTTAAGGACAATTCACAGATGATGGTCTCAGGAATAGCAAGCTCCTGGGTAACTTGGATGCTTTTTAGATAGTAGGGACTTTTTATAGAAGATAGCAACACCACTTCTCTACGGATTTCACGATCTGCTCAGTAAACATGATAGTCTCTTACTGTGGTAATGGAGTCAGGGAGAGATGCATTTAGCCATGTTTCACAGACAAACATAATGTCGAATTTAGCCGTATTTAGTAAGAGGAGAAATTCAGGAATTTTATTTACAAGGCTTCTTGCATTGAGTAGCTTGCATTTAAGGCCAGTTGTGGTTGGAATAGAGGTAGTTAGGGGTGTGCATGCCTAGTTTTGAGTGATGTTGGATTGGATGGGGTGGGGTTGGATGTGGAGTTGTGGGTTATGTGACTTTCTTTTGATGCAATCAGCTCTGGAGTCAATGTGTAGGTCCTTTTCTCCATTGTCTAGATGGTTTTTGAGTTCTGCGCAGAGTTCACAGGAGCGGATTCTTTGCAGTATGGATAAGTCTGGTCTTGAGCGAAGTTTTTTGTGGTTGGGATTGGTTTTTGCAATGGCATTTATTGTATGAATGAATATGCATTTGCTGGACTCATTTTTGCATACAACTTTACAAAATCTTGGGGCCACAGAGCCGTCATTGTATTTGTACCAATGGCCATCTCTGGTTATTTCAATGATACTTTCAGGAGAGATGTTTGTTGTATTTGAGTTGCTTATGATATAATGAACTTTGGTGATGTCATCTGATTCATTGGTGTCTTCGAGACCAAATAAGATGTCATTTGGACATTTCTGTTCACGTTCCATGGTGTCTCTGATGAGTAATGAGATATTATTTGTGGAATTTGGTGGCTATCCATGGTTTTTGCTTCATTCTGCATTTACTACACTCTAAAACATTGTGCATTTTTTATAGTTAATGCTGTTTTTAAGAAACAAGAGTTATTTCCCATTCACAGCGCACAGCTTAAGTGCAAACAATTTTCCATGGTGTTTCACAAGGAAACTAAAGACTGAATTGTTCTGAGTGCTGAATTGCCTTTCATAAAGCCAAACACAAAGTCACTGCCTCTACTGTTGTGATAGCTTATGACAAAACTTTAAGGTTTTTTGTTTCCTCCCCTTAAAAGCTTTGTATTTACCCTGCTGAGTTATAAAACTTAATTCCATTTTAGATACATTGGAGAGGAAGGAAATCTACTTTCTATACAAGAGAAAATGAACAAAGTAATATAGATTGACTCTAAGACCGATACTGCCTTTTTCTTATTTAGACCATCCACATTGCCACGTTAAATGCTATCCTGGAGTCAGCAGAAAACTAAACAGACATTTTAAAAAATGCTGTTCTCTATCTGTTACTGTAGTTCTTACTATCTGCCAAATGGTAGAGCCCTGCATTCAGGTGTGCAGGTTATATATGTTAAACAATGAATTGTTTAAACTTTCCCACTTTCTAAATTACACACTTCTGCATGAAACCATCTACTGCACCAGTTTGGTTTAATGTTAAAGACCTGAAACCAGGAGAGCACAAGTTCCCATCCAGTCTAGGTATGAAAGCCAGCTGGGTGACCTTGGGGCAGGCCCTCTCTCTCAGCTCAACCCACTTCAAAGGATTAACAGTAGCTATAGCACTTAGACTGATAGTGCTTTATAGCTTTCTCTAAGTAGTTTACAAAATCAGCATATTTCCCCCAACAATCTGGGTCCTCAGTTTATCAACCTCGAAAGGATGGAGAGCGGAGTCAACCTTGAGCTGGTCAGGATCGAACTCCTGGATGTGAGCAGAGTCAGCCTGCAATACTGCATTCTAATCATGCACCTCCACAGATTGTTATGGTGAAGAAAATAAGAGGAGGAAGGAGTATTAGATATGTCCGTCACCTTGAGTTATTTGTAAAAATAATAAAGATGAATAAAATTAAACACCTGTCTGGACAATGAGATGGGCTAGGGCTTGGGAAGATAGACTTTGGGGTTTTAAAATAAACTTAACCCAGTATAAATAAAATAAACAAAACCCAGAAGTTTATAACATTGTCTGGGAGGTAGTGTCCTGTTCAGAAAAGTGGGAGATCTGCCTTTCTTACAGCTCACAATCCACCAGGTAGCGCATCAATAAGATGTATTATAAACACAAGTTTAATATTCTTTCCAAAATTTTGCAGACCTGAAAAATTATTATAATTGGAAAATTACTAAAGTAATGCTAAAAACCCAAATCCCTGATTGATGAGCTTTGAGGGCTACTGAATTTTGAGAAAGAAAGAAAGAAAGAAAGAAAGAAAGAAAGAAAGAAAGAAAGAAAGAAAGAAAGAAAGAAAGAAAGAAAGAAAGAAAGAAAGAAAGAAAGAAAGATAGATAGATAGATAGATAGATAGATAGATAGATAGATAGATAGATAGATAGATAGATAAGATAGATAAATGGGTATATATTGTTGCTGTGGCTGATCTGAATGGAAATATACAAGTTACAAGTAAGATAAATATTTTAAATATTGTAGAGCAGGGGTGTCAAGCTGGTGGCCTGTGCAGGCCATGTCCACCCCAAGTCCATGAAGGGAAAAAACCATCGCAAACCAACACATGATGGCAATGTGATACAGCAAGTTTGATATCTGCATTGTAAAATGAGCTTTCTGGCATTATGCTGATTGCTGATGTAGCTTCGAGAAGTTTGTATTAGTGGAAGTGAAAGAAGGAACATTTAAGGCAATTCATGTTTGTACATATTTGACAAACCAGCCTACAACATTGTCTCTGGAGTATTAAGGAATATTCTCTTATATTACTAGTATGAAGGACATTCAGTCACAAAAGTAACAAAAGAAAACAATAGATTGATTGTTGGATTAGTTGTGACAAATTATTTTTATGTATCTTTTCATTTCTTAATGGAACTGCGTAATAGATATATGGTTGTCTGGAATGCACATTGATAGGCTAATTTTCAGTGTCATAAATAGATCTGAAGAACAGAATTCACACAAACTGGTAGGATAATAAACTTGTTCCATTAAAATCAGATAATGATGCAATTCTTTTTAATCAGGCTTAAAGATTGAGATCAATAAACAAAATATAGTGTTTGGACAGCATTTTCCAGATTGTGATAGTTCAGTATTTTTTTTTAAAAAAAATCTGTGATAAGAGAAATAAAGTCAATCAGTATTTCAGTTAAAGATAGGCGATCTTTTGAGTTTCCAACTTTCTTTGCCTATTGATTGAGGGTCACCAGAGACAGAATAGAAATGTAATGATATCAATGTAGAGATGGGCTGAAAATTTGGGGACCTCTTTCTGGTTATGAAGGTGATATTTTACTGTTACAAATACAGTGGGTTATACAGTACCTTCATAGCTTATATCATTAGTTTCCTACTAACAATCAGCAGAAGCTATTATAATTTTGTTGCTGATATTTAGGATCATGATTTTGGGGAAGTTGAGAAATAAGGGATTTCTGGAATGGTATAATGGTCTGAGAGTCCTTTAACACAGAACAGAGCTTTTGCCATGGTGTGGATAGTTTGGGGGACATGACTTGGACAGCAGCTCCGACATGGTATAGGTGGGGGCTCTCCTGGTGCTTTTCATGAGTGTTTGATTATGCACATCTGTTAATTGATTTATTTGATGGTTTGGCTGAGGGCTAGAGAGGTTTTGTTACATGGTCCATTACTTGTTTGCTCTGGCAACTGTTCAAGACAATTAATGTTTAGGAAATGTAGAAGGAAAAAGATTGACGTCAGTCCTTTAGCACTATGATATTACTACTCACCTGTCTCATTTATCCACCAAAGCTATGCTGCCTTTCACCATCCCTGACAAAATTCAGAATAGGCTGTTTAATGTTCTAATTAAACAGCACAATGTTTGTTTCCCCAATGCATTTATTTAGAACTGAGCATTTAATTGTACTTGAGTCTTTTCACTTCTTCTATATATGGGATTTAACTTAGAGGAAGTGTCATAGTTGAAAGATAAGCTCTTTCAAATGCATTGGAAACAAATGTGCAATGAATAAAGTTGGAAAAACCTTATTAATGTACGAAAAATAAATGCCCAATAGTAGAAGGTGTTGACAAGGGTAAATGTTGGCAATCTTGAATGATTGCCTCATTCTTTTGATGTGATCCTATTTGCAGAGAGAGAGAATCACCTCAAATACCTTAGTTTTAGTTAGCAGGATTCCCCAATTCACCTTCTTGGTTCTCCTAGACCCAGACATTTGTCCCTATATTCTCTTTTACACTTCATCAAATTTTGAATGTCCTATCTATTTTTTTTTAAAAAAATCAGGACTGCCCTTTCCACAAGCCAGTTAGACCCAAAGGATGGGATATGGAGTTGACTGGAAGTTTTAGGTACTGCAATCCAACACATCTAGATAATGCCAAGTTGTGAAAGCTGGTCCAACTCTATTACAAACTGACATGTTGCCAACTCTGTTGTGATCAACAAATGCAATGTTATTTAGAGTTGAGACATGGGTAAAATCAGCTCATGAGATGATCCTTCCATCTGGAGTACGTGTTTCATTTTACACACAGGAAATTTCAGAAAACACTAGTAGCACTAGTCAAAAGAAGGCTATAGCAAAACCAAGTTAAAGAAGGTAGATCTGTTCTTACCAAGGCTTTCAAAGACCGTAATTAAGCACATGTTTAGTTAAAACAACTCTTGTTTTATTTCAATGCTGGGAATTATGTTCATTCCCGGCCGGTAATGAGTCCCAAACAGTCCCTTCGAGATAAACACCTACCTTTCTCTCCTTTGAATTGCTGCCAACAACTAGAGTGCCAAATGAACTATAAAAAACCAACCGAAGTACGAAGTCCACACAGATCTTCAAGGATTAATCCGAACAGAACAAATGACTTTGTTACCTACAAAGGTTTCTTCACCTTTGCCTGTCCATTCTACCTTAGGGGAGGGGCAATCACCTCCAAGCCTTACTTCCGAGTTGCTCCTTTTGTCTCAGGTGCTCTTGCCTTCTAGCAGCTCTGTGCACACACGCACTGGGAACAGGCTCCCCTTGTTCCTCTGCCTTGCTGCTGCCAGACTCCAAAGGCTCTGGAGTCAGCACCCCACTCCCAGATGGTCCTGACCTCATCTCTGTATCAGATGGAGGACCCTCATCCGAGTCCTCTCCAGACTCCCGGACTGGTCCCCATTCTTCCCCACTGTCCAATTCCACTGCCGGCAGAACCACAACAAGATCATGATGGCGAGATGTTTTGACCCATCAGACTGCGCATCTCTGCAGACTTCTGATAATACAGGAGAAGGAAGGATGAAGAGTACTGCTACTAATTTACCTCCATCTCCTCTGTCTGTGAAAAGTAAAAGTTAGTTGGACCCGACAAGAGGCTTTTTTTAATTTGCTGTGCCTTCATTATCTCTTCCTTCTCCACCTTATCCAGAGGGAACTTCACAGGATGAAGGCAAGGGTGTTTGTGGGATGGAGATATAAAAAAAAAAAAAAATCAAGATAGAAATTGTGACCATGTGATGGAAGCCCTGCTTTTTTTTTTTTTACATGCATCACATGTACAATTCACGTTAAAAAAATGCTCAAGTCTTTGATAATGAGATCACAACCACTTCCTTCACTTTTTGGATGCTGATCCCTTCCCCTTCACTGCCCTAGTTGCCCCAGTTGCCCCCTAGCAGAAGTGCTATAATAGTAGATGATTTGGGTTAGCTCAGCAGATGATTTTTCTCTTGGATGAAACACATTTGTCACGTATTCTTACAAGTCAGCTGTCTGACATCGGGTGTTTGTTGGTTGATTGGTTCATTTGGGGATTTATTTATTTTTTGCCAGAGGTTGAGAAAGGGAGTAAAATGGGTGATAAGCAGGGGTGGGATGCTACCAGTTCTGCCCTGCTCTATAGAACCAGTAGCTCTGAAGACGTAGGCACAGCTTTTGCTGTATTACATGCACACGCAGCAAAACATAAGTACTCGAACCAGTAGTAACACCAGTTGAATCCCACCCCTAGTAATAAGAACACTGAGTAACCCAGGTGAGTAGGGATTGCCTACACAGGGTCCAGTATATTTTTCTCTGTCTTCTAAGTTTGAGAGCCCATCTTGTCTTAGTTGTTTGTTTGCAGTAGAACCCAGGGAGCTGCAGCTTGCAGGCATGAGCTGAAAGGGGTAGGTCTCAGCAGGCAAAAAGCAATGCCACTGTGGCACCAAAGCAGCAGGTGAACAAAGTTAAGGAGTGCTTGCAGCAAAGAGGAAGCTAGGAGGCACCGTCTGGGCAGTAAAACAGGAGGAGGCTGACAAGATACAGCTCCTTTTGATCTGCTTCTTGAGATGGTGAAGCCTGATTTTTAATTCCTTTATGTGCACATCTCACAGGGCAAAGTACTCTAAGCTGCCTAGCCTCATTCTGATCTTTTATCTGCTTGCAACAATTCTGTTATCTTAATTACAGGAGCAGGATTGATTTAACCTGATGGGGATGTTGGGAGAAGAAAACAACAGTGTAGGAACACTGTGAGATCACAAATGTCAACCTTTCAATATATGTGTTTACCAGCTGCCTACAGAGAATCTGTATCAGACAGAAATAAAACTTAGTTGGGTGTAAATGACCAGGAGTAGCATCAATTAAAACACTTATTCTAATCTTTGCAAAGAGCTTTAAAAATGTTAATGCTTTATTTTATGTGAGTCTTGTCTTTAATTCAGCCAACCATGCGGCTTTCCTCATTTCTGGGAAATGCTTTGCTGATAGTGCACATAGCTGTGTGTTAATTTTATAATTGGGATCAATGCTCCAAATGAAAATCTTTTGAAGGCTTTTCTAAAATTGTAGGTTCCAATACAGATAAATAGTCTGTAATTGGCCAAAACCAAGTTGCTACAGTAGATGTCTATAAGCTGATTTTCAAGTTCTTGGACTGTAACTGACTGCCTTATTTAGAGCTCTGTGCATGATATGCTGGATATATGAGGACTTCCGCAATCCCATGCCATATTACTTAAATAATGACACCTTCATTGCTGATGTGTGTGGGAGTTGCAACTTGAACTCTTCCCTTATGACTGGGGTTTCAGCCAAGAAATTATCTGATGATGAATCAGATCAATCCAATGCAGAAAACTCTTTTCTAAAAAGCATCATTATCTCTGAAAACCAAAAATAATATACAAGAACCTTTCTGGTCCATCCAGACTTCAGTGTCTTGTTTCCGTAATCAAAGCACAATTGATCACCTTTCAGACCAACCTTTGTCTGACTCAAAAAAGAGATGTGGTTAGCAGTCTCTTCCAGGTCCTTAAGCATAGATGCAGGAGCGATGAAAAAGCTGGTGATACAGCTTGAACATTCTAGAAAAACAGCCATGAACACAAATTGGCATCCCTTGCTTATTCTAGTGTTTTCAAACTTTTTTTTTTCCTGGTTCACCTTATGTCCCTGTGGCAACTCCAGGCTGTCATGATTGAGGTACTGAACTATCTGATTTACCATTTGACTTGAACTTTTCTCATATTTCATTCGAATTTGGCTGTTGAACTGAAAACAGAACTTTTGTTTATTAGTCTTTCTCTTCAGGTAGAAATTCACTAGAGAGCTGCAGCTTTAGACAGCTGATTTGGCCTAGGGCTAAAGTACGTGGTCCAGACAGCCAATTTAGTCTAGGGCTAAAGTATGTGATTCAATTTGACAGGAAATCCTGGGTCCATGATTATTAACTGGCTCTGAGATGTCATATGAAACTCATTCAAGATGTTTGGTCCTACAAGTTGTAAGGCCTTAGAAGTGGGATATGAACTAAATCTGATACCTGGCTCAGATACTGGGGAAAGGAAGCAGATTTCGTTTCCACCCCATTTGTAAAACTGAATAAGCCCTTTGATGGACAATGAGAGTAAATGGCAGTAAGAGATGTCAAATATGCAGCTCAAGCTCACATGCATCTCCGCTAATCCCCTAAAGGGGCTCCCTTTTGGGTAAAGCTAATTCTGGGGTCCTTTTTCCATGTTGTGGGTTGTAGGGCTTTTAAAGGGCAGAAAGAAACACTTAAGTTTCACCTCTCAGACTGAGACTTGGCCCCGCCTATTATTTTCTAATATGGTCCTCAACTTGCTGCAGCAAAGGCGGATTTAGTGTCAAAAAAAATGGAATTTGTGAACAAGCATTGGATGGCAGTCATTGCTGTTAACATGTTTTTAGAATTGCAAGCAAAGTAAAAAAAAAAACTTATTGGGAGTGTAGCCAGAAATGCAATGGTCAGACATGATGAGCAAAAATGCAGGTGGCAAAGGAAATAGAACAGAGACGGGGAAGAGAAATTGGGTGCTAGGAAAGTACAGTGGGAATAAGGGGTCTAGTATTTTAGCGCTAGCTTGACCTCAATAAGTAAGTAAGTAAGTAAGTAAGTAAGTAAGTAAGTAAGTAAGTAAGTAAGTAAGTATATTGGGAGGGTTGGCATAATAAATCATGAATTATTCTCCTTTAGCTCCAATCCTGAATGCCATAGAAACTGAAGAATTTTCTGCCTATCCCTTTTGCCAGCTTCCAACGGGTTTTGTCTGTCTGTCTGTCTGACTAGCTCTGTTTTTACAAATAGTCCTTGATTTACAACAGTTTATTTAGTGACCAGTCAATGTTACAATGGCATTAAAAAATAAGTCATAAAACCTTTTTTTTTGGCACTTATGACTGTTGCAGGATCCCCATGGTCACATGATCAAAATTCAGATTTGAATTGTTTTGAAATTGAAATTAATTTAACATACTCATTTTAAGTATGACATGGGCTACTTCAAATATTAAGGAGGTATCTCAAAGTCAAAATGACCAAAACAGACTGAATATCATTCTTGATATTCAGCATTTGATATTGATAGGGCATGTTTTCTGATTGATAAAGCCAGATAAATTCCTCATTATTAAGAGAATGTAACACATTTGCAGGACTTGTTTTTTCTTTATTCCTATTAATCCAATTTAGGTTATCGGTAAGAAAGTTATTGTTTTTATCATCTACTTGATTCAAACAGATGCAGATTCTGATATCTCCATGAAGGATTAAAAATAATTTCTTCTTGTTGTTACATTTGAATTCTTAACTCCTCAAAGTAGACTAAGAAGTAACTTGCTGGAGAGTATTGAGTTAATTCAGTGGTTGTGTCTGGATTTTACCTACAAACCTAGGATTGAGGTTAATAAGAAACAAAAGTAATAACTTTTTTTAACCATTCCTTTCTCTTTAATCTTATCCATTCTCTTCTACTTGCTCTGAACCATTGAAGAGTTTTCTGTTGGTCTGTTTTTACAGCATCTGCCAAACTAGGTTAATAATTATTAGCCATTATAAGAGAGCCATGGTGGCGCAGTGGTTAGAACACAGTATTGCAGGTTAATTCAGCTCATTGCCTGGAGTTCGATCCTGACCTGCTGAACGTTTACTCAGCCTTCCATCCTTCCGAGGTCAGTAAAATGAGGACCCAGATCATTGATGCCAATATGCTGACTCTGTAAACCACTTAGAGAGAGCTGTAAAAGCACTATGAAGTAGTATATAAGTCAAAGTGCTATTGTTAAATGTTATTGTTACTGAAACTCAGGACTACTCATTTCCCATTTTTCGATGTGAGGTTTTAATAGAACAATATCTTAGAGCAAATCAATGTGGATGTTCTTTGATCAGGCTTAACATTTCTGGTTTAAAGATGTTTGAATGTTGTGATCAAGGATATCTCTAATCCTTCTCAGTAAAGATACAGTATGTTGGGTTACGAATAGATAACCTACCAACAGGGAAGCCTTCACTCCCCTTTCCCCTTTAGATATGTCTCAAAAAACTTTATGTCATTACGTGCAGCATAGCATTCCCTATTCCATCTGGATCAAATAATTTTATTACTGTCTTCCTCATCATATTTTTATGTCAAGAGGGAACAATTTTATCCTAGGTGACAACAGGAAGACCATTAAATGATATAGCCACGGGGAAGAATACTTTCAAAAATAAGATGCATTTTGTTCTGTCTGAAGGTCATATGTAATAAAGGTTCAGAGATAGTACCTTCTGGTGAATCTTCACTGTCAACAAGGAAATGTAGATTATATTTTATAAGTTCTCCTGCGGAAAGAAT
This sequence comes from Bungarus multicinctus, assembly GCA_023653725.1. Taxonomy (NCBI): domain Eukaryota; kingdom Metazoa; phylum Chordata; class Lepidosauria; order Squamata; family Elapidae; genus Bungarus; species Bungarus multicinctus. The sequence goes on from CM042834.1 coordinate 138,064,987, forward strand.
TGGTGTCCATTATATATTAAACTATACAGAGTTTCCAAAAGAAAAGCAGTGTCCAATTTTTATCATTTCAGACTGAAACAATAGAAGAAGGCATAATTAAGATGCTTAATATTTTATCTTTTTAATTTTTAAAATATTTTAAAATTTTACACATAACATTTAATATTTTATCTTAATAACTCAGTGGTCCAGTGTACCATCTTAATTTATAAGCTGAAAATGAAATGTATTTCAAGGGATTTTGACCTATATGATTTGGGCTTGCTCTATAATGGCCTTGCTTGGGGCTGATATTTAAATCATTACTCACATGAGTTTGTGAAGTGAGGTTTAAAAATGTTAATGGGCTACTGAATTATATATATATAAAATTTGGAATTTATAGAGTTATGGAGAATATTGGATTTATCAAGTTTATAGTCAGAACAGAAAATGCAGTTTTACTTTGCAGTAACAAAGTACTACTTTGGACTGAATCATGGACTGTAGCTACTTATTTTAGACCAAAGTTATGTATCACTTTGGCCTTTAAGTTGATTCTTATTGATGAAATGACAAAAAAAAAGAGATCAATATGATCCCATACGGGCAAGTTGACTTATTATTTTTAAACTGCATCACGGTTATATATTTAGAGCAATATGTGTAATATTTTAGAAAATAACATCCATGCATTTTATTTTTATTTATCTTTATTTTTCTTTATTTTTATAATATATGTATTGCTTTGTATTTTAATTGTTCTCTAGTCATTTTATATTATCATAAAATAAAATAAAATAATTTTTAAAGATGCCTATAGTTCCATCCATATGTGCTCTCTCTCTATATATATATATTCTTCCCCTATTCAATGCCTTCCTGATTTATTAGACTTTAATTTCCATAATTCGTGGCCTCATTCATTACATTCCTCAATCACATCTTATACTTTATGGCCTAAGGATCTTCATTGCACCGAGATAATCTGCCAATAACTGTTTCTTCTACTTTTATCAGTGGAGTAGGCCAAAATCCAAAAAGAAAGAAAAAGGAAATATTATCTCTAGTTGCCTGTGAACATCTCAGCAAAGAAGTATACCCAGAGGCATCTGGAAAAAGTTACAGTGATGTCAATGTGATGTTGGGCTTGTCATGACACATTATGCAACTGACACAAATTTGTCCATTTGTGTGGTGATCTCATGATACAAGTGATGTTACTTTATTCTGCAGTTGACCATGGATTCAACTCAATAACCAAGGATGTGAGCACACTCAAAACACGCATAACACATGCTGCTATCTTTTTCATGCTCTTGTAATAGCATTGTCATAACAACAGCATTTAAAAAAGTACACTGTTAAAGAAGAATAAACCAGTATTTCAGAGAATTCTGGATTTTGTGAATGGACTGTATGCTAATCCCTGCAATTTATTTTCCTGAATCATGATTCAGTTGTGAATAAGCAGAATAGAGATGTGCTAATTCTGAAGTCTGTGACCAAAAGTACTGATTCCATCGGTACAGCAAATGTTGATTATATAAAATATTAAGGCCTGATTTCCCAGACAAGCTCTTTGGATTTCTATTTCAAGTAAATAGGGGGAAAGAATATGTCACATTAGACATACATTTTTGAATCATCTTTTGGGCACCAGAGTTCATATAACCAGATCTATAGAATGTTTTACCCAAAGCTAAACCAAAACCTAGAGCTCATTTTTTCTTTTTCTTTTTCATAATCCAAAATAGAATTTGAAACTTTGTTGGAGAATCTTCATTGAATCTAAACCTGAATAGAATATGCTCACTCACTCTCCCCTCTGCAATACTTGTTTATAATCAACATTCAAACACCCATTGGCTTTGCCTGTATCAGAATAAGTGCATAAATAAACCCAATATTTGGTTTTGTAGAGACCTCTCTTTTCCAGGCCTGGACATTGGGACTATTAAGCAAAGGTTGACATAGAGACATGGTTCCCCTTTGTGACAGTGTATAATCAGCATACAAGCTGTGGTATTTTATTAAATGGATTACAAAACATATAAACTATGACAGTTCTGTTATTTCTACATCCACTCTTCTATTTATATGTTCTCCACTATGGGTCATATATATATATTTTGCACTGCTGAAATCGCTTATTCAAAATAATCTATATCTAAGTTCTGTTGATAGACATCTTGCCCTCCATACCCAATGCATATGAATCAGTTGATTACATATGCTGGACTTGCTAGTGAACCTTTTATACACAAAAGCAGTATCAAATTGGAACAAAGCACAGCCAAACCTGACCTGGAATGAAGTAAAGCCATTATTGCTGGCATCCAACCATAATAAAAAGGGCTTGACTGCCTGATTGTCTCACAGCATAGGCCAGGAAATGACATTTTGCTTTCAGATATTAAAAGTTTCATCTGTGATGAAGCAGAGCGGCCAATGCTGAAGCCCAAAAGTGCACAGAAACAAGCCACAGCAGTCTGAATCTGTTTTGCAGAACCTTTATGCTGTTTACTTGAACTTTCTCTTTCCTGGAGTTCCTAAGTTAACTTCGAACAAGATGAAGTGATGAACTAACATTTCTATATTACTCCCGTCAATTCCCCCTGAGAGGCAAATGGCAAGTCTGCAGAGTCAGGCAATTGATGCATGGCTTGCTGTCAGGATTTTAAAGACTTTGATGGAGAATTGAAACAGCAGGTGTCAATGAGCGATTCTCAGGAGGACTATATTAACTTTGCCTACAAATTATCCTAGAGAACAAGATTGGAGAATTTGTACACATCCTCTGCAATTCAGAACTATTCCAAATGCAGTGCTTCCATGGATATTCATAAAACGTGACATTCTTTCAGGCTTTAATTAAATCCTAAATAGTTTTCACCAGTGCTGAGAACTATTAGAAAGGTATTATAAATCATTTTAAGATAGATTTGGGGGCACTAAATCTATATAGCCATATGAGTTGGGCATCACATATTGTCTCTCTTGGTTTCTGCCAGCGATTCAGTAGATATAATTAGCTCCCATCCTTTTTGCTTTTAGAGGGTATGCCAACATTAACATACCTCATTTAACCTTTGAGTGTTTAGCAATTATTTTACTATACTACTTAATAGAACAAAACCAGGGTGGCATTACAGTGATGTGACTCGCAATGTAAGTGGAGTAAAGAGCATGAATTAACATCTGAAGGAGAGGAAAATAATTTCATAGACGTAATAATTTCATAAATACCTAAAAGAAACAAGAAAGATATAATGGAACTGACTGAAAGTTGACTGACCCTATGAAATGAAGTTAATAAATTCAAGGAAGTAAAAGTTAGCCTTTCTTATGAATAAAAAGCCAAAAATATATATCAAAAAGGATGAATTGGTAATTACAGTAGGTCCATGTCGGTGGATATGAAAGTAAGAATCCATAGGTGAATATTAGCTGTATATTAAATTCCAGTCAGTAGAGAATAGTGGTAATTGAAGAAGCAGATATTAGAAAATGATCAGTATCCTGAATTAATATGATCCAAAGGAGATAGATTAGATTAGATGGTAGATGGATAGATAGATAGATAGATAGATAGATAGATAGATAGATAGATAGATAGATAGATAGATAGATAGATAGAGATGGATGATAGACAGACATACAGACATCAATATGTGATGAATGAAATGGTAAGAATCAGATGAGAGAGTATAAAAAAAGTGATTGGGCTACTTATTATGTAATGAATGAAACTTGAGAAAAAATAAATATGATTGAAAAGAAAAGTGTGAAAGTTTAACAGCTTAAAGAAATATGAGTTTACAAATAAAAAAGTATGAGCAGATAGATTTATTTCCTTATAAAATGAATTGAAACGTAAAAACAGCTGCATGTAACAGAATAAAGCCAGGCAGGACCATGTGGAGTTTTGCTAATAAGTATGAAAAAGAATGCTTGTTCTATTAATAGGATATTAAAGCTGTGGGTGTGAAAAAAATGTACATAAAGAGAATACTGCAAAAATGAGGATAAGAGAGATATAGCCAAATGTACATAAAGAGAAAATAAATCAAAGAGCTATGGTTGGAATTAAAAAAGACAGAAAAATGCAGATCAAATTTGATGGAAATAAAATTTGTTTTGGAAATCACTAAAAGGGCTAAACAAGGAGCTGCCAACAGAGTGAATAGTATTTTAAAAAAAGAGATCTGAAGATTTGGGATGGAACTGGAATAAAATAGCTAGAATATTATGTTATCTGTATTGGGATGACAATGTTATATGAAAGAGCAGAACTGAAATAAGTATTATGTTAGTATCTAAGAAAAAATAATGAAAAGGGAGTCATAAAAGCTATGAAAATGTTGCTAAATTGTTAAACTATGAGTGTGGACAAGTTAGCTCAAGAAATGATAAAAGAGAGATATTATTTCTTTATGGAATATCTATGCAATTTGTTTTAATGTGTATGAAACTTGAATTTGTACCTGTTCCCTTTTGCAAGAGAGGATGGTAGCAAGAATGAATGCAAAAACTATAGGGGGATTAGTGCATTAAGATGCCTGATACAATTAGCAAAATTTAGGCAATTTTATGCTTGGCTGAGTCTACATGAAACAGATGTTTCCTTTTTAGCAGGTCCTTGAAAAATGAATGAATGTGAGAAATTTATTGTATATTTCTGGATGTAGCAAAGGACATGATAAATTGAATAGCCCTGAATTGTAGAATTCAGGGCTATTGTTTCACGAATAGAGTGTGGAATATTGATTGCTGAATGCAATAAGAGCAATATATAATGGAAGTAAAGCATGCATAATGAATGGAATGGTTTTTACTGAATATTGAACAGTAAGTAATGTATGTAATGTCTAATTCTTGGTTCAGTATTTAAGGATAAATATTAAAAGTATTTTAAGTGATGTTATTAATGTATTGACTGAAAAGTGAGTATGTGCATCCTTTTGTATGCAAAATAGATATTACTGTTTGAGAATCTGGATCATTTGTAGCAAATGTTAATTATGTAATAAGGAGTATGGATCTGAAAATCAAAGATCCCATTAGTCATGTTTGGTAGAGAAAGTGGAGTGAATGATTGCAAGTTATATGATGAAAAACTAGATGATGTGATGAATTTATGTACTTGATAGCATGTTTATTAACATTGGAAAATAGATGAAGAAATGTGAAGATGTGCAAATACTGGTAGAAAAGTATCAATGGCTATTACGTGATTTGTTTGATTTCTCAAAAGTAGTGAAAATTACTTGTAGAGTAGCATGATTCTACTCACTTTGATATATGGAAAGGAGTATGTTAAGAGAAACAAAAGTACATTGAATGCAATTTGAAAAGAGGAACTTAAGAAGGTGAACCAAGAAGCTGGCTCAAAGATGAATGAGAATTGCATACAAAAATGTGTGACAGTGCAAAAGAAAAGAGTATGTTGAGTAGTTTGGTCATATAAAGATAATAAATTATGATGAAATCACATAACAAAAATATAAAAGAATATGAAAAGTACTGAGAATAAGGGAAGGACTAAGAAAGTCAGGGTTGGGTGGAATTGAAAAAATTTTCAAAACAAAAATGGTAAGAAATTTCAAGAATAAAAGGCAATAAATAGAGCAATGTATGGATGAATCACAGATCGTTTACAGGGACAGAAACGTGGAGGAAAGACAGTATATGAAGTAAACTGCATTTTAAAAAGCAGTAATGGGCTTCTTTTTTATACAATGTTATTTTGTTATCAAACTATTATGAGCTATATCCATTTATGTTACAGAAATCTTAATGTGATTGCAAGCTACATTTTAGACTGGACAAATTCCATGCCCTATTTCCCCAAGTAGTAAAACGTGTCAGAGTAGATGCTCAATTTCTGTTTATGATAAAAGATAGTTAAAGAGTAGATTATTATATATGTGTAGGTAATTTTAATTTATAATATAATTAAAATGATTATGTTCATGATTTTCTCTAGGATGCAAGACTTACTAGATGTCTCTTCCCCTTCCAGTTGAGGGTAGACTTCCATTTTATATATATGAGAGAAACTTCAGATCAAGGAAGAAAGATTCAGAGTTATAAATGGAGGTTGAAAGACATCTTTTGGGTACAGCTACCTATATCTAAAAATCTGGTATGTTGCAGGTAGATCTATTATTCATTCACAGGAGTGCAAAGGATTACAAAGAGCCTTAAAGTTTTTATTGATCTCTCTTCCGAAAGGAAGTGAAATGTGATACAGGTGATGGGATTCAATTTTTTTTATTACCGTTCTGTGGTTGTGGCTTGGTGGGCGTGGCAGGGGAGGGATACTGTAAAATCTCCAGTCAAAGATGGTATTTCCCGGTTCTCCGAACTATTTAAAATGTCTGCTGCTGGTTCTTCAGAACTGGCCAGAACCTGCTGAATACCACTTCTGAGGTAGTCCTTGTTTAGTGACCACATCTGGACTTGGAAACATAATCATTAATCAAAGTGGTTCCTAAATGAAAACTCCTGTACTTATAATTTTACTTCAGCTTTCCTTTGCTTCACAACATCAGAAGAATGCAGCCTAGAACAATCAGGTGAGTTCAAGTGGCAGGTAAGGATTCTGGAGTTCAGCTCACAATGAAGCTAGGTTAAAAGGCAAATCTTATAGCCCTTTTTTCTTAAACTCCCCCTGCCCTTTGGAATGTTCACCTCAGAACTGGAATAATTAACAAGAAAGGTATAGATATTTGTAGTTCCATTCACTGGAGAGGAAGGGATTAGAAGAGAGTAAATAGGCACACAATAGGGAATACACATCAAAAGGAATGTACTAGCATTGGCAATTTGCTTAGGGCACTAAACCTTAAGGTGGCAAAACAAGCCATCAGTGTGAAATTGATTATGATCTTGTCAATGTCAGGTAGCATTACCCAACCTAGGGTGGATTCTAATCAACTAATGAAGATCACAAAGTTGAACTTGTTAATTTGCAGCTAGCACTTTTTAGGGATGTACTGCACTGCGGAGGAAAGCAGCTCAGGAAGTGATGCTTGTTTAGGTAATCTCTTCACAGGGCAGGGAGAGGAAAGAAAAATAACAAGGTCAGGCACTGGACAGTACATATTAACTGATTATCATTGGTGAACATGTAACAGAAAGAAACATTGAGAGACACCGCAGACTGTAAATGTAGGCAATGGTCCCAAAGCTACTTTTTCATCACCATCATAATTGCGAATGGTAGCTGCCTGAGATAGTTGTTTCATAATAACTACTTGTAGTTTTACTCATTAAACTTCCTGTCTTTGGGGGAAGTATAAAACACTTACATAAACAATGCAACTTGACCCTTATTACCAGTTCAGACATCTTTGCAGCTAACATGTATTCAACATCATTTCTTCTTCCACATTCCAAAAATAATATTCATACATTAATGTACAAATTGAAGAGTTTTGGCTCCATCAAGCCTGGGACATGAGAAAGAAGATAATCCTATGTAAATGAAAGGAACCTTTTTCTCCTGATATTAAAGAATGGATTCAGGATATGAGCATGTTATTGAATTTTGAAAAGTCCTTTATGCTGCAAAATGATAAGATCAAGCAATACCTTTCTGTGTAGTCTAGATACAATAAGCATTAGAATTTGAATGATATGGATAGTTTTCCTAATTCCTCTTTCTTAATTGGTTCTTTTAATGTTTATTTTAATTATAACATTTTCTGTCTCCATAACCTCAATCAAGTACAAATTCCACAAAACATTAAGCAAACAAATACATGTTCATTCATTTAGTCAATTTTTAAAAAGTCAACATGAAACTAGAGACGTTTGAAAATGCAGCAAAATATATTCATATCTAAACTGTCAAGCTCCTTCAGGAGGAAAAGTTCTTATAAAACAATTTCAGCTTGTCAGCATTTTATCTGAATTAAACCCATCATGTTTGGTCACTCTTTCATTGATTTTACGTTCACTCTTTCATTAATAGCAAAAGGCCAGCAATATGTTAAATGAACTAAAATCATAATCAAACTGTGCATTAGGCAAGAAACTATAATTACTGTCTCAGCAAAATATTTTACCCAAAGGCAAATAGACCTGTTTTATTTCAATTATGCTTTCATAGTTTCCTGCATGAGTCCTCCATAAAATTTAGTCTCTTCAAAAAGATCAGAATATTTCAAAGGCAGTAGAGTGAGTCTTATATTTACAGAATGTGTCTCTTTTGTTGAAAAGCTTATTTTATTTACGTTCAGTAATCCTAGCCGTCTGTTTCCCAGAATATTGTGAAATATTAAAAATTCAGTGAAACTGAAAAAAGCATGAAGAATGAAATAATGCTACAGGTAGCCCTTGACTTACAACCACAATTGAGCCCAAAATTTCTTTAGTTAAGAGAGTTTGTCCCATTTTATAACCTTTCTTGCCACAATTGTTAAGTGAATCACTGCTGTTAGTAAGTTAGTAACACAGTTGTTAAGTGAATCTGGATTTTCCATCAACTTTGCTTGTCAGAAGAACACATGACCTTGGGACACTGCAACCATCATAAATACCATCAAAACCATCCACTGCCAAGTGTCTGAATTTTGATCATGTGACCATGGGGATGCTGCAATGGTCATAAGTGTGAAAAATGGTCATAAGTCACTTTTTTCAGTGCCGTTGTAACTTTGAGTGGTCACTGAATGAACTGTTGAAAGTTATCTGTATTTAAAACTACCTGTATTTAAAAGAACATTCATTAATTCGTTTGGTAAGGCCACTAATGTGATAGTGATTTTGTGCAGTACACAATAATAAAAACAAATTAACATCATGCATGCATTCATATATAAACAGAATGACAGATAGACAGACACAGACACACACACATGAAATCTTCAGAAAGAGAAAAATTGGCTCCTCTCAATATGTAACATTCCCAGTAGACGCCCACTATTCAAACTAACGTATGAAGTACTGTATGTGAAGGGCCAGGTTTTAAAAGTTTGTTTGAATGAGAACAGGGTAGAAGCCATAGAAATTTCAGGAGATGCTGAAGGTAAATACCACAACAGAGAAGGGTCATTTCCTGGATCTCATCTAGTGGCACTGTTTAATCAATGAGATTCAAAGCACGTCAACTCTGTTGAATTGAACAAGAACTACTGATAGACATGCTCTCAGATAGCCAGGACCTATGCCAGTGGTGGCTAACCTTTTTGGGCTCCTGTGCCAAAAATTGTGTGCTCGCTCGCGCGTGCTAGCGCTCACGTGCCAGCACCCAGAAGGCAATGCATGTGCCCCTACACTCCCTGCGCATGGGTGCGCAATCACCCCCATGCCACCCCCTTACCTGCACTGCACCTCCCAGCTGATTTTCAGCCCATTTGACACCTTTTTCAGCCTCCCAGAGACTTGAGTACAGCTTCTGCAACCTTTGTAGGCCAAAAAATAGGGCCATTTCGTCACTTCTGGCATTACAGGAAGTGATGAAATGGGCCTAATTTTCACCCTGCAAATGCTGTGGAAGCTATCTCAAGCCCCTGGGAAGCCAAAAAATAGTGGTAAGGCCCACACATGCGCAGTGAGATAAGTTTGCCTGCAGCTCGTGTGCCAGCACAAATGGCTTTGTATGCCACCTGTGGCATACGTGCCATAGGTTTGCCATCATGGACCTATGCTATGAAGGGCTTTAAACTTGTCATTAAATGTAGGCCATATAAAAATGTATTGCTTTATCTTATCATTTGTAAACATTTTTTTTTCAAGAGTAAAGACCAAGGATGAACAGGAATATTCCTGTTTGTATCTAGAGATTAAAAGTGGCTCATGAATCCTGTTTGATCCTGGTATAATATAATATAATATATATCCTGTTTGATCCTGGTATAATATAATTATAATATAATATAGAAGAGCATTTTTTTTCATAGGAACCTCAAAACCTGTCTAAAAGATTAAACATGTCTTTCTGATATTAAAATTTGATAAAATTTAAATATGGGTAAAATGTCTCTTTTTCTTACTCTAAATTACCCTGACCAGCTCCATTGGCTTTTGGAAATAGAATTAGTGACAATTCCTTCTATACAAATAGTCGTCATGTATTGACTTTCTCATTTGGCAATCAATTCAGATAGGATGGTGATAAGTATGGTGAAAGTAACTTCATGGCCAATCCTAATATTTATGACTTTTGAAGTTCCATAAAGCAAGAGAAAACTGAAGTAAAATCATAAACACAGTTGTAATTTCACTTTAACAACTGCTTTATTTAACAACTGAGTAGCCAATCCCAATTGCGCTCCCTGAAGAGGTCTATCAGTATCTATCTGTATCTGTATCTCTCTATCTACAGATAGATAGATAGATAGATAGATAGATAGATAGATAGATAGATAGATAGATAGATAGATAGATAGATAGATGGATGCCCTTTTATGACTTTATGCAAAGCAGAGCTCTAAACTATTCTGAAATGAGACTCTGAAATCAACTACCTGCAGCCATTCCCTAAAAATATGAAATTAATTATGAAATAATTCCCCTAGAAAGGCTTTCTAGGATGCAAGGATCATCATTATTAGATATGAATAATAGACACAATAAAAATCCATTCCTTAACTGTTTGCTTATTTATTATCATGCTGTTCCTAAAAATGTCTGAAGAGATAAAAAATCAGTACCTGGGTAGTTTTAACAGGAAAGAGGAAGGTAAACTGAGATCATCTTTCAAATGAGGAAGCAAAAATCATATTTCCAGTTTCCCTGAGCTAAATATTTTTGCCCAGCAAACAACTTACTCAAGAAGATATTGAATGAAAGAAATGAAATTGGTTCCTAACATGTTGATGTTGGTCACAGCATTTTTGGTCAAGACCTAGAAAAAATCATGGCATGCAGGCAAAAGATTTCTGTATCTCAGCATATAAATATAATAATTTGATCAGTGCAAAGGGTTTAAGAGCCTTTCTGAGTAATTTGTTAACTCTTCCAACCAAGGAAATCTTCAGTCTTAGTTCTCTTCCCTTTTTTCACTAAATTGAGTATATTTTCTGCTCTGTTGTTTCCTCTTCTTATAACCATACAATTTTATATATTTTTATTATATATCAATCTGAGTGCCTCATAGAAGGACAGTATGATTAATAAATTTATCAGTCAAATAAAATCAGTCTTATTATTTGAGGAATCAGGGACTACGTCAAATGTACTAAGAAATATCTAAACCGAGGTGTCAAACTCATGTTATCACGGCAGCATCACGTGACATATCGGGACTTTTTTTTCCCTTCACTAAACTGGGCAGGGGCGGTCCCAGCACCTGACACATCTGGCCCACAGGCTGTGAGTTGGACACCCCTGATCTAAACTATGCTATGGAATTTGGGGCTATATACCCTCTGAGAGAACACATTAATTTTGAACAGCTGAACCACATATTAGAAGCTTTTGAGAAGTAAAAGGTTTCTTTTCTTGCTAAAGAAATAAGATTTTATCTTTGAATTGCCTTACAAATTAAATATTTTATTTGATAATTAATAAATAACAATTAAATAGTATAGAGTAATCACACTTTTAAATCATTATTATATACATAATAATGTGAAATCACAGCTTCCAGTTCTTTAGCTGGTGTTGACCTTCATTCACATTGGATTCTTCCTAAGAATCTGCAGTGCTGTAATGTATGAACATAGTATATATGTAGATCACTGCATACATATTTTAAGCGCCACCCAAGATATTTTGGTTTGACACTCAGTGTCCTGATAAGCATAATTACTGAAGCCACCACCGCTGATTGATATATGATTCATTCCTGATATAATTTCAAATTACTAAAAAATTAGAATTATTATTACTATTTGAAAACCTAAATTACCTTGAATGATTTTGACAGGAGTAGCTGTAAGTCCTTTGAGTACAGTCTACTTCATCTAATGCATGGAGTTATAGACATAAATGTACTGTATATATTCAATCTACTTGCAGTGGGAGAGATGGCGAAGGGAGAAATACAAAGCAGATTTACTAAAGGCAGTGACCTCTAGCATAGTTATGATTATGGTTACAGCTGTCTACTTGTCAGTTTTAATAATGTAATCCTTTCTCTTTTTCATTACTTTGAAATACATCTTACTATATTCAGTAGTTCTGTTCTTGATAATTGTATTTCTTTCAGATGCATTTTAGCATACACCATTGTGGTTATTGATTCATTGTTTAATTAGACACACAAAGCCACTGGCAGAAGCTGGAAATAACTGAGGGTTTCTGAGAATACAGGCCATTTGAATGAAATATGAACATCACTAAGGGGTTAATTAAATCAAAGATACAGCAAATCCCATATTCTATGTTCTCAGTGATGTGTTAGTAAATGTTTAAGAAGTAGCTCTGTCAACTCCACTGCTGCCACTGTGTTGCAGTGCCAAACGCAGAACAACTGTTAGGTGTGTTACGTGTTGTGGCTCAGCTGCGCTTTCAATCAGTTCCAAATCCCAGAAAATTTAACCATTGGGTCTCATGAGCTGGCTCCAGCACACCTATGCACTTAAAGACTTCTCTTCCACTATCTATACTGATAGTGGAAGAGAAGTCTGTAAGTGGCTAAGTGCCAAAATGTCCTTGGTGTTAAAATATCTATTGTGTTATGTCTAGGCAGAGGCAGGCTTCCATAGAGTCCTTTATTGCCCTGTTAATTCCACAACAAATGACCCTACAATCCCAGTAAAGTTCAAACTTCCCTGAGGGCAGCTTCCATGATACCAAGCCAGTAGTCACCAAAACTGATTTGCAAAGGCAAAGAGGAAGTCCAAAAACAAGTTGCAAATTCACAGGGCAAGATCCATGCAAAAGATTCAAGGTCCACCACAGAGCAAGGCAAATCCATGAGGTAAAGGCACAAGGCAAAAGCACAGGCAGAAACATTAGTCAAAGTAGTGTTTTTCCAAGGCCGGGGAAGTGCATGGCAAAGCAAAACAATTGTTCCCAACAAAGACACTTCTCCTCTGGCCTGTACTTAAGTCAATCCAAGTCAGGTGTTCCTTGTGAGGAGGGTCGGGGCGGCCTTCTCCTGAGTAGCAGACTCACAGACTCCTTTGAGCTTGCCTCAGCTCCACTTTCCATGCCCTTGGATCGAGAGGCAGCTGTTCCTCATCAGAGGGGATCTGATGTGATATCACCACTGCGTGTCTGCAGCTGAATACTCCCCTGTGTCTGTGAGGACAGGCAGCTTCCCGTTCAGTAAACTACCTCTCCCAATGCCCTGAGAGGTCTGGGACAGCATTATTCTCAGCCCCTGGCCTCCAAGAGATTTCAGGGGAGATATGCCCTCCCTGTCAGACAGTCCCATTTCCAATTCCTCCTCCTCCTTCGAAGCAGGATCCGATGGGGCCATGACATATTGTCATAAGTTGTGTGACATCTTAAATCTAATTATTTTTATGGAAATCCATATTTATTTTCTTATTTCTAATATCTAGTCCAGTTTCATACTAATTCTAATTGCATTGAGATATAAATAATCTAATTACACAAAACTGGGCAAATGTTTTCTCTTCCACATTCCTCCTTCCCCATGAGTAGCACAATTTATGAAATGGAATTAGGAGTGCGTCAGTCAGTCAATCTAGTGAAATAATATGTTTTCTTTTGTTACCTGTATAAACAAACAAACAAACAAAAAACCTAAACAATCAGCAAAGGCCAAAGGTTGCTAATTGTGATTGTTACATGCATTTTCTCCAGGTAATAATCTTAATTGAAAAAAATTCTTTAAAATTGTAGCCACCAATTTTTGCATAATTAAATGCTAACGTGAAAAGGAGCTTCTACAGAGACTTTAGTTTTTCAAACACAGCGGAATTAGTGAGGTAAGACTCCAGAAAGTTTCCACTGTAGAATGCTGAGGCCTGCATTTTTCACATATTTTCATCTCTACTTGCAATATTATAATTGTGAGAAACTTAAAAAGTATTTAAAGAATCAAAGAGTGAACCTCTATCAATCCTGGAAATGACAGCATTGGAATCCATAGTGTCCTTAGAGTACATCTGGAGTCCTCTCTGTTTTATAAAATTAAATTTTAAATCTCACTAAAATCACTAAGTTTCACAAGATAGTCTGTCATTTGGTACTCTGAGCCAAATTAAATGTGATGTGTTTGGATGTGAATAGGCTCTCTGGTGTTTTTTTTTTTAAAGTGTTAAGTGGCTTTCAAAGTGCACTGCAGTTGTAACATCAAGCCAATGCCCTTTAACTCTTTTCATCTGCTTTTCTGTGATTAAAATTGACCTTGCCTTGAAGCAGCTATTAGCATCTTCTGTTTCTCCCTTGTAATGCGAAGACTCTGTATTCTGGTTTCTTTACACATTGTATTGTGTAACTTTTTCGTCTCTTACAATGATAGATGAGTCCTGGGTGTATTTTATAGCACCTTCTCACTTTGCCTGTGACAATGGCAAGATGCTAGCAAATGTTCCAACATCTTCAATTCCCCATCAGATTCTTGACAGCTCTGTTGATGTAGAAAATTTTTTCCAAAGCAAGAAAATTTACAAAATTTGGATTCAGTTTCTCTTCCTTCTCCTCCTCCTCCTCCTCCCCCTCCCCTTCCTCCTCCTCTTCCTCCTCCTCCTCCTCCAGTTCATCGTTCCCTCTTTTTATATATGCCTTATTTGTTATGAAATCCCCAGATATTCTCTACAAATAGACACTTTATTTGCTGTCTGTAGTTTAATATTAATTATATTCCAATTCTTTCCCTTATAATCTTATTCCTAATTTTATCTCTTCCAGTCACTCCAGTAGCTTTTCTCAAACATCTCATTTCCATACTAACTAACTTTAGTTTGTGTTTTATTGTAAGTATCCATATTTAGCACTGGTAACATAAGGTGCGGATCAACATGCTTTGTAGGAGATGCTTCTTTGTACTGATCAGTACTGCCTTATGTTGTAGGAATGGAACTAGCTATCCCAATACTTGGTTTGCCTTTTTACATCATTTCTTCGACCCTTTTTCCATCTTCAGTAAATGTTGTTCCTAAATATTTGAACTCTGATACTTGTTTTATGCTTGTTCCCTCTATTACTAAGTTTAGGGTGTCCTTTTCTTTTTTGATTACCATTACTTCTGCTTTTATTTAACTAATTCACATATTATTTATTTGACGTTCTTGGTTCATGGACAGGAGATGTTGTTGCAGTACTTTAGCTGTACTTATTATCAATGCCTGATCATCTGCAAATAGCAGTTCGTTGATATTCTTTTCATTCCTAGCCTTAGCTTTTTTGCTTATTCTGTCAAGGTAAGTGATAATTAATAGTGGTGATAAGACACAAATGTGAATGATACTTGGATATTTCAAGATGGTTTTGTTGCCTATATTGAAAAAAGATGTAGTTATACATTTTGCATAAGCTCTGAGGGGAAAAAAAGTTCAGTATTCAGGACATAGGCCAAAGGTTTTGTTAGTTAGTTTGTTTGTTTCCCAGGGGGTATTACTATGGAGGAGGTGATATTGGGATACGTATAGGACAATATCAATCAATAGGAGAAAGATCTTGATCCTTCTCCTCATGGCATTTCCCCACAGTAATACTCTATTTCTTGCTAATTAAAACTTGGCTTTAAATCTATAAAGTCTGAATGGGGTTATGGGATTAAGTAAACCTCCCTTTCCTTCCCACCCATTTTTGTTTATTTTTCTCAATTGTGCAATGCTTTGCATCTGTATAGTTACATGAATGATTAATAATAGTAGCTACACTAGGAATACAATTTTAAGAATTTTTTCTCCATGAATTATCAGGCTGCCCTTTTTATCTCCGTATCTCAAACATGATGAAACACCTACACAGATATGCAAGCTGACAGCCATTTTCACTAGTTGAATCTGCAAAGAAGGATGCAGAGAGCTTCATAATGAAGATAATAATTACCATGGTTGTTATTAACAACATAATGCAGCAGCAGCTAAAATTGCTACCAGAAAATTGGTAATTTATATTTTCTGGAAAAATTATAGTTGCCAACAGAGCTGCTTCCACATTTCTTAAGAATAAAACATTAGTAGAATTGTTGCTTTCTGCAGAGGACAAAAATATGACTAACACTCTTTCATGTTATAAAATTAACATGATTATGGGATTAGGAAATTAATGACAATATATATGCTCAAATTCATAGAGTTTCAGGAGTGGGAATGTTAGCAATGAAAGTATATAAAACAAGATGGACTACCTATAAATTTGGTTATAAAAATTGTCATTATTTATATATGACTGCAGTTTTAAAAGCTAAAACTGTGCTGGTTAAAAGCCCTCCTAAGGACATATCCATATTATACTCTTTAGCTGTTCCTGTCCTATGCTGGTACCAGCTGGACTCTGAGCTGGTTTAAGAAAATTTTGTCCTGATTAGGATGTTTCTGCTGCAGCTTACAATATATTGAATCTCAGTATGGCTGGCTGAGTTGAAGTCCGTAAGTCTTAAAGTTGTCCAGTTTTGGGGACCTGAAGTGTATAATGACCAAATATTCAGAAGATCTTCTCAGTATCAATATTAAGCATATAAAAAAACTTGAATGGCATTCCACCAAAGAACTAGTATTGAACCATAAGACAATAAACACATCAAATTGTTAGACATTCATCATAGTAAATATATACCTGCTTGCAAATGTATGTGTTTAGGACAGGTGAAAATCTGTGGGTAGAACCGTGTGACTTGCTGACTCTCAAAGGAAGGAAACCAGATACTCTGCTGTTCCTTCTAAACAGAACAATAAGAACTGTTCCAAAATGGTGGTTTTACCTGGAGGGGTTTATTGTTGCTCTTGCAAAGAAAGCAGAAAGGCTGAGATGTAATGTTGGTACATAGGACTAATTTATGCACAGGGATATATTAAACACAGGGCTATAAAATATGGCCCTTTGAGGCATGGATATAATTAAAATGACCAAACTGTTCCACCAGCCATGAAGTCATTAGAAGCTACAGTCAATTTAATTGAATGCAAATCTTCTTTCACCTGCTTTACTGTTTGAAGCTTTCCCTATCTATTACAAGAGAGAGCTGGGTTACATTTTATGTCTTTCTTTTTTTGTGAAGCCCTCAAGTATATTCATTTAACTATCCTGTACCGATACAAAATCCGCACTGCATAATGTTTATTAAGAAATATGACAGTACCACAATCACATTAAGGATGAATGAAGTTTTGGTCATGCAGCCTGTGGTTCAAAGAATCAGGTCTCAAAAACTCTCTCCAGGAAGTGGTATCAGCAGTCCTCACCATACAACTATTGCTTTAGCAACCGTTCAAAGTTATACTTTTTTTCAGTGACTTGTGAAAGTCTGAAAAAAAGTGACTTGTGGCCATTTTTCACACCCTTATGACTGTTGCAGCCATGATCCATGGTCACATGATCCAAATTCAGGCGTACGGCAATCGGTGTCTATTTATGTCAATTGCAGTGTCCCTTCATCGTGTTGTTGCCTTCTGACATGCAAAGTCAACAAGGAAGCCAGGTTCACTTAACAACAGTGTTAGAAACTACAGTGATTCACTTAACAACTCAAGAAAGCTCGTAAAATGGAGCAAGAGTCACTTAACAAGTGTCTTCCTTAGCAATTGAAATTTTGGGCTCAATTGCATTCCCAAGTTGAGGACTAGCTGTAATTTACACATTGCCACCTTGAACACTTGCTGTCTCCATTTCAGTTACCAGTTGAGATGAGGCTGTGCTAATATAATTGCCACAGTGGCACAAGGGCTAAATTGTCTGAGTCTTGCCATCACTTTTCCCCATTTCAAAGTCCTGGTGTTTTTCTCCGCTTTGAACAAAATATCCCAAAGTATCTGATCATAGTACGATGCTTTGGTTGAGATAATGACATCTGGTACTGAAATGCAATTTCCTGCCAGGTTCTCTGTCCATGTAACATAAATGACATACCACCCCAAATTTGTCAATCTTCTGTTCGCAGACAGCGCAACAGAGTAGGGACGACTGGCACGTTTTATTTTTCCTGAACAGGTTGATGAGGATTGTTAATCAGATACAAGTACAGTCCTTGACTTACAATAGTTCGTTCAAAGTTACAACGGCACTGAAAAAAGTGACTTTTGAAATTTTTCAGCCTTACGACCATTACAGCAGCCCCATGGTCACATGAATGAAACTCAGACGCTTGGCAACTGACCCATAGTTATGACGGTTGCACTGTCCTGGCATTATATGATTGCCTTTTGCATCCTTCTATATAGGCAAAGTCAATGGGGAAGCCAGATTCACTTAACATTCATGTTACTAACTTAACACTTGCAGTGATTCACTTAATAACTGTGGCAAGAAAGGTCGTAAAATGGGGCAAAAGTCACTTAACAGCTGTCTTGCTTAGCAACAGAAATGTTGGCTGGGTTGTGGTCGTGACTCGAGTAGTCATTTAATCTGGGTGAGAAGAGTCTTCTTTCACTGACTTTTGTGGGGGCAATGTTAAACGCAATGAATGGTAGAAAAGGTCTGAAAGACGCAATGGAGCATCTCTGGAGGCTGTTCCTTATGGCTGTTTATTGTGCACTTTTCTATCTTTTTCCCTACGTATAGAGGAGATGTGATGTGTGGGGAATACCTACTGATTAAAGGCAGCTGTATTTAGATTTCCAAATATAGTTCTGGCACTGTGTAAGCAGGAGAATCTCTTATGGATATATGATATTGCACACTGCATCTCTCCAGGCTCTGAAGAACTGGGTCTGAATACACTCGGAGTTTGGAATGTGAGAAAGCCAGGAGAGAATTGATGCGATGTCTGCTTGAGCTTATTCATGGGGCTGATTTTTATATTTGCTGCTTGAAAAGTCCACTGATACGATAGAAGCCAATTGAACTGTGTTTACACAGCCATTATTCCTGGCATACATTTCCTGGAAACTAATATATGAATTCTAAGGCTAATTCACTGAAATTGGAAATTGAAACTACAGAAAACAAAAAAGAGCTGTGTGGAAATTATGAAAGAGTTGCATTCGTTAATTCTATTTAATTTATCTAAAAGGAAATAATGATGAGAATACCTTTAGATAACCATCTGATCTCCACACCTTGTGTATAACACTTATATGTAGCACCAGGGGTGGGATTCTACAGGTTCGCACCTATTCGCTAGAACCGGTTGTTAACATTCTAAGCAGTTTGGAGAACCGGTTGTTAGAAGAAATTACTGGCCTAATCCTGTAAGGAAGACAGGAAGGAAACATTCTGGTGTTGCTTACAGAAACTGCCTCTCCATTAACCCTTATGACATTCTTGGCAGGACTAGACTTCCTGTCTCTGGAATGTCTCTGGAGTTTTTTTCCCTTCTTTGCTGGTACTTTGCTTGTGTGGAGTGCCCATTCAAAGTTACAATGGCACTGAAAAAAGTGACTTATGACCATTTTTCACACTTATGACTGTTGCAGCATCCCCACAGTCATGAGAGGCCAGGTGAAGAGATGCATGCCTCGATGTGAGTGATGTTGAGTTGGCCACGCCCAGCCAGTCACATTACCACCAAGGCACGCCCACCAACTAAGCCACGCCCACAGAACCAGTTGTTAAAAAATTTGAATCCCACCCCTGTGTACCACCATGAAGATTTTGAAAAATGTAAATACAGGTAGCCCTCAATTTGCAATTATACTTGAACCCAAACTTTCCATTACTAAGCAAAAGAGTTGTTAAGTGAGTTTTGTCTCATTTTGCCACCTTTCTTACCACTGTTATTAAGTGAATCACTGCAGTTGTTAAATTAGCAACACATTTGTTAAGTGAATCTGGCTTCCCTATTGATTTTGCTTGTCAGAATGTCGCAAAAGTTGATCATGTGATACTACAACCATCATAAAAACAGGACAGTTTGTAAGTCATGTGATCATGGGGATGCTGCAGTGGACATAAGTGTGAAAAATAGTCATACGTTACTTTTTTTCAGGGCCATTTTAACTTCAAACGATCACTAACTGAATAGTTATAAGTTGAGGACAACCTGTATGGGACACCAAACAATATAGCAAAATGTAGAGAGTTATTTAGACATGTATGTGGTCACAGATAAATAACACTTTTGATTTCTAGTTACTAAGGGGTAATGTAGGAAGTTAAACATTGTGGTAGGAAAACCTTCCCCATCCCAAGGTATTCTGAGTCATTTGAAAATATGTTTTTCAGTATTTCTAGCCAAAGAGGCTGTTGCATTCTCATAACTACTAAAGGGCATAAGTTTGATGGAAGTTAGTCTGCCAAAATTTTAATGTTAGTTACCAAATTATTTCTAATGGAATATGTAAAGTTTCAAGAACCTGCCTAGACCATTTGATTACTACTACTGATCTTAATTGGTCTCTTTTGTGACTAAAATGGAAGGGTGTTTGATTGATTGATTGATTTTTATCCCATCTTTATTACTTTATAAGTAACTCCAGGTGGTGAACACTACCTAATGCTACTTCCTCCTCCTATTTTATTAAAAATAACAACCTGTTTATGCCTAAGGCAGAACTAGAACTCATGGTGGTCTGGTTTCTAGGCCATCACCTTAACCACTACACCAAAGTGACTATCTTTAGTGTGGGAGAGTCCTATATTTTTAGAAGAGGTACCTATTGAAGAGCGGGGAAGGGGAGGGAGATGGAGGGAGGGAGAGAGAGAGTGTGAGAGAGAGACAGAGACAGAGACTCCAAATACTAATTCTCAATTAGTATTTGGAACATATTATCCTTTGATGTAGAGATACAGTCACTTTTCTGAGGGGAAAAGTGCCAGTAGCAAATTTGACAAACCTCAACCTTTCTCCCACTGAGGCAAGATACCTACTCTTTTCCCCTTGGGATTGGCAGTGCTACTTCGGTAGAAGGATGATAACTTGTTTAAATGCAGGCAGCCAGACTACAAGCCCAGAACAAGAAAGTACCCAGGAATATTCAGAATATTATTGCCAAAAAAGCCAATGCAATCAAGGCTGCATCAACACATAGAGTCAAGATCATGTGAAGTGATTGTAACCACTTTATACTACCCTGATAAAAGCACACTAGGAATACTGTGTCCAGTTCTGGTCACAATATAAAAAAGATGTTGAGATTCTAAGGAAGAGTGCAGAGAAGAGCAACAAAGATGATTGGGGGTCTGGAGGCTAACCATAAAGAATATTGTGGGAACTAGATAATTTCTGGTCTAACAATATTTGAGGGGCTATCATAGAGAAGAGGGGGCTAATTTATTCTCCAAAGCATCTGAAGGCAGGACAAGGTGTAATGAGTGAAATGGTATAGGGTCTTCTGCTTGAGGGGAGAGTTAGACAATAGAAGGTCCTTTCCAACCTGTTATTCTATGTTCATATTTAGAAAGGAGTGTTGGCCTTTGCTAAGAGAGAGGTTATTTCCATATAGGAGTGAATGCCACTCCTGTAAAAAAAACACATGTACAATTATAGCAATTTCCCCCTTTCCTTGATTATTGTGTTAAGATTTAGTAGAAACAGACATTCAAAACCTCAGTGACAGGCCCCTTTTCCCAAAAGTTCTCTAATGAAATTCAGCCTGAAATTCTTGAAACAATTGAATCTGGCTGATTAGGGAGTTTTCAGACCTTAGAACAACAACTTCACTATTCATCTGATTTCAGGTAATGTGCAAAAGAAATGTTTTTGATCTTAATAAGCTTCATAAACCATGTGTTTTGTAAGAGATTAGATGAAAAAAACTTCAGTAAGAAATTCCTCTTTTAAGCCAATGAAATGATAATTCTAGATGTCAAAAAAGAATCTTATCAAGGAAAGGAAAAATAGAGGAACTACACAAAAGTAAACACACAGAGAATTCCAAATACAATCAATGAAATAAGCCTAACTAAACTGGTTATATTATTTAAATTAATACCTTTTCAGCACTTTTAGAGTTCCTTGTAGAAAAAAACCAGAAAAAAATGAGTCTGGCCCCAGCTTAGATCTTAAGTAAGCCTTCCTTTTCCCATTCCTCTTCTTCCACTCTCAAATATTCAGTTTTGTAGAATAAAGATGGTTTAAAAAGGCATACTCTTTGGGGAGATGCATGGTCATTTTCTTTCAATTAAGCAAAAAGTTGCCCCTCTAATGCCAACAAATTAAAAAACACTAACATCTGAATCCATTGTCCTAATTACCCTGGTTGAATTAGGCACTGATTAGATTTTACCAGTTATACCATTGTATATAAAGGATTATATGAGCGACACTATTTTGGAAATTGAAAAGACGATTTCCATCTAGTCAAACCCTCAGATAATCTAGGAAATTTGATTGTAGCATACCAAAAACTACGGGGAGTTACAAAGACTGTGTTGTTTACATACATAGAGCAATGCAGAAGAAGCTGTTTTTTAACTGTTTTATTTTTTGTGATACCAGTTTGAATCTGGTATCAATCTAGGGTGCGAATCTAGGGCAAATGCAAAGGGAATTACTCCATTCTCTGCACAAATACCTATCTTTGGTACAACTTTTACCTAGTGGTGGACATAATTTAAAGACTTTCCTATGTTCCAATGTTGCTAGAGAAACAGCTGTAGACTGAAGAAATCTAAAAATATCCCTCATAAAAGTTCTTTGTGCTAGAAAGGATGGTGCAAATAGCAATAACACTTAGATCTCTAGTCTATTCCACCTCATAGTGCTCTACACTGTACAGCACTCTCTGGGCGGTTTACAATATCAGCATATTATCCCCAATAATCTTGGTCCTCATTTTACTGACTCTTGGAAGGATGGGAGTCTGAGTCAAGGATCGAACTCTAGACTGTGGGCAGAGATAGCCAGAAATACTGCAGAGTTAGCCAGCAATACTGCATTCTAACCACTGTACCACCATGTTTCTGTCATAATTTGGAGAACAGGTATGCAAATGCAGAGTTTCAGCAACACACCAAGTGTGTTTCATCCTGATTGCTTGCTTGCTAGCTAGCTAGCTTGTTTGAATAGTTTTATATAGCTGCCCATCTTACACACAGCGACTCTGTCAAATTATGTAAACTGTTCTTTAGTCTTCTTGGAGTCTATAATCCCTGCCCACTATGTTTATCCTCCACAGGGATTCAGAGAATTGAAATTAAAATAGCTTCAGGTTGGTGAAAGGTTTTCCATTCCTTAAAAATTGTATCTTTGCACCCATGACTTCATATTTTATTGAATCAATTCCCAACTCTTTCAGGAGATGGTGGGTTTCATTCTCCAAAATAGATTTAGATAAGCCAAATAGTACATAAACCTAAACTGTTACTCATAACTTAATATATCTTGATCTTGAAAACCTCCAAGGAAGGATTCATTCAATGAACTCTAAATATTTCCATTGTTGAACACCTCTCATGTTTTGAAAGACTTGTCTCTATCTTAAATACTTAATCTACAACACCCTTCTGTATATTGCTTGTGCGGCTGTTATCAGAAGAAACAGTAAGCAAATATAATTTTAAAAGAGATAAACATCACAACAGCATCCCTTAGAATCAGAGAAAATAATATTGCAGGACTGGAGATACTATATTGTAGATCTCATGTGTTTCCTGGAGGGGTTTTGAAGTAAACTGGAAATATCATTTCCACATTGCATTCTCTCCATCTGATTCTGCCCATCCTACCCCACACCCCTTGGCATCCCAGGTCTCTTCAAAGCTAAGCTGTCATAATACCTCTGTGTGTGTGCTTATCTGTAATTTGTATTGGTGAAATATAATAAACAGAAAGAAAAGTTATACAAGAATAATAAGATGTTAGCTTTATTAATTTGATGCCCAAGAGCAAAAAACATTTATAAAAGAAACTAACTCAAGTGACACTGGGCAACTTGATAGTTATGGCTTTCTGAGAACGTATAGATTGTAGAACTTAAAGTAAAGGTCTTCATGAGGTTTGTTTGTTTGTTTCTTGGAATCTTCTTTATAATCAGTTCTGTTCACAAGTAAAACAAAATGCCAAAAAGGCAATAACTGCATTTGTTAGTGACTAGAAACCCTTTATGGACTTTTTGTTGAAAACAGGAAAAATGAACTTGTGATTTATGGGTTTAATGATTGGAAAGGGGTAGAATATGGAAAGAAAGCAACCGTGATGTAACTTGAGGGTTAGGGTTAGGATAAAATATAAACGTGTTTATAAGTGCTGCAAAGATCAAAAGCTACTCCTTTATATCTTTTTTTTTATTTTTGTTTTTCATTTCTTTTCTAAGTACTTTTCTTATCACTTTTCTTTCTTTTTCCTTAAATTTGTATTTCTTTTACTTTGTAAAATATTTCTTTAATAAAAAAATATTTTAAAAAACAATAAGGCATGTCAAAACTCAAGGATAGGCAACCCATCATATATATTTTGGGCTATATTTTTCATCAGCATAAGTAGCATGGTCAATGCTTAGCCTATCCCATTCCTTCCTTTCCCTTCAGTGGTCTAATAAGGGATATTATTCAGACTTTAAAAACATACTTTGGATTGAAAAATCAATATGTGGAAATCGTACATGGGAATATTTATGGTCTTCTATTAGGACACAGGTAGTCCTCATTTTAACACGGTAACTGAACTTGGAAGTACAGCTATAAGTCATGCTGGTCGTTAAGTAGGTCATCATGTATGATACTTTTTTATGGTGGTTATTAAGCAAATCACCATGGTCATTAAGCAAATCTACAGTTGTTATCCATTATCTTTGATGGATGATTTTTGCTAGAAACTGGAAGCAAAAACCATTTTCCACAAAAAAACAAAAACAAAAACCAAACCCTAAATTACAGTCACATAGCCATGGGATGCTGCAAATGGCTCTAATTTTAGATCAGTTGCTGAGTGCCAAAATGTGATCATATGGTTGTGGATTATACTAGCCATCAGAACTTTGAATATAGGTGATAAATACTTTTGGAGGGGGGGAATCTGTTGTAACTTTGAATGTTCACTAAGTGACTGGATGTAAGTTGAGAACTACATATATGTACATATATGTATTCTTAAGGTGAGCGGAAAATATTCTTAATTTACTTGGGGTAGGGAAAATAAAAGTTGGCTGGTTAACTAAGTTTTGTTTCTTGTTCTCTTAGTCAATATGTTTCAGTCTCTGTAATGCACTTTGAACCAATTTATTTTATTAATGACACTTATCATGTAATTGACTTTCAAGGCCCACTCTTTATTGCTACTTGTGTTTGTGCTAAATCCAAATTGGATGCATGCTGTTTAGCTCTCTCTAAGAAATCATTAATTCCTCAGATTGCAGTAATGACAAAAGACAACAAAATAGATTTGGGAATAAGTTTGTTTACTCACCATTTGGAACTTTGTGAAAAATAAATGGGGAAAAATATGAGGGTGTGTGTGTGTGTGTACTTTTAAAAACAAGCAGGCAGAAAATCTTCTTGCAGTTTTCCAAATGCAATATAGGAATAATAAAAAGTACACCATGTATTAAAAAATATGCTAGTAGACATTCAAATCTCTGTTTGTTTTGAACCATCATTAGATGACCTGAGATGAATCCATCTCAGCTTGAGGAGATTCTGGAAAATAAGGTTTAGGAATGGCTTCAGGATAGAGAATGTTAAAAGTAATTAGTAAGTAACTTTTATGCCAAAGTTACTCTGGAGGTAAGAAAGACATCTGGGCATAATTGGACTAGTAACCCCTTTGAGCCAAAGCATTTTGGGTAGCATTGTCCAATCAAGTCTTCAAAATTTCTGTCTTTCAAAACATCAAAGGTTTTCTTGCCCTGCTCTGATTGATTTAGGACAGGGGTCAGCAATCTTAAACACTCAAAGAGCCACAAAGGTCCTAACCGGAAGCCCCCATTCTATTATGGAGCTGACCAGAAGTCCAGTTCTCCCACCATAGAATCTCCTCCTGGCGTAATGTCCTTTTTCCTCTGCCAACTGGAAGTCCGGTTCCCTCACCATAGATTCTTCTCTTAACACAGCGTTTTTTTTTTTTCCTTTTACCGACCAGCGACAGGGAACCACAGCAGAGGGATGAAAGAGCCATCTGTGGCTTCAGAGACACAGGATGCCGATTACTGATCTAGGAGAATCCTGATTATGGAACTCAGTCATGGAGATTACAACTGGCCTTTCCATTTCCATGTTTTAAATGACAACTGAAGCCATCCCTATTCACCTGTACTCTTATTGAGTTACAGTTGTTTTAAGAGCTACCTCTTTTTAGAATGTTTTTGAAATGAACTTTTCTTTAAGGGTTATTTTCTAGTTGTTTAGTTTCTATTAAAGATTTTTTTCGTTGTTTTTTGCACACTGTTCTGGGAGGACATGTAAAATGAAAATAAATACATATATCATTGTCTGCATTAGGCTTTTGGGAAAAAATGCAAGCAATATTTAGTAGGTTGGACTTCTTTCATCTACCCAGTAATTTGACAGGGACCAGGGTTTCTTCAGAACCAGATTTACCCCAGAATATATATATATATATTTTTCACTTCCAACATGGCGACCGGAGGCTGTTCGGTTGATGTCCTCCCTCGAGATGATCCGATGTTGTGACGAACCCCCCTCCCCCGGGTCCTCACCCATGGCAAGGGTGTCGAAGGGACCCTGGGGGAGGGTGGGCAAACTCAGAGAGAACACCGGGACCTTGGAGGGCCTCGGGGCGGTGTTGGATCCTTTTGGCCCCCCCGGCTGGCCGACCGTTACCAGGGCCATGCCTGGAGCTGTCCTCGCGACCAACGCCAACCCGCCACAGCAGCTGATCTCTCTGGGACGATGATTAGTCCCAGAGACAAGGCCGGGATCGCCGCCTTCTATCCCACCTATTTGTGGTTTAAACCCAGGCTATTAACACCTTCAGGAACTCTACCGGCCCCAGAGTGAACACCGGGGCCTCGGAAGGGCCTTCAAACGGCACCAGATCCGGTTTCCCCAGTATCTATACGACCGTTGCCGAGACCTTACCCAAGGCTATCCTCGTGGCCTCCGCTGCCGCTGCCACCGCAGCGAGTGTTTTTCGCTCGGCGACGAGACCCGGAGACGAAGCCGAGACTCCCAATCAGCCATCGACTGTCCTCATGGCCACCGCCACCACCGCCGTCGCAGCAGACGCCTTGCAGACGGCGGCGAGGCCTGGGGAAGGAGCCGGGACCGCCGTACGGCCATATTCTATCCTCGTGGCCGCCGCCGCTGCCACCGCAGCGAGTGTTTTTCAGTCGGCGACGAGGCCCGGAAACGAAGCCGAGTCTCCCGATTAGCCATCGACTGTCCTCATGGCCACCGCCACCACCGCCATCGCAGCGGACGTCTTGCAGACGGCGGCGAGGCCTGGGGACTGAGCCGGGACCGCCATACGGCCATATTCTGTCCTCTTGGCCGCCGCCGCCACCGCCATCACATCGGATGTCCTTCGGATGGCGGCGAGGCCCGGAGACAGAGCCGACTCCACCGACCAACCATCGACCATCTCCCCTGCCACAGCGGAGGTCTTTGGGATGGCTAAGGAGCCCGGGGGCGGGGCCGAGATTATCCCCCTGCTTACCTATTTTCTGGAGGCCAGTCCCGGAGGCGGGGCCAAGATCACCGCCCTGCTTGTCAACTATCTGGAGGCCAAACCATGAACTGTGGCCATTGTCTGACCATCCTCCAATCCCTCCTGTAGACCTCGGAACTAAATCGGATTTAACTATCCAAATGTCTGGAAGACCACTGCCGAGGCCATACCTGGGACTGCCCTCACGTCCGCTGCCACCACAGCCGCAACAGATATTTATCGAGCGGCGGCGGGACTCGAGGTCTGGGGCTAAATCGCCACCTTGCTTACAACCTGTCTGGAGGCCGAGTCCTAGACCGTGGCCATCGCCCGATCCTCCTCCAGCCCCTTATAGGGTCCCAGGACCAGCATTGGATCCACCTGCCCCAACGGCTGAAGGACCATTACCAGGGCCACACCTAGGACTATCCTCCAGACAGCAACCACCACCGCCTCAGCTAACATCTCTCAGACGGCAGCGGAGCCCATGGGCAAAGCTGAGTTCATCCCGTCCTATTCCTTCTATTTGGAGGCCTACATCGGAACTTCCGCATCCTCCACCAGAACTTCGGTCAGCACCCGGACGATGTCGAATGCCAGGGGCGGAGCTGGGATGGAGCCCGGAGACGAAGCCGTGGTTCTTAACCTGGAGTCCGCCTGTACCAAAGTCTTGGCTATCATCAAGACCACCACCACCTTCACCCTCGTCGCGGATAATCTCCAGACCGTGGCCATCTAGACCACCTCCTCCTTCACCACCAACACAAATGGTCCCCGGGCGACATTATTTGGACTGTATAGATCCACTAACTCTGACACTAAGTCCGTTACCATACAGCCCAACATCATTACCGGACTCCCCACCTAAATTACCACTGCCACCACCACCATCACAACTTGCTTTCTCTCGCCCAGTCCATTCTATACCTGACTATTGGCAACATGGGAGGTCACAACCTAAAATGCTGACATATTCCTCAACAGAATTATGGGCCCTGAGATATGTCCCCCTATCTCAAAATTGGCCCCCTTATCTCTCCAAATCCCATCTCAAGGACGGATCTTGGGATCCGGAGAGATGGTGGGGTCGTCGGAAGCGTGGGAGGGAGGGTTACTTAAAATTTTTAATCAAATCTTTAAACAAATTAGGGTTAACCATGTGGGAACTAGGGGACAACCCACCTGGGGCTCCGACCTGGTCACAGTTGGAGCGCGGCCGGAGTGGATGGGATTCTGACATGGCTCGATTGAAGATGGGGGGTTGTCCAGAAGAGGATGTCATTAAATCTATTAAAACGGTGAGCGGGAGAGGCAGATTTGGTGTTTATAAGGGGCCACATTCTGTTTCGGGAGCGCGCCTCCGCTATCTATCTGCTGTGACGCGCTCCGACCCCATTATCACTTCCCGTTCTCCAGGTGGTCTGAGTGATCGGGCCCTGGGCCTTCGACTGATGTTATGTAACGCCAGGTCCGTCATGAACAAGGCCCCTCTCATTCACGATTTGATCTTTGAGGGGGGGGGGCGGACCTGGTGGGTGTTACCGAAACTTGGCTGGGTCCAGAGGGGGGTGTCCCTCTGGTTGATATGTGCCCGGCCGGGTTTCGGGTTTTTCATCAGCCAAGGACCCAGGGAAGGGGTGGAAGTGTTGCGTTAGTTATCAAGGAAGATCTATGTCCGAGGGAGTCCACTGTTTCTCAGACGTCCAGATGTGAATCTCTTTTCGTGAAGTTTGGTTCCAAGGTTCAGAAGGGCTTGTTGATCGCTTACCTGGCTCCCTGCTATGCATCATCTGCCCTGCTTGAGCTTCTTGAGGTTATTGCCGGCATGACGGTTGAGACCCCTAGGCTTATGGTCATGGGGGATTTCAACCTTCCCTCCACCGGCGGTGCCTCAGGAGTTGCTCAGGAGTTCATGGCTTCCATGACAGCCATGGGCCTGACCCAGTTAATCCAGGACCCTACTCACATTGGAGGTCATACCCTGGATTTAGTTTTTGTCTCTGATCAGTGGCAGAGTGATCTGGGTATAGGGAATATAGCTATAGAACCCCTGTCATGGTCAGATCACTCACTCCTAAAGCTTGACTTCCGTTCAACACCTCTTGACCGCAGGGAGGCGGGGCCATTAAAATGGTACCGCCCCAGGCGCCTGATGGACCCAGACAGGTTCCTGATGGAGCTTGGGCCATTTCCCGAAACTCACACACACGACTCGGTTGAGGACTTGGTTGCCGCCTGGAATATGGCGGCTGCTGGAGCACTTGACCGGGTTGTGCCCTTGCGGCCTCTGACCCGGCGCCGCTCCCAAGTAGCTCCTTGGTTCTCCGAGGAGCTGAGGGAGATGAAACGCCGGAAAAGACGCCTAGAGAGTAGTTGGAGGGCCAGCCACTCTGAGTCTGACCGAACACTACTACATTCTTATATTAAGATGTATTTAGTGGCGATAAGGATGGCGAGGAGAACTTACCTCTCCACTCTTATTGCGTCCGCAGAAAACCGCCCAGCCGCCCTGTTTAAGGTGACTTGCTCCCTCTTGGAAGTGGAGTCACGGGAAGACCCTTTACAGGGTTGAGCTGAGGAATTTTCTATATTTCTCCAGGACAAAATCGCTCAGATTCGGAATGAACTGGACTCCGACTGTTAATCTCCGGGCGAGAGGGCAAGGTCAGATATCGGTGAGGTCAACTGGGTTGAGTTCGACTCTGTTACCAAAGAACACATTGACAGAATACTGGGGGGACTGAATGCTACCACTTGTTTATTAGACCCGTGTCCCTCCTGGCTGGTCTTAGCCACTCGGGAGGTGACACGAGGCTGGTTCCAAGGCATTATAAACGCTTCCTTGAGAGAGGGGTTCCTACCCGCCGCTTTGAAAGAAGCGGTGGTTCGACTTCTCCTCAAGAAACCGTCCTTGGACCCAACATTACTATCAAATTATCGTCCTGTCTCCAACCTTCGCTTTGTAGCGAAGGTTGTAGAGACTGTGGTGGCACGTCAGTTCCCGCAGTACCTGGATGAAACGGATTATCTCGACCCCCTCCAATCGGGCTTCAGGCCCGGGCACAGCACTGAGACTGCGTTGGTCGCGTTGATGGATGATCTCTGGAGGGCACGGGACAGAGGCTATTCCTCTGTTCTGGTCCTACTTGATCTATCAGCGGCTTTTGATACTGTCGACCACGGTATCCTATTGCATCAGTTGGAGGGGCTGGGGATTGGAGGCACCGTGCTTCGATGGTTCTCCTCCTTCCTCTCTGACCGTTCGCAATTTGTGTTGACAGGGGGACAGAGATCGACCCCAAGACCCCTACTTTTTGGAGTACCTCAGGGGTCGGTACTCTCTCCCCTGCTGTTCAACATTTATATGAAGCCGCTAGGTGAGATCATCCGTGGCTTTGGGGTGGAATTCCACCAGTACGCTGATGACACTCAGCTGTATATCTCCACCCCAGACCACCCCAACGAAGCCGTCGAAGTGATGGCCCGGTGCCTGGAGGCCGTGCGGAGTTGGATGGGTCATAACAGACTTCGTCTCAACCCGACCAAAACCGAGTGGCTGTGGTTTCCTGCTCCCAGATTCAGTCAGCTTATTCCATCGCTGACCATAGGAGGAGAGACGTTATCCCCTGTGGAAAGAGCTCGCAACTTGGGTGTCCTCCTGGACGTGCGGCTGTCTTTGGAAAATCATATTGCGGCCGTCACCAGGAGTGCTTTTTATCAGATTCGTCTGATCTACCAATTGCGTCCCTTTCTGGATCTAGACGCACTTCGCACAGTCACCTCTGCCCTCGTCATCTCCCGCTTGGACTACTGTAATGCTCTCTACATGGGGCTCCCCTTGAAGACTCTCCGAAGGTTACAGTTAGTTCAGAATGCAGCCGCGCGGATGATCATGGGCGCCCCTCGGGACGCCCACATAACACCACTTCTCCGCTGGCTGCACTGGCTTCCTGTGGCCTTCCGGATTCGATTCAAGGTAGTACTAACAGTTTTCAAAGTGCTCCATGGCTCGGGACCTGGATACTTACGGGATCGCCTACTGCCACCAACAACCTCCCACCGCCCAGTACGCTCCCACAGAGTTGCCATGCTCGGGGTACCACCACTGGATCGCTGTCGACTAGCGGCCCCGAGATTACGTGCTTTCTCTGTGGGAGCCCCATCCCTCTGGAATTGTCTCCCCCCGGAGATATGAGCCATGTCAGACATCCTAACTTTCCGGCGCGCAGTCAAGACCTTACTGTTCAAACAAGCCGGTCTAGCCAAATAAAATCATTGGGGTTTAAATTTTAAATTTTTAATAAGGGTTATTCTTAGCTATCTGAGATTATCTATTTGATTTTCACTTCTGTTATCTGTATTATCTTGTTTGTTGGATGTACACCGCCTCGAGTCCCTTTTTGGGAGAGGGAGCGGTATAGAAGTACGAATAAATAAATAAATAAAATATCGTT
This sequence comes from Bungarus multicinctus, assembly GCA_023653725.1. NCBI lineage: Eukaryota > Metazoa > Chordata > Lepidosauria > Squamata > Elapidae > Bungarus > Bungarus multicinctus. The sequence continues at coordinate 138,096,940 of CM042834.1, forward strand.
GTTAGCAATGGTATAACCTAGGTTATGATGCATAACCTAATTTTACTTGCTTTATTATCTAATGGTACTTTGCTTAACTTCACAAGAGTCTTGAAGGTTGGCTGTGTGTATAGTGGATATAAATGTTGATTACTACATTGAGGTCCTGATCTCATCAGGAAAAGCCCTCACCTTCCATTATTCATGATACAATAGTCATCCCATTTCTAAAGAAATGTATGTACTTTCTCTACTTTCCCTAATAAGAATAGAGTGCAGCAGGAAAACAAAAAAGTTCAAATTCGCAACGTAAAGCCTCTATTATAACATGGATTAATTTATTCTCTTATCAACAGGCAATCTAATTCACTGTAGGCCCTTCTCCCCCTGCTAAATTCAATTTAACTCTTCTCATATAAAATCAATTGCAATCAACCTGCCCTGCACCCCACAAGTAGGAACTTTAGTGTCTTGTTCAAGGAGCTTTCAAATATTTTGGTAATGGTCCAGTGCATTATTGATCATTTAATTTTTTTTTCTATTCTGCTCTGATTGGTTAATTGGCATTTTCTGCAACCCTCTTGGTTTGCAAATATATAAATATGCCAGTTTTAGTTTTGTAAATTATGCATTGGACTGGAAAAAAGGAAAAGAGAGTTTGGAAGCATTTTGACTTAAGTTAACCTGCATTGTAAAGCCCTGGGAAACAAAATCCTTATGATCTGGAAAAGACCGTGTTTCCTGTAGAGCATTTTGCTAACCCTGGATTATATGCTGAAGAAAAAAAAATCAATCTGAGGCATCCTTGAATACAATCTGCTTGTTAATCTGTTTGGAAACTTTTGAATTGATAAAACAGCAGCCACAATGAAGAAGCAAGTATTATCTCTGCTGAGTGTTGGCACAACCCTAACTGACTTCTCCCCACCCACTGGATATGAAGACGGAATTAGAGCACTGCTTGAAACTATGGAGGAAATGGTTCTTAATCAGACAGAGAAGTTGTTTCATGGCTGTCCCTTTGAGTGACTCTTGAAAAGAACGATGTCTCATATTGGTGTACATAGGCAAAAAACACGGCAGAGGGGGAAACAGCTTAGCTTGTACACTTCTCTTTTGAAAGATCCCTGGACTTTTCTTTCTTTCTTTGTTTTTTAACATGTTGCTTCAGTTCACTATTTTAAAAAGTGGGTTTATAGCGCTTCAAAAATAAGAATTTCCAGTATCTTCCTTGCTGGGTTAAATCAGTTGGTATGAGATTGAGGGAGTACAGATAATCCATAGTTTAAGACCACAACTGAGCCCAACATTTCTTTTTGCTAAGCGAGACAAGGATCAAGTGAGTTTTGCCCCAATTTACGATCTTCCTTGCTACAATTGTTAAGTGAATCACTGCAGTTGTTAAATTAGTAACACAGTTGTTAAGTTGAATTGGGCTTCCCTATTGACTTTGCTTGTCAGAAGGTCACAAAAGGGACACTGCAACTGTCATAAATGTGAGTCATTTGCCAAATGTCTGAATTTTGATCGTGTGACCAAGGAGATGCTGCAATGGTTGTAAGTGTGAAAAATGGTCATAAGTCACTTTTTTTCAGTGCCATTGTAACTTCAAATGGTCACTAAAGCAATGATTGTAAGTCAAGGGCTACTTGTAATTCAAAGAATGAAAGTACTGTATATGCCAGGGGTCCCCAATCCCCGGGCTGTAGCCTATTTGGAACGCAGCCAGGTGTTGTGCAAACACAGTTCCACTCACATGAGCGGTGGACCAGCAGTTGAGCTGCACGTGCAGGCTGCTCTGCCGCTTGCATGATTGGAGCTGCCCCTGTGCATGCACAGAAGCCCATCGCTCGCGCGGCCTGGTTACCCTTTCCACCCACCCCAGCTGCCCACAAAGGTTCGAGACCGCTGGCATAGGCAATTCATTCACAACGAAAGCAGCTGATTGTGTGAAAGTCCAGTTGCTTTTGGTCGTTAATTCCATATATCTTGTGACTTGGCTACATATTGTAGCTATTATGTGGCATTATATGGGCAGCACTGCTGGTTTAGCCCTTTTACAGCATTTGGAAATTCTGAAACTTTTAATGAAAGAATGTTTTGTTGTTGTTATCAATTATTTCTATCTACACAGTTGATTTATAGTATCTAATTGAATAATCCAAACATCATTGTTGCAATATATTAATAATGAAGACTGACTTTCTGGACAGTTGGCTCCATAAGATGCTATAAATCAGGAAATTGGAAATGGCTAATAGTTGTGAGGATATGTTTGGTTTGTTATGGGCACTTCCTATTCTTTCCTTCTTGCTTGTTCTCTCAGGATGGTAAATTATTGCTTAGAATGCCAAGCAATGACTGTCTGTGTCTTGTTATAACAATTCTTAACAATTTATAGCTTTGTCACATCTTGAATCTAATTGAATTTGCCTTCAACCAAGTGAATATTATTAAACAAATGTCCAGGAATATTATGTATTTGAAAAATATAACAGTACACATAACTGCTGATCCTTTCATTCTGAAGGAAAAATGTCAAGAATATATAACCCAGTGCTGGCTATACTAATATTTGGGGCAGGGATTTTTTCCCCCTCTTTTGAGTGAATCTAGTAATCCACTTACTTTTTAGGCAATCCACTGATTTACATGCCACCTGATCCCTATGATTAGCAGTCACCTCTAAACCTCATCTTGTCTGCTTTCTTAGGAATTTAAAATGTCTATGTTTACTTATGTACTCAGCGAGCGTAACCTGCCCTTCTCAGGGAAGCTTCTAACCTCATTAGAAGATAAGTAGTAAAATTAGGAAGCTATTTAAAACTCTTTTGATCTCAAAGTGGAGCTTTTTAACCTGTGTTATGGCAATAATATCGCTGCCTTTGTAGGACCTTCTGTGCTTTGAAATAGTTCTGAAATGACACAACTATGTGGTCATTTCTCACACCCATTGTTTACAGGTCAGCTTCCCTTGAGATCATGCTATCTCTTAAGTCAAAAACTGATGATTTTAGGCCTGATGACATGTCCAAATTTGTCATAGTTCTGCTGCTTCACCAAGCACAGTGATCATTTCTGTGCTCAGTGGCTGCTTCTTCATTGGAGGGGTGGGGGAGGAGAGGGAAGGCTCAGCAAGTTAGCACAAGTGAAAGGAAGTGAAGTGGAAATTAATTTTCTGAGCTTGATTGGTGTTAGAACAAGCACTGAACAAATGAATTGGTTTGTGGGAAATGGATCTCATAGAGCTCGGCTATATTAAAGTACCAAGAAAAGACTGCTGCTTTCCCCTGCTCTTTAAAAGGTCCATATTAGAGCTATTGTCGAATGACAACATTGCTGGCTAGTTTGACAGAATGTGTTCTTTGTAGCTATCTTAAAAACATTTGCTAAAGGAACTCTGTCTCCTGTGATTGAATTGGGAACTTAAGGCCTGTTTTGAAATCATATGCCTGTCAAAGACAGAACTATAGATATCAACAAAAAGCACAACGGGTGCAGTCTGCTATTTTTTTAGAGCTGATGAAATAATGGTACAAGGTTCTTGTTTTCAAAGAAGACTAGAACTAGCCAATACATGTACAGAACATCTGGGCATCTGGCTTGGTGTGGACTGAGGGATACATGTCTCTGTCCCTTCTTATACCATTGAGCTTGCTAAGAGCCATGCTGCATGTGAAGGACTCAGCTCTGCTCAGCAAGGCTGGGTTTTTTAAAAAATAAATTCAGCATGGGAATCTAGGTCCCATATCTGGATCATCAGTATAGGTCCATGATGGCGAACTTATGGCATGCGTGCCAGAAGTGGCATGCAGAGCCATTTCTGCCGACATGTGAGCCATCGCCCCAGATCAAGGCCCCTGCGCATGCGCATGCCTCCCGCCAGCCAGCTGATTGTCGGGTATCTGCCACGCATGCGCAGAGGCACGGGGCCACACGGAGGGCTTGCATGTGCAGAGGGCAGGGGGAGCATGGGGGGTAATGCGCACATGTGCAGGGGCATGGGGGGGTCACGCACACATTGCATTATGGGTGTAGGCACACGCACATGCGCACTTTCGGCACACAACGACGAAAAGGTTGGCCATCACTTGGTATAGGTGATAAGAACCTCTTTCTGGTAATTCCAGTCCAGAATGAGATCTTGTTTCTGCAACTCTTTTGGCAATAGGTGTTACTAATTCAAAAGGAGTACAATAGCAATACTTTTTTTAAAAAAAAATTTTCTTCCCCAAAATGAATTTATTCCTTTCTTTTCTGTATTACAGTTCCTTCCTTTTGGGGTTTGGTGAATTCAGCTTGGAATCTTTGCTCCGTTGGAAAACGGCAATCACCAGTCAATATAGAAACCAGCCATATGATCTTTGATCCCTTCCTTACCCCACTTCGAATAAACACAGGAGGTAGAAAGGTAAGGATGTGCTTCTACTTTTAAGTGTCAACATAATAGGCATGTTTTTAACCTTTCCTTCCTTCCTTCCTTCCTTCCTTCCTTCCTTCCTTCCTTCCTTCCTTCCTTCCTTCCTTCCTTCCTTCCTTCCTTTCTTTTTTCTTTCTTTCTTGATATTCATTTCATGTTTACACTGTCCTTGTGCTGTTTATATATATGTGTGTATAATTGTTATTAATGATTTTTAAAAAGGAAGATTAAAATGAATATAAACTAATATTTAGATATATCTTTCTGCCACTATTTAAATGGTGCTTCAGTTGTCAAAACCCCCAAGACATTCATTTTCATCACAGAAGTTCTCTCCCCAACAATGACAGTTTTAAATTCTTTCATTTTAAAATATATACAGTATTTTAACTTCATTCCATATCCTAACATAGTTATTTTGAAATAACATACAGTTCATATTTGTCATAGTGATATCCAGATATTTTATTTTCTTCTCAATCTTAAGTCTCTATTCATCAATTCTGTTTGCTCTTCTGTTTTCATATTTTTCTTAGCATCTTTATTCTCTGTTTAATAATTTTGAAACCTGCTCATGCACCAAATTCTTTTCATTTGCTCATTAACATTTTAATTCCCCTTAACAGAAACTTTTCAGAACCAAAATCAAGTCATCTACAAAACCCTTAACTCATAAGATTCTTTTTTAATATTTACTTCCACAATCTTCTCATCTTGTCTTACATTGCTATTTATTATTTCAAGAATTAGAATAAACAAGAGAGGAATGGGCACTCCTGTCTTGTTTCTCTTTGTATCACCCAATGTTTGGTTAGATCTCCATTAATAATTGTTTGTGATTTCTATAAAGTTAGAATTGATCTTACCATTTTATAAAGTCTCTCCAGAATTCCCATTTTCGAAAACCTTGAATAGGACAGTCCATTTAAAGATTTTCAAAGACCTTCTCTGCATCTAAGATAATTAATGGTACTTCGTTTTTTATTACATTGTTCCAAATATTCCAAAATGTCCATACATTTCTAACATGGTGCTTTAACTTTCTTTTTAAGTAAAAAAATTCACATTGATTCTCATTAATGAATTCTTGCAAGATTATTTTCAGTCAATCAGCTAGAATCATTGCCAACAAGGTGTAACTATTTAATAATATTGGTGAATGGAATGGAATATAATAGAACAGAACAGAACAGAATAGAATAACACAGTTGGAAGGGACCAATCCTCTGCTCAAGCAGGAAACCCTATACCATTTCAGACAAATGGTTGTCCAGTCTCTTCTTAAAAGCTTCCAGTGTTGGAGCACCTACAACTTCTGGAGGCAAGCTGTCCCACTGATTAATTGTTCTACCTGTCAGGAAATTTCTCCTTAGTTCTAGATAGTTTCTCTCCTTGATTAATTTCCATCCATTGCTTCTTGTCAAAAGTGCTTTGAAGAATACCTTGACTCCCTCTTCTTTGCAGCAACCCCTTAAATGTCAAAACACTGCTATCATGTCACCCCTGGTCCTTCTTTTCATTAAACTAGACTTACCCAGTTCCAGCAACTTTCTTTATATGGTTTCGCCTCTAGTCCCCTAATCATCTTTGTTGCTCTTCTCTGCACTCTTTCTAGATCTTTTTTACATCGTGGTGACCAAAACGGGATGCAGTATTCCAAGTGCTTACCAAGGCATTATACAATGGTATTAACACTTCGTGTGATCAGTGTTCATGTATAGTTAGTTTCTTGTTAAAAACCCTTGATGCTTTTTGCTGTATTAATGCTATATTGACTGCTTTCCAACTCTCTAGCATCTTTCTTCCCAGTGGGATAGAATTCATCCTAGAGCTTTGTAAAGGTTGTAAAAGTTCATGGTCAAAACATTTATAATAAAAACATGATAATCTATCCAGTCCAGTTATCTTTTCTAGTTTAATCTTTTACATACTACCCTCATTGTTATAGATCCATTCATAATCTGTCTCTGTTCTTCTGTAATCCTCAGTAAAGGGATTAATTTCTTTAGATATTCAGCTATTTTCTCTAGAGAGATGTCACTTTCTTTATACAGATTGGAATAATATTTTAGCATATAGGTAGTCCTTGAATTACAACAATTCATTTGATCACCATTCAAAATTACAACAGCAGTGAAAAGAAGTAACTTGTGGCTATTTTTCATCACTGATGACTGTTGCAGCGTTCCCATGGTCATGTAATCAAAATTCAGGGACTTGGCAACTGGCATGTATTTATGATGGTTACAGAATCCTGGGGTCATGCGATCACTATTTATAACTTTCCCATTCAGCTTCCAACAAGCAAAATCATTGGGGGAAACCAGATTCACTTAACAATTGCATGATTCATTTAACCATTGAGGTGCTTAACAATTGTGACAAAAATATCGTAAAATGGAACACAACTCACTTAGCAACTTTCTTGCTGAGCAACAGAAATTTTGGGCTCAATTGTGGTTGTATGTTGAGAACTACCTGAATATATAATGTGTGTGTGTGTGTGTATCTCTATATCTGTCTGTCTGTCTGTCTGTCTGTCTGTCTGTCTGTCTGTCTGTCTATCTATCTATCTATCTATCTATCTATCTATCTATCTATCTATCTATCTATCTATCTATCAAACGTAATGTATATATAATTTTTAAGAAAATCTTCAGACCAGAAGATAAAAGTTAATTAAGAAATTAGTAGAAATTAAGAGGGGAGGGGGAGAAGGAAATCAAAGGAAAAAAGGAAAAAAAATTAAAAGAAAAATGGAAAAGAAAGAAAATATTAAAAAGTGCTTCCACCATTCTTCACAGGAGTTATAAATATGAATGTATTTTAATATCTTTCTCTAAAGTTACATTATGTTATCTGCTTTTTATAATGTATTCTATCTCATTACCAATACTGTAAATCACAAATTCATTTCCATTTCTACACGAAGGGTCCATAAGAGGCTTCCAATTAGCAATAAATATAGATAATGTCTATTCTGTAATCAAAGAAGTTAATTTATCCATTTCAGGAAAACCTTTCAATTTCACCTACCATTCCTTTATAGTGAATGGTATTGAATCTTTCTATCTTTATGCATACAGTAACCTTGCTGACATGATCATACAGTATATTGAAATAATCTTCCATGGCTTTTTCCTAACTGTTAGAAATTGAATAATATTGATGAACTGCTTTTTGTATGGCTGTACTGTCCATTAATATTATATCTCCCTCTTATAATTTCCATATCATTTTCTCTTCTATTTCTTTTTCTAATTTTTATGATAGCTACTTCCTTGGTTTATTTGCAAAGTCAATTTTTTTTGCTTTGTATAATACTAATTATTTTCATTTATTATTAACATAGATAATTGTTTTTTTAAAAAATGTTAATTTATTGAGGAATACTTGTCTAGAAATTTCTTTAATTCTTATTTTCTCTATCTCATCCACAATTGCTGGTGTTTTTCTTGACTGTTTTTTTTTAAAGTTCACTACTAGGTTATAAAAAAATAAAGTTTAATAAAGGCCTTACTTATATCGCAAATAATTTTTAAATCTGTAAAAAATGAAAAGTAAAGGATTCGTCGACGACTATAGGGGGCAGTGCTGATCTCCATTTCAAGGCCATAGAGCCAGCCCTCTCCGAAGATATTTCCATGGTTATATGGTTAGCATGATACTTACTTCCCACCAAAGTGGTACCTATTTACCTACTTGCATTTTCATGCTTTTGGACTGCTAGGTTGGCAGGTGTTGGGGAGAAGATAGGAGCTCACCTCGTTCCATGGTGCTCGGATCTGGAACCTGGGCTGTTGGCTTTCCAGCTGATAGCCCAGTGTTTTAACCACTGAGCTGCCATGCTGCCCCTTTTAAATCAGTACCTTTACCTAAATCATTTTTTAAAAGCTCTTTTAATTTCTGTTTACAATTCTCCTCTATGGTTTCCCTCTGTAGCAATATTCTTTTAGTCTCTTTTATTTACCCTTTTACTCTTACTTTTCTTTTTCTAAACCAAAGCTCACAGGCTAGTGATCTTAAAAAGTGTATTGTATTATCTCTACTTAAGAAATCTTAGTAGCCAAGTTATTTGAAATACAAATCATGTCTATCATAGAACAAGGTACACAACAAATTCCACTTGAAAATGATATAAATGAAGCCTTAGATAAGAACCTGTCCATGCTGGTTAGACAGTATATAGTTAGTTTAGGAATGAGAGCTGCCCCTTAAGGGAATGCTTCATGGGAGTTAGTACCTCATGGGAGATGTAGTTTATGTCATGTGGTCACATCTGTAATCCTGACTGGTCACTGACTTGATCTCTGGTTGGGCTGGGGGAGTTTTGGGGCATTTTTACCTGGATCCCAGCATCGTGCTGGAGTTTTCCTTTGTTATAACACTATGGGATGAAAAGCACCATCTTTTCATACTATTGAGGCAACTATTGAGGCAAAGATTGGACATTAGATGAATCTCAACATAACTGTGAGTTATACTTTGAGGATGCCTAATAAATCCAATAAACTAACTTTGCATGGAAGCCTTTGTAGTATTGAACTGCTTGTCCCGAGCTGTTCCAGGAATTTAGGGACATGAAAGAAAAGAAATGCAAAGAAAAAAAAATCTTTAAAATTCAGAAATTTAATTCTTTAAAATTAAGAGAGAATTAAAAAGAGAATATTTATATATATTAAAATGGGATATATTATTCTGTGTGTATCTTTTTGGATTTATGACATTTTGATTGGAGAAATGTGACATATTGGACTTCCTTATTTGGTGTTTAAGCTTTTTGCTTTAAGCTGCTTTTTCCCTATTCTAATTGTTTAGTATTTAAATGCTGAGTATCTTATTCTGTGAGGTTTTTTTCTTCCAAAGGAGAAACTACCTGTTAGGTTTAAGTTTAACTCATTTTATGTTAAATTGTTAGGATTATTTTATATTTATGATCATTTTAAGTTGAGATGTGAATGGAATATGTTTCTATTTGGGACAGTTAGCTCTGGAATAGTTTGGAATGGGTTGAGTATTAGAATTTGAATCTTTTTTAAAAAAGAGAAGTGTTTGTTATGTTAAATCTTCGGTTTGGTTTGTTTATAGAATGGAACCATTTTTGCCTTTTAAATGGTGTTTTGCCTATGATTGAAAGTCTAGATCAGAAAAGTTGTGAATGTAAATGAAGCTGAGGGAATCCACCAATCAGTTCCCTTGATGTCTACATTAATATAGTAAGAGCAATACTATTTGCTGGTCTCAATTGTGTTATAGAAGAAGGATCTGCAATGAAGGAAGCACAGTTGTGCTTTTTGTTTTTGTTTACCCAAAGGCTGGAGGCAGGGGTGGGATTCAAAATGTTTAACAACCAGTTCTGTGGGCTTAGGTGATGGGTGTGGCTTCGTGGTCATGTGACTGGGTAGACATGGCTTGATGGTTATGTTATTAGCTGGATGTGGCCAACTCAATATCACTTACATCAAGGCACGCATCTCCTCTCCTGGCCTCTCATGACTGTGGGGATGCTGCAACAGTCGTAAGTGTGAAAAACGGTCATAAGTCACTTTTTTCAGTGCCATTGTAACTTTGAATGGTCACTCCACACAAGCAAAGTACCAGCAAAGGAGGGGAAAAAAACCTCCAGAGACGTTCCTGAGACAGGAAGTCTAGTCCTGCCAAGAATGTAATAAGGGTTAATAGAGAGGCAGTTTCTGTAAGCAACACCAGAATGTTTCCTTCCTGCCTTCCTTACAGGATTAGGCCAGTAATTTCTTCTAACAACTGGTTCTCCAAACTGCTTAGAATGTTAACAACGAGTTCTAGCAAATAGGTGCGAACCTGTAGAATCCCACCCCTGGCTACATTAATGTGACTATCTGTTTCTGCCCTGTGATTGCAGGCACCATAATGACCCATATCAGTAAATGCAAGCTATTACCAATTCAGTTTTTCTCCTTCCATTTCCTATCCTGGGATTTCCCATGTTCAGGAAAGTAGAAGAAAAGTCCAGTATTGACACTGCTCTCTGTTTGGTATCCATACACCTTTAGCAACTCAGCTGAAATGAAACTGGAAAATAGGGAATGAGTAGGTTTTCTTATCTTAATTTAATTGGCATTTAGAGTGCATGGATTTTGTCTCTTGAACTAATAAGAGACATAAAGGAAATTAAGAGGGAGGTGCAATTTAAAAAAATAGAATAGAGCAGTGGATACCTCTGTATGATATAGAAGGTGTTTCAGACCTCACACATAGATAGCATCCTTCTGCTGCTTTTTTAAAACAGCTCAGCTAATCCCAGTTTGTGGCAGCCACAGATTCAGTCTGAAGTAACTTGAACTCAAGTTGAATCTTGATTTAGCTCAAGATCCAGTGAATATTTCTAATTCCAAACCACCATTTATGCCAAAGGTAATAGGAACAGATATATACTGGAAATGGGAAACCTTTCCCTTCAGGTTCCCAGAAGGCCGCTGGTGCAAAGTAGGCTACTTTTGGCCTGTTGAATCAAAAGTTATACAGGCTGAATCTCCCTTCTATTTCTGCTGTTCTGAAGACCAACAGATCCTCAAGACATTCATCAGACACTGGGTTGACTGTTGTTCAGGCCTGATCCCTTGATTTTGTTGTGATTTTCAGATGTCATTGAGGCTCCATCCAAATAAAGTAACAGAGGTAAAGTTTGGCAGAATAAAGGGGGAAATGCAAAATAAAATGCTCTGTTTTTAGGACCCAGAAAGAGACAGTATTTTCAGAACCTACCTTGCACGTTGTAATGAAAATGAATATGAAGGAAATAGAATACTGTGACCTAGATGTGGCTGGACTTTTCTATCACTGTGGCTGTGGGTTATGCAGTCTGACAGAATGTAAAGTCCCACAACATATGCAGGGCCTCAGGAGAAAGCACTCCTTTTTTCCCCTTCTCTCACTATGCACACTTTCTAAATGATCTTTCCTTCATTATTTACTCTGCTGCATTCTCTTATTATGAAGAGGCTCTCCAATTCTATAAGACTGCATGCTGCTAGCATTCTTAATTGGATTCCAGGATCTGAAACAGCAGCTTGAAATTCTTAATGAGTTTACATGCAGATGTAGAAGAAATGGACGGAAACTTACAAGTTGCAGTTCTCTCATCATAATGCTTTGTTTTTATTGTATTATATTTAGATAAATGCTTGTTAATTTACCGCTCGCATTCATCTATGCTTCACAAACCAATGAAACATAATGCCACTTTCCCTAGTCTGTCTAGATATTTACAATAACTGTGCACCATTGGAGCAAACATAATGTTTTATTCAGCAACAAGTGAAGACTGATGTCCGTCAAACAATAAATAATATTGGCCTCTAGCTCCAAAACGGCTTGTGAGGTTTGTTGCTGCTGCTGCTGCTGTGTTAAAGCTAAAGAGATCCAGCTGCTCCCCGAAGAGGACTGCTACATGCTAAGGCTGTACAAGCAAACGTGGTACCTATTTTCAAGAGCTTGGATGTTGAAGGTCAAACTGCCAGGAGCCTACATTGTTAAATGTACTTGGATATTAAAAAAAATGCTTTTACTGCTTTCTTCATTGGTTCAACAGTCTCATGATTTATGAGAAGTTAGACCAGTGATGGTTAACCTGTTTGGCACTGAATGCTGAAATGCGCATGCACGCACCAGAAACTGGAAGATCAGTTCCCAGCACGTGCATGCATGCTGGCCATCTGATCTTCTGGTTTCTAACATGCACGTGTGTACAAAGACCAGCTGGCTGGCGCATGCATGCATTCCAGGGAGCTGCTTTTCCAGTTTCCGGCGCTCCTCACATGCACGAAGATCAGCTGGCCGTCACGCATGCACTCATTGGAATCAGGAAGAACAACAGCTGACGGATGGCATGCCCAGAGAGATGGCTCTACGGGCCACTTCCAGCACATGTGGCATAGGTTCGCCATCATGGAGTTAGACCCTTGTCCCCTTCATTTTTTAATTTGTCTACAAAACATAGCCATAGTTTTCTAAAACTTCCTGCAGGTGATTTCAGGACATGTCAGGGTTTTTCCTCTACCACAGCTCTTCTATGGCTGACCTGATTTCAGTTTTGCCTCACAATAGGCAAAGATATCTAAGCACACAGGTAATCATCATCTTTAAGCAGGGACTTGGCCGCTGCAGTTTCCTTTTCTCATTACAGTTAAATGAAAGTAATATTAATTTAAGTTCACATGTAGTAACCATCACTGATGATGTTACCTAGTTAGGGTAATAAAACGTCTGCAGGAAAACAAGCAAGCTCAGAGAGCATCAAAGACTCCTCACGTCAACCCTGAGCTACAAATATTCTCCTTTATTAGTAACTAGACTCTATGTGGTTATAGGCAAAAAAATTACTGGTTTGTCAGACACTTCTGGAATTTTAAAAAGCAATTTCCCAGTCTCCAAATACACACACACACACACACACACACACACACACACACACATGGAGGGGCTTCCATCCAATGCAGTGTCTCTGTATTAATCGTTGTTATTCTGCCTCGCTCTTAGCATTGGAGCAACTGTTTTTTAGAGAAAGAGATTGGGGGGGAGGATCCATTGGAATCACCTGGTTTTTGCAAACCCAAATCGGTTAGCTTTTTAGTAATTTGTGCAAGCTGCTATTTCTTCTCACCTCTTTTTTCCTCCAAGGACAGAGATAACAGGAGAGGATAAATCGCACCCTACACGCATTGCGTTCCCCATTGCATGGGGGAAATCTCTTCCAATCCACCCCTTCTTTTCTCTAATCTCTGCCAGAAACACACCCCCTACACACACACACATACACACACAAACATCCATGGCAGGGCTGATCATGACAATGTGAAAAGTCCTGGATGTGTTCAAAAATGCCTCCCCTCTTCTCCCTATCATTTTCCTTGCTTGCTTTTCTTGCGGGTGAGAAAGAATGGGGGGGGCGAGATGGGGGGGGGGGGGCTTTGGATGAGTGACGATTGTGGCAGGGAAAGCAGGGATCAAAAGAAGCGGCGGAGTGGCCAAGCTTTCCAGGCTTTCCAGAGTGAGCGATGGCAGGCTACAGGTAGGCAAGCAAGGGTGCACCCCTCAAAAAGATGGCCTAGCCATTTTTTGGGGGGGGGGTCTAAAAAAAATACGGTCCAGCCATATTTTCTGAGAAACACAGTATACATAATATATTCTTCTGAATGAGAATATAAATATATTCTTTTGAACCATGACCAAGGAAAATAAACAGGTTTATATAAATAGAACTGCAGAATGTGCCAGCAGAGCACTTTAATGAAAACATCTGATTTATAGTTGATTTTGCACTCTGAAAGCTACTATATAATTTTAGTCATTAAACATGTAGATCATCTAATAGTGTGGATTGATTTTAATGGTTGAAAGATAAATCTTATATTTTACAAAATTATTAATCTTCACCATCCTCTACTTTCCCTGCCAGCTCCTTAACTACGGTAGTACAACAAACTGCCTCTCATATTATACTGAATGATTAAATCAGGTGAAAAATGAAACATTAGTTCAATTTTAATTTCTGATTGTGTATGTGTACTAAACGCATATTATTGGGACACAAATACACAGTCTCCAATTAGTGGAAAGTATTACCTTACTAAATGATTACAGATTATGAAATAACAAAATTAAGATATAAACCTGTATTTTCAAATAAATAAGAGGTTCGACTAGGTTGGAGCAGGGGTGGGCTTCTGGGGGTTCTCAGCAGTTTGGGAGATCCCCTAGCTAAGATTCTGTGCAATTCGGAGAACCCCCAAATCCCACTCTCAGCTGATCCCACTTACCCCACCCCTCCCAGTCCCATTTTGGATGCAGGTAAGGGCAGGATGCGTTTCTGGCTTCCAGAGAGCCTCTGGAGCCTGGGGAGGCCATTTTCACCCTCCCAGAGGCTCAAGGATAGCTTCCGGAGCCCGGGGAGGGAAACCCCTCCCACCATGGTGCAGGAAGCTGACTAGCAGAGGTGGTATTCAGCAGGTTCTGACCAGTTCTGGAGAACCGGTAGCAAAAATTTTGAGTAGTTTGGAGAACCAGCACACACCACCTCTGACTGGAGATTTTACAGTATCCTTCCCCTGCTACGCCCACCAAGTCACGGCCACAGAACTGGCAGTAAAAAAATTTGAATCCCACCATTTCTGACTAGGCCATGCCCACTATGGCCATGCCTACCCAGTGACCAGGCCACACCCACCCAGTGACCTTTGCTAACATTTCTGAAGCCCACCCCTGGATTGGAGATAGTTCAGCATTTAAAGCATTTATTCATAGTTGACTAATATGATATGCTTCCTGACAGAAAACAGCGCATGAGTCACAATATTGAAAACGTGAACTAGAAGTAAAGCAGCACATTGTCAGCCTACTTTATTGTCTACTTTATTGTAAAGCTACATTAACAAAATGTTGCAAGTCTGAAAGTACAAATCCTCCACGGTCACTTTTACAATCCAATAACTTTAGTGGGGGAGTGCCACATAAGTCTCTTGCTCTGCACACTATGTAGCTCTGGACTACGTTCCCTCTTATTTGACCCTTCCCTAGACAACATCACTTCATCCTGTCTCCCAAGGTCAATTGCACATATATCTTTATCCAGGGACAGCTTTGTATGAAACACACTCAGGAAGCAAATCATGCTAAGCTGCAATTGGCCCAATAACATGATTTGGATCCAAATATTTTTTTTAAAATGAAATAATATATTGGTTGAAATCTTGAAAGAAAAACTATTGGGAAACAATTGGCTTTTGTTTTGAAATATCGGTAATAAAGCAAAATAATACTTTTGATAAGATATGTTCCGGGAATTGTACTAATTTTAATAAAGTTAACTTTCAGGTTTTCAGTTTTATAAAAATAATATTCAACAAGTATGGATATCATGAGCTTGTAGATGCTTTTTAAAATATAATAA
Source organism: Bungarus multicinctus (assembly GCA_023653725.1). Lineage (NCBI taxonomy): Eukaryota > Metazoa > Chordata > Lepidosauria > Squamata > Elapidae > Bungarus > Bungarus multicinctus. The sequence continues at coordinate 138,112,266 of CM042834.1, forward strand.
TTATTTAATAAATTTTAAATGTGTAATCAGGGAATTTGACTACATCTCTAATGTTACAGAAAATCTATGTATCATTGACATGATGAAATCCTTACCAGATTGAATAGTTATGGAATGATATGAATTTTGAAGCAGAAACTGGTTCAGTTTTTGCTATTTTAGATGCATTATGAGAACAAAGTTTAACTCTGATTTTGGAGACTTGTTATCCTGCCCAGTATACAAATTATCATTCAATGTCTCTGTTTAATATTGATGCTAAGATTTTAACAGCTACATTGATAAAAAGATTACAGAAGGTATTGTCTGCATTAATTCATATTATTAAGTCTGAAAGATGTCAAGCTTCAGATTATGTAAGATTTTGGTTGAGATAATAACTTTGTACGCTGATAAATATGAATCGATAGTAGTAGCTTGTTGGATGTAAAAAAAGCTTTTCATATAGGTCAAATTACATATCTGGTTCAAGTATTACAGAAGATATTTCTTACAAAATTGATTCTTGGATTATAATATATTATCTTAATCCTTCATATAATTAGTAAGGAGATTATTTTACCAGTAATTAATATGTAACAAGGGAATCACCAAGATATCTTCTATCTCTTCTAATTTTTAGTTTGTTATTGGAATCCTTTCATGTACCCTAACAAAACAAACTTGTGGAATTAATGGAATCAGTTTAGCTATGTTTGAATAGAGGATGATAATATATGAAGATGATGCTTTGAATTTTCACAATCAATAATCTTTACTTAAATGTGTAGCAGAAGTACAATGGAGAGAAAATATTGTGGCTCTATCATTAATTGCAATATGTCGGTCGTTATGCCAGTTGGCAAGTAGTTTCCAAGCACTGTCAGGAAAATAATAGCTTTTGTATATTGCCGTGAGGAATGAGAGAACATGAGCACCCCCAGTTTAGTGAACATTTCAAAACCCAGTTGAAAGACGATATTAAGGAATAGATGAAAATAATCCTAAATTTGTGGAAAACAATGAATGTCATCGAAATGAATTTTGAAGCAAGATTGATATGTATCTTGGGAGCTAACTCTTAAAATTGTGTTTCTCTTACAATTGTGATGGTTTTAAGTTTCCTGATTTTAAATAATTTCATTGGCTTTTTTGTTAATTTCAATTATGTTTTGGAGTGGCAATTGGCTACATGTTGTTATGGCCTCAAATTGGAGACCTATTTTGTGTCTTGGCAGGCTCTTGATACTATATAGCAGGAATTAGATTATTTTTCCAGCATTGAAGGCAATCAAACATAATTGAGCCTTATTAGACAGAAAGGTAAATTTGATTTATCCTCTCATGAGGAATTGTTTGTTGGGAGTAATTCTTATTTTAAAATAGCTGGTTATGTGGTGTTGGTTTTTGTTTGTTTGGAAGTCAGGGCTTATAATGGGATCATTATCTTTAACCACCTATTAAGTAAAGATACTTTTAAAATTCTTACAAAAGATCTTACAAAAGAAATATGTGTACCTGAATAATGTACCCTGATAGGCTGAGTTGCAAAATGTTTATACATAAACATATATATAAAGTTCAGAAGAAATGGATGTGATTAGGCACACATTAAACCGTAAGTGGCGTGGATGCATGGCCTCCATTTTCAACCCCTGCTCCGTATCTGGCTCTCCAGTCCTAGTCTTGAAATATTCAATCAGTATTGCAGTGTTGTCTAGTGTTGCTGCTTACAATGAAACCCACACAATTCCAAGAGCAGATTAAAACAATCAATAAAAGCATACTTAGAACACACTGTACAAAATAAGCCCTGCAGTAAATAATACAATTACAAAACCAAACTGGGAATGAAAAATTTAAATCTTAAAATTACATCTATCACTGCTCCCCATTCATACAGGCAGAAAAGAATCTCAATAGAAAATATTCAAGACCCAAGGAACAAATGAGCATAATCACTCATATGTTGTTGAAATATTATCTCATAATAATAGTTGGGCCTTTTGTGTGAAAGACACCCCTAGTTTTATTAAAATGGCCTCTTTCTGGCTACCACAAACATCTACCTGGTGTTGATGTTTAGGAATGAAATAAATTAGTTTGCATTAGCTGGAGGCTATTATTTAAACTTCATAATCTTGTGTGGGTAAATGAAAATTATTCAGTTGTATTCTTTATAACTCATTTGAAAGCTCCTTCCCACAACACACCATTCTAGAATCATTTTAAAAATGCTTTAATTAATAATTAGTTTATCCAGCATATTTTGGCACCAAATAATTGCAATGCTTGAAACCTCCTGCCTTAAAAGTAGGGAAAGAAATAGAGGGAGAGATTGGTGACATGGGTTCTCTGACAGCTAGTTTCGATTCCATGCAGTTCAATCATTTCAGAGTATTACTGGTGTTTCTTTCCCCCTTTGAGAATGTAATTTATGACAACTGCCAAGCTTTGCTTTGGTGATTACTAAAAGGACAGATTTTGGCACAAACTATATTTCAACCCTGCAAAATTAAGTGCTAGAAACGGTGCAGGAGGAATGAATAGCAATAACACATCAGTGTCATCTGAAAAACTGATTTGTGATTGATTTTTAGAGGACTTAATCATCTGAAGCTTTGATGTGAAATGTTTGGAACGTTAACATCCTTGATACAAATGTCCAAATGTTTAACAAATACAGAAACAAATGAGTCACTTTTGTTTTCATTTTATTTGCCATAATTGGGATGCATGTTACTGATAACAACTCTTTAATTCATGCTGTTATTTGGAAGTCACTTAGTTTAAACTGTTTCTTTGAGCTGTGACATCATCGGCAACCACAGCACAAATGTCAATCATTATCTTACATTGCCTCCAAACCTAACACCTCTAACAATCTGAGAATTGCTGCTGTTGCTTTTACATCTTCTATTGGCTGGTTCTGATAGTGTCCTGGAGACCCCAGGGTGATATGGAGCCTATAAGTGATTGGTTTCATTGTTGTCACCAGGGAAGTGGGAGGTCACAGGATTTTCTGTTGGGGTTTTATTTCTCAGAGTCATCATGAGTGAGTTGGGTGGCCATATAAATTTTCTAAGTAAATAAATATTGTTAAAACAGAATTTGTGGAGATGCCTTCCCACTTCTGCATTTGTAATTATTTAATATTCGTGTTGCTTTGAATTAATAGTTAGAGGGGTTGTATTTTGGGTTGAACTTTTTCTTTCATGCAATTTCCGGATTAGACAGAATATGTTTCCTAAAACAAGTCTTACCTGTCTTCAGTATTATTCCCAGGTGAATATACAGTGAGCATTTACATTCTTTTTTTTCCTAAGAGGTTGAAGCATAAAACTAGATGGCAGCCAGACTCCTGAAATTTGTCACTGGTGTGTCAGAAATTCATGTCAAATACTCTGTTGCCTGTCAGATTTTCACTAGGGTCGTACAACACTTTGGAATCAAAGACAAACAGGTGATTTTGAGCATGTGGAAAGACACAGTGCATGCTCATAGCTTCGATCTATACACTTTATTTATTTATTTATTTATTTATTTATTTATTTATTTATTTATTTATTTATTTATTTATTTATTTATTTATTTATTTATGTCAATCGCTTGCCAGATAATAGATATAAGTATAAACATAGTTATAAATACATGAAATGGATACATATAAGAAAAATAAAAAGAATCAATAGGACAGGGACAGTAGGCGCGATGGTGCCCTTATGGTTAAAGGTGCACCTTTAAGCCAACTAATTCCCCTGCCCCCTGCTATAAAGCATCTTTTTGCTATTAAATACAGCGTGTTATGCAATATAATGCAATCAGTATTAAGTGCTGTAACTTTACCATTTTTTATTTTCTTTGTTTCTGTCGAATATGAATATGGAACTTTCCTGATGGAGTTAAGCGTTCTTAGAAAATCCCTTATGCTGCTTGTTAGCTGCCTCTGCTTTCTTTTCTATCCATAATAGCTTAGAATGGCAGTTGAAAACAGGGAGGCAAGTAGGTATTTTAAAAATCAGTTTTCAATATGATTTTTCTTGAAATATTAAGAAGTCGTTTAGATTAATCTGGGCCATATTAAAGTTGGTAATGCTTAGCTTTAAAAAAAAAAAAGCCTAAAGATTTGAGGAGAGGTTTTTCTGGACACAAGATGGTCCCTGTTGTGCTTTCCTGGTGCTGTTATGACTATTTTACTTCAGGTTGTCTATACCAGGGGTAGGGAAACTTGACTCTTTTATCACTTATAGAATTCAACTCCCAGAATTCCTGAGTGAGCCATAAAAGGTTCCCTATCCCTGGCCTACTGGTTTTTCAGTTTATTTATTTATTTATAAATAAGTGGGGGAAATCAATTTTTGACTTGAATGGGACTGTTTAATATACAAATGTAGGACATATGTAATGGGGAACCTTTTATTGCTCACTCAGGAATTCTGGGAGTTGAAGTCCATAAGTGATAAAAGAGCCACGTTTCCCTATCCCTGGTCTATACTAACCTGTGTTTTTAATTGTCCAGGAGTGGGCAGTTTTAGATAATTTAAATGCTTGATCATCATCATCTTGAAAGATCGCTTGAAGACCATATTTTTTTCCCAAAGCAATAAATGTAACTTCATACCAGATATTTGAAAGAAACCAGCAACTATTGCAGACCCAATTGGCAAAAGAAACCTCAGGACCATATTGGTTGGAAACATGTGGAAGAGGCCTTCATCCTGCAGTAGATAGACAGTGGCTAGAATGATGGTGATGATTTCAAAGATAACAGATGACAGATAATCAGAGTTGGAAGGGATCTTGTAGGTCATCTAGTCTAACTCCCGCCCAAGTGGGAGACCCTACACCATTTCTGACAAATGGCAGTCCAATCTCTTCTTGAAAGTCTCAAGAGATGGCGCTCCCACAACTTCCGAGGGTAAGCTGCTCCATTGGTTGATTGTTCTCACTGTCAGACAGTTTCTCCTTATTTCCAGGTTAAATCTCTCCTTGTTCAGTTTCCATCCATTATTCTTTGTCTGGCCTACAGGCACTTTAGAAAATAGCTTGACCCCCTTTCTCCCTGTGGCAGCCCCTCAAATATTGGAAGACTGCTATCATGTGTCCCCTGGTCCTTCTCTTTACTAGATTAGCCAAGCCCAGTTCATGCAACTGTTCATTGTACGTTTTAGCCTCCAGTCCCTTAATCATCCTGGTTGCTCTTCTCTGTACTTTTTTCTAGAGTCTCAACATCTTTTTTATAATGTGGTGAACAAAACTGGATGCAGTACTCTAGGTGTGGTCTTACTAAGGCTTTATAGAGTGGTATTAGTGTCAAAGCAAAAAAATTCAGCTTCATAAATTAGAGGAAATGAATCGTGTTTTTCTGTTGCCAGTATACTTTATTTACACATAACTAGGAAGAACAAAAGAAAAGCAGTACATTCTAAGAAGCAAAAGCAAGTAAAGTAAAAGTAAAGTAAAACTCCTCCCCTGCAGACATGTGCAGTAAATCATACACCACAAGACACTCATATCTTGGTTACTATGGTAATGTGATAACCATTCCGGTAGCTCAGCAGACAAACCAAATAACGCAGTGACAATTAGTACTTCCCTTGATCTTGATTGTATCCCTCTGTTAATACAACTTAGGATTGCATTAGCTTTTTTGGCTGCTGCTGCACACTGCTGGCTCATATTTAGCTGGTTGTCCACTAAGACTCCCTCTCACAGGAAAAACAACACTTCTACACTCAGTAGTTTTGAGGTTTTGTTCATTTCTCTTTCTCACCGCTGAAATCCTAGTCATTGGTCACTTTGTCCTGAAGTGAACAAATGACCATTGTGGCCAACTAAGCATGACGGTCTGCAGAGGTGTGGACATGTTGCTTTGACACAGCCAGTTCTTATCAAATATTCCCTCTTGAAGCCTCCTATCTTTTCTTCATTTAGAAAGAAAAGAATATTGCTATTGTCTGCAATCAGACTTTTCCCCTAGACCCGTGATGGTGAACCTATGGCTCGCATGCCGGAAGTGGCACACAGAGCCATTTCTCAGGGCACACCAGCCATCACCCATTGCTCTTCCAGGTTCTGGCATGCACATACACGCCAGCCACCTGGTTTTCCTGTTTCTGGCATGCATGTGCACATAAAGACCAGCTGGCCAGTGCACATGGGCATGCCAAAAACCAGAAGCTCAGCTTCTGCTCTCCCAGTTTCCAGCGCTCCTGTTTTGGCACTCAGTGACCAAAAGGTTTGCCAACACTGCCTTGGACAATACCAGTCCAAGAACAACTAATAAACTGAGAGATTAACCATTCAAGCAATGGATTTTGAGTGCTTAGTTCTTAAAAGACTGGCTTTGATTTCCTCCATTTTACTCAATAATATGTGTTGCTCAGTATTTCTTGTTCTTTCCTCATCTTTTAATACCTATCTAACTGGCAGAATCTCAGGGCAATGCAGGGCTGTATTTGCTGAATTTAAACAGTGCAATTTTTATTCAGTTTTATTTTGGGTGTGAATTTGAGATTTTAGAAAATGTTGGACAAAGAAAAATGAGCACAAGACCTTCCAGTGTGTAATTTTCATTTTCCTGTGTATTTTCTTTCAAAGAATCCACATAATTTCCATTTTCGCTTTCCACCTTTCCTTTTCTTGTTTTATATATCACTCTTCATTCATTGTACGGTGTGGCTTTTTCTTTGTCCTGTTTCTCTGTGCTGATTTGCCCAGGGGAAAAAAAACACTCTGGGCAGATAGAGGACAATTCTATGCAATAAGAATATATTTATATATAAAAAATGCTACGGAAATGCAACTCAAGGATAAAGACTTCAAAAATTCAAAAGCCTTCAAAAAGTCCCGTAATTTCATAACTCAATCTCTTCCAACCACAGGAATAGTCCGAACAGGAAATTGGTGAGATTTTTAATAACAATGTAATAATAGGCAAAGAAAAAAAACAACAACCCCAAGAAATAAATTGATATGCCATGGCCTAATGAAGGATAAATTCTTCTCAAAGGATTTTCCTAATTCAAGGGTTCTCAAACTCTGGATTGTACTCAGAGGTACTTAAAAGGAGTCGTAGATGTTCAGAGGTACTTAAAAAGAGGCAGTAAAGGTGATGAGGTTCACACAGACCAGAGAGAAGCACTGTCAAAGCTGACTCCTCCTTTGCCTGGGCTGGTTTGCAGCAGGTTCACACAGGCAAAGTAGGGAGTCAAGCCTGGAGCTAGTTTTAGAGTTGTCTAAACCTATGGGTTTAGCCATCTGTCAAAACCATCTGCCAGCTACCACGGTTTTATCTGTTCATGTATTATTTATTGTTATACACAGGGGAAAAGGAGGCATACATTCACTAATGGCAGAGTATTGTCAAGTTTGTGGCCCCTGTTCTAATTTTAAAATGTCTGGAGTTTGCAGAAACATAAAACAATCCACGTTTGTGCTAATTGCATCCTACTCCATCCTGCAGTTCCTCCATGGGAGGTGAGGGAACTTAATACAAGCCATGTCTTTATGGTCTTGGTATCAACAAAAGCTGCTTCTTTTTGTAGCTGAGTTCTTTTCAGTTGCACTGAGGCATTTTGAAGATGAGACCAATGTTTATATTACACAGGCCCTTCATTAGACAAAAGAGCTACTTAGTTTCATGAGGTTTAATTGGTTTCTTTCAGCACATCATGAAATGTTGGTTATCATTTGTACCTGCACTAAATTATGTAAAAGGAAATTATCCATTTATGTGCTTATATATTATGATTGCAAAATATAATTTGGAATTACAAGGGCAAAGGTAGTCTGGCTTCGAAGTGGAGGGGAGATAGCCTTCATTCTCATTGGTTCATTAAAACACAATTTAGTATTATGACCAAAACCTTAAATGCAGTTTTAGTTATGTTTTAGTATAATGTACTAAATCATTCTTATTAATGTTATGTATCCTAATCCTTCTTTTAGTTAAGCATAGATTGTTTAGATTTGGATGTTAACATTGTGCATTACTAATGATTGTGTGTGTGTGTGTATGTGTGATTGTGTGTGTGTGTGTGTGTGTGTGTGTGTGTGTGTAAATCAAAAGCTAGTGGGCGTGTTGGAGACAAAGGGATCTGTGAGGTTGAAGTTCACACTATCATTTTTTAGAATGTGTTATCTTAAAGCTAATGAGATTCTATAACTCTGAATATGTGAATTAAAAATGCTTCTCAGCCATGAAAAGTATGTTGGGGTTGTAAACACCCAGTAGAAACTACCACGACACTGGGACATTCTGCTGTCTTTTATGGTTAATTCCAACCAACAGTTTAAGAGTTCTTAAATTTTCACACTTAACTCTTAACAATCCAGAAATGGCTTGGTAGCCACTTCGCTGAGGAAGGTGGTGATAGGAATCAGTATCAGCCTTAATTTTACAGCATATTTATAGATACAGCTATGATCTAGGAGCTTAAAATCACTTAGTCTTCATAGCAGAATTGGATAGACTTCTTTCTCAAGATCAAAAAGATGCATTTGCAAATTCAGTTTTCCATTTTTCGCATACTGTAGAATGCAATGCATACAGTAAATGTAAATATGGACACATACTCATACAGACATGTCTACCAGTGGTGAGAGATTGATGTAATGAACAACAGTACCAACAGCTTTCAACTATTTTCCTTTTATAGAAATTGTAGCACATATATCAATTAACTCTTGCATTCTTTTATCATGGTGGCATCTAGACATAGGAATATTAATGGAAGCCTGGGATTTTAATGAGTTTTTTTTTTTTTGTGGGCAAGGGAGTATCAGGATGTCTTAGAATGGGCAAATGGATGGTAGTAGATATTGAAGTAAATTGTGATACTATCTACTCAACTATGTATTCAACCTGGACTGGTAATGCTAACAAGAATATGAAAGAGATGATGAAAAAGTGACTGTATTTCACAGCCAAACCCTCTGAGATGCATGTCTATTTCATTAGCTTTTCAGAATGTTGTTGTTACCCTGAACAATAAGTTTTATAACCCAAATTCTCTGGTGGTTGACTGGAGATAACTTAGCCATCAGCTCTCTTGTCATTGCATGCTATGCCTGGACAATTGTGGTGTATTTAGTGTCTGCAAATGTAAAATGTCATTTAAAAACCTGGCCTTCTTATAGATGGTATAATTGCTTCCAACTTCTTCAACGCTTATTGAATTAGTATTGAAAAGATAATTTCATGCTTGGCCAAGTGGTAAATCCAATTCATTTGCAAGTGAGACAAAGTAACAAATCTGACTTTTAAGAGAGTCAATTTGAAGCAGAGTAGAGCAACTAACAAACAGAGGTAATTTAAAATGTCCTGTTAATCACTTGACCTTTTCTTTTTTAGGTAAGCTAATTGTCAAGATGTTTAATGATGAACTGCTGGAATGATCAAGCCAAAAATAAATTGGGGGAAAGATGAAAAAAAAAATTAAACATACCATAATGCACAAAATACAGTAAACAAAAATTAATCAAAGAAAAACAAGCTATATAAAAGCAAGGAGCAGAAGGAGACAATGACAGGAGTATTGTTTGGAGTATATAAACATAGATTTTTAATACTGAGAGAAGTTACAACATTTTAAGCATTCAGAGTCTATATCTCTTAAAAAAAACATTTGAAAAGATAGGAATAATATATAAGGAATTATTTTGCAGTTATAAATAAAATATTTGATTAAGGAATTCTTCGGGATTCTTTGTTGTTAATTTTTCAATCAATTCTATTTCCTATACTTAATGTGATTGATTCAGAGATGTATTTTGGTATTCTGTAGAATGAATCTTGTTGCTTACAGCAAATGGTGACTTAATTTCTTATATATTCTAGGGAAAATAAATACTAAAGCTACACTAGCATTAATTATTAAAGTATAATTTTTACTGTTGCCTCAAAAAATACTCAGTAAAAATGAATTGAAAAAATGCCCTTGCTTCCAGAGATGGTGACATATAATAATTTAATTATAGTCCAACACAATTTAGAAAGCCTTTAATTAATATCATGCAATTTTAAGGGGCTATAGGATCAACTATGAATTATTTGTATACAGTTATATGCATGTAATATTGATAAGTTAAGGTGAATTTATATCAAAGTACCAAGCTGACTCATTGAGCTCAAATTCTAAGTTCTTTGTCATATATATTTTTTAAATACTTCAAGAGAGCTACTTCATTTGAGAAATTATCAGTAGAATAGTCAGATAAGTCTTTTGGCTTTTACACCATCAAGTGACAACCTCTGATGTCATGCATTAAATTAAATTCTATTCTGCTTTCTTTCTTACCTTTGAAGGATGTAATGAATGATTCTAGATTTAAAAAAACCCTTCCTAATGGAATTTCAGATCCATATTCTTATGATGCTGCCTGATTAATCTTTTGCTGGGCATATTACGAGTTAATACCCATAAGACTAAATGATAGGAAATAAATGAGTAGAGGAAGAATTGGAATCTAATGCGTTTTTGAATGAGCAGCTGAGCTAAATGTTGGGAAAAGATCCTCCTTTGAACTAGTCCAAGCCTGGGAGAGAGAATTGGGAAGCCAGAGAGAGACAAAGAGATAAAGGCCTAATCTGCATAATTGTAGAACTCCAGTGTAACATCCATACAATTAACATTTATCCTGAATTCATTTCAAATTTTATTTCAAACAAATCCATGCTTTTGTCTCCTCATCAGTGGCAGGTTGTTAATGCAGAACTGTCCCCAAATTCCTATTGTTATCTCTGCTCATTTCAGCTTTTCTTCCATTAATGGTACTTCCCAAACCTTGTCTCTTCAACACATCGACAGCTGTGAACACACGGATAGTTGTTTTACAAAATTCTGCCATCTGGGAATTTGAGAAGTACAAACCACCAGAAGATTGTATATATAACATTCAAGTGTTATATGAGTTGAAGTTGACTTGCCAAAGAACTTTTCATTCTTCCTTGCCTCCTGCGTTCTTTTGCATTCCCTAAATTTCATTCTGAGTGAAGACAATCGCTCCAAAACTGTGTTTTGACAGTATATCAGAATGGTGCCCATAGGGTTGGAAGAATTCAGATCTTGTGCCAGAGAGAGCACTGCTTCTGCTCAAGCCACAATATTGCACAAAAATATCTTGCTTGGTATTTTGTGCTTAAATTCTGGAAATTCAGAACAACATTTCATAACTGATGGTGCACAGCTACCCCCTTTTTAAAAATAGGAAAACATTTGTGTTTTCCTAAAAAGCTCAGAGCATCATTGGGTCACTTTAGACCTGCATTCATTCAATGGCTTTGGGGGAGCTCTTTGGGGGAGCCAGCATGGAGGCTGCAGTCATTGCAATCACAAAGTTGAAGCTGTTTTTATAGTGCTTGTTTCCATGTGGCTAATCCTTTCTTATAACTGATACAGTCCCCCAGTTTCTTGTTATAAAGGCTGTGCATACCTTGAAAATTACTAAATATAAGCATTTTGAATCTTGCATGAGCAGAGACTCTCTTTGTTACTAATGAAAGTGGCTATGACTTTGTTTTTGTACACTTCTGGGCATGCCTGAAAAAAGGATTCTGTTGCTTCAAGGGGGTTAATTTATGAATGAGATTCTTAAAGCAGCAGCACCCTTTTTTCATGTTCATCTGGAGGCTGAAAAAATACACAGCCTCTTTAATGAATACCAGAGCTGTCAGATTGGAAGCCATCCCCTGAATCACTTTGAAGCATGCTCAGACTACTATTCCTTTTATCAGTTGAAAAGCAGCTCAATTCTGTTTTGAAGACTTTCCACGAACAGACAAAGAAGCAAGAAGTATGGCAGGAAAAGAAAATCTTTGTGGTTTCAATCCTTACCATTTATCTTTCTCTTGTTAGCTAATTTTCTCTAGGAATTGGGTGGTAAAGAGGAGAGAATATCAGCTGTCAATGAGAGAAACAGAATTAAAAAAAAAAAATTAACAGCTCCTCATACTATATCCCAAAGGTGCTTTTTTCTCCAAGAGGCAACTGGACTTTCTTGGTTTTTCTTTGAAGATGTTTGGTTTCTCATCCAAGCTATGACTGAGTGGTAGGGAGTCAGAGCTTCTTGGATGAGAAACCAAACATCTTCAAAAAAAAAAAAAAAAACCAGAAAGTCCAGTTGCCTCTTGGGAAAAAAAGCACCTTTGGGACAACTATGACCTGGATGACTGAGAATCTCCATAGACATCCTCATACAATGGCATTATACTTCACGATTCTTCTATTTTCTTCAACCACCAACCAGAAATTTTCTAAATTTAGGGTAGATAACATAATATTAATAGCATTTAGATTTATATACTGCCCTATAGCACTTTGCAGCAATCTCTGTGCTATTTACAATGTGAGCATAGTTTGCATATTGCCTCCCTGTCAATCTGTGTCCCCATTTTACCAACCTTGGAAGAATGGAAAACTGAGTCAACCTCAAGTCGGTCTAGGTCAAACTGCTAGCAGAGTTAGTAGTGAGCAGAGTTAGCCTGCTATATTCTAACCACTGTGCCACCAAGGCTTGTGGCAACTGTAAGTAAAAAATTGGGATATCCTGGAGTTTGACTTCTGGTGGCTACAATTTTCTTTGCAATCTAATGGGTGTGATTGGTCACTATCCTTCATCCCAAGTATTTATAAGGGCTATCCTAACTTAGGATCTGAAATCAGCCAAACACAACTAGATCTACCTCTTGCCAAGGCAGCAATCATAAACTGTAGACTTGTCAGCTGATTCACGTAGACCAGGAAACATAAACCACATGAAGTACTGGAACTTTCTACCTTATTGTGTTAGGGTATAACAACAGAAACTGAAAGCTTGATAAAAATTCTCTCTCCCTGCCCCCTTCTGCTGCAAAGACAATCTTGTATTTCTTTCTCATGCCCTTCTGTCTGTGCAAGCTAAGTTGATGTTTACATAAGTCATTGAATTTCTTTTTCAAGGCCATCTCTCTCTATTCAGTTCTCATAACTGAATATATACTGCTCAAAAAAATAAAGTGAACACAAAAATAAGACATCCTAGATCTGAATGAATGAAATATTCTTATGAAATACTTTATTCATTACATAGTTGAATATGCTGACAACTAAATCACACAAAAATTATCATTGGAAATCAAATTTAGCAACCCATGGAGGTCTGGATTTGGAGTTACACTCAAAATTAAAGTGGAAAAAAACACTACAGGCTGATCCAACTTTGATGTGATGTCCTTAAAACAAGTCAAAATGAGGCTCAGTAGTGTGTGTGGCCTCCATGTGCCTGTATGACCTCCCTACAATGCCTGGGCATGCTCCTGATGAGGTGGCAGATGGTCTCCTGAGGGATCTCCTCCCACACCTGGACTAAAACATCCCCCAACTCCTGGACAGTCTGTGGTGCAACGTGGCGTTGGTGGATGGAGTGAGACATGATGTCCCAGATGTGCTCAATTGGATTCAGGTCTGGGGAGCGGGCGGGCCAATCCATAGCATCAATGCCTTCATCTTGCAGGAACTGCTGACACACTCCAGCCACATGAGGTCTAGCATTGTCTTGCATTAGGAGGAACCCAGGGCCAACCGCACCAGGATATGGTCTCACAAGGGGACTGAGGATCTCATCTCGGAATCTTAACATCAGTCAGGCTTTCTCTGGCGAGCACATGGAGGGTTGTGCAGTCCCCTAAAGAAATGCCATCCCACACCATTACTGACCCACTGCCAAACCAGTCATGCTGGAGGATGTTGCAGGCAGCATAACGTTCTCCACGGCGCCTCCAGACCCTGTCACGTCTGTCACGTGCTCAGTGTGACCCTGCTTTCATCTGTGAAGAGCACAGAGGGCCAATGGCGAATTTGCCAATCTTGGCATTCTCTGGCAAATGCCAAACGTCCTGCACGGTGTTGGGCTGTAAGCACAACCCCCACCTGTGGACGTCGGGCCCTCATACAACCCTCATGGAGTCTGTTTCTGACCGTTTGAGCAGCCACATGCACATTTGTGGCTCATTTTGAGGTCATTTTGCAGGGCTCTGGCAGTGCTCCTCCTGTCCCTCCTTGCACAAAGGCAGAGGTAGCAGTCCTGATGCTGGGTAGTTGCCCTCCTACGGTCTCCTCCACGTCTCCTGATGTACTGGCCTGTCTCCTGGTAGCACCTCCATGCTCTGGACACTACGCTGATAGACACAGTAAACCTTCTTATCACAGCTCGCATTGATGTGCCATCCTGGATGAGCTGCACTACTGTACCTGAGCCACTTGTGTGGATTGTAGACTCCGTCTCGTGCTACCACTAGAGTGAAAGCACTGCCAGCATTCAAAAGTGACCAAACCATCAGCCAGAAAGCATAGGAACTGAGAAGTGGTCTGTGGTCACCACCTGCAGAACATTCCTTTATTGGGGATGTCTTGCTAACTGCCTATGCTTTCCACCTGTTGTCTATTCCATTTGCACAACAGCATGTGAAATTGATTGTCAATCAGTGTTGCTACCTAAGTGGACAGTTTGATTTCACGGAAGTGTGATTGACTTGGAGTTACATTGTGTTGTTTAAGTGTTCCCTTTATTTTTTTGAGTAGTGTATATTTCTTATATTTCCCAGTTACAGTTTGCAAAGAGATTCTCTCGGTCAGGCTTAAAGGTAAGCTATGATACTTTAACAGTGGAAAATATTCACAGTCTGGTTTCACCAACATTCAGAAATAAACCCCACTGAATTTAATATTGCTAATGTTTATGCCATAGTTAATGAGTCTCCAATGCTATGCATGGAAAGTAAAAGCACAACAAGAAAATCCTTTTTCCAGCACAATGCCCATCACATGTATTCCTACTAAGACAAATTATATTAATTATCTTTTCATTTCAATCAATCTGGAAGACATAAGTTGGTGATACAAGTATAGCTCGTTTGTAGATTCAGAAATATTTAGCTACAGTATTTGGGGATGTCTACCTACATCCAAACAGTGGGCTGATTTGTTTCTCTTGTACTTCTTCCATAGTTTATAGTTCATATGTGCAGAAATTTCCTTAATTCTATGATTTCTAGAAGTTGTTTTTAGATTTCTTGTTTCTTTAGATTTCTACAGTATGTAGGTCATGATTGTGCACTGAACTGAAGTGGGCTTTCTACTAGGCAAGGTCCCATGTTTAGGAGTGATGTTATGTGCTTTAACAATCTGGAGAACAAAAAAAAGCTGTATTTCTTGAATGGCATTCTGATGTATTTGGGTAGCTCTTTCTAGTTCTGTGAGCAGTGGGGATTGAATATTGTGCTTTTAACTGGAAAAATGGTCTTTGTTTCATTTGTGCTTACAGATGGCCAGATCTTTCAGACTCTTGCAGTGTTTTGCTGTTCTGTACATGCTTCACTGTTTGCCCATATATGGAAAAGTGTTCATAGTGCGGGATGGGGAATCCACATGGCAATAAAGAGTTTCACCAGTGATGAAAGCCAGCAAAGTAAAGCTGGGAAGCATGAAAACCATGTATTGTTAAGTATCATACAAATAAGGTAATGTATGACACTGACAGCCCCCACCCCCAAATAATGGTGAGGGGAGGATCATTTATATTGTACATTTGCTGTGAAATATACAATAACGCAATACATTGTTGGAAACAATGTGCTGATAAATGACTTTAGACATCATTGCTGAAGAATGAAAATATCTATTTCTACTATCAGTGTGCCTGTCTTCTATCTGTCCATTCATTGTCTGTCTGTCTGTCTGTCTGTCTGTCTGTCTGTCTGTCTGTCTGTCTGTCTGTCTGTCTGTCTGTCTGTCTGTCTGTCTGTCTATCTATCTATCTATCTATCTATCTATCTATCTATCTATCTATCTATCTATCTATCTATCTTTTATCTAGCTATTTTAAAATTACCCTGAATATTAATCATTCCTTGGGAGAGATTGCTTGCCTGGCGAATTTAACTTTTAACTTGCCTGGCAAAGTAAACTTTTCTCCATCCCTTATCTGTATTCATTTTTGTTCACTGCATCTATTTTTCCTTCCCAACCCATCTACTGCAATCCTCCCCCAGAACCCATTTTCATTTCCCTCTTTTCTTTGCCCCATCTTCTCTTCAGTGTTGATTCTACTGGAAGGAGGATATGTATGCCTCTGTTTCTATGAGAAAGGGCATCTTGCAAACGAGGAAAAAAAAAGTCAGTATATTAAACCATATACCATTAAATATATTGTTAGTTTTTTATATCTCTTGGCTCCTATCTAATGGTTTTCCTTATTTTCGCAATCTAAATATTATATACATGCAGTAGTTAGGAGCTTAATTCCTTTTATATAGTATTTTCTTTTACAGTTCAATAATTTTAATTACTGAATTTTAATTTTAATAATTGAATTGTAAAAGAAGATGTGGTGGTACAGAATGCAATATTACAGGCTAATTCTGCTGACTGCCAGGAGTTCGATCCTGATCACTTCAAGGTTGACTCAACCTTTCATTGCCACTGGCAATCAATCATCACCTGAAACAGACAGAAAGATAGAGCAAAAGCAACCAGAACAGAAACACTTCAGATGGCAAGGATGGCAATGTTTGTGTGTGAGCCATGCCTGCTTCTGGGATGAACTTAGGAGCAATCTCCAAGTCTTTGCTCAGCATTGGAAGCAACTCTTCCACATCAGATCTGCATTCCTGCATCCTTGCTCTGCTCTCAGATTATAGGTTTCATGACTTGGATGGGCTTATCCCACTCACTGGACCACTCTTGTTTTAACTGCTGTTAACTCAGCCTGTTTTTCTCAGATCTGTGAATTGTTGATTGCCTACCTTTCTAATCCTGCCTCTGATCTCTTATGGCTATGAATCTGGACTAAAACCCTGTGGACCTCTGGCTCTTGATTCCTGAACCATAACAATAACCCATAACTCTTACGACTTCCACCCGCAATGGCACTGCAGATGCTAAGCCCTTACTACAAGGCAAGATCTTTCCTTCTGACTCTGAAGAAGCTGTTCCAGCTGAACCTGTGGAATCCCAGCCTCGGAAGACTTAAAGATCACTCATGTAATAAGACTATTCAGATTAGGTGAAAAATGATTCTACCCCCCTGGAAGACATATATGGGATGCCTCTAACCAAGTTGCTCAGACTGAAGAAGCTACTTGGGTGAGCAGTGAAGCACTTCAAACCAAAAAGAAAAGAAGTCCAGTTGCCATGATTCAATTTCCAGATAACTTGAATGAATGAATGAAAAACATTCAGGCCAACTTGTTCATATTCCCAAATGAGTAAAAAAAAACCTCTAAACAATGCATCCCTGGTTTTTTATATAAATATCTATGTCACAAAGCTGACCATAAAATAGATCAGATTAACTTCATTGTGCACTTCTCTTCACAAAGTATGGGAAGCTATCATTGTTTTGCTCTTGGACTTTCTAGAAGCATTTTACTGTATTTTATTGGAAATAAAGGGATAGTCTACAGAGTTTTAAATTCTAATGGAAATGGAGTCTCCTGTGTCTAGAGAAAGTTCTAGTGTAAATTGCTTTGAATGAAAGGAATAGAGACTTTTCTTCAAATTGATACAGAGGTTCCTTGCAGCTATTGTTCTTTTCTTTATCTTCTGCTTGCAATTCTGCTCCTATCAAGTTCTTTCTCTGCCAGCACTATTCCCTGTAGCATTCCATTTCAAAGTACTTGTCATAGGAAGGGTATTGAGAGTTGTAGAGGATTCATAGCGCAAAAAAGATGCTGGACTGGTTGTGAGTACTAGACTTATATATATTTTAATTAGGAAGGAGTTTGACTTATTCAGATTCTTATCCAATTCTTAGATCACTAAATGGCTCTGCTATGACATAATCCATTTTACCCAGCCTTTTCCTTATAGAAATGGTAAATCCAGTGGCTGCAAATGTAAATTTACATTTCTCTCATAAAAAATGAAATCTAATTCTTGTGAAGTGTGTGTGTGTAATTTTATGCAGGAATTATATATGATTCATACTTATCAGTAATTCATTTTAATTAATTAGATTCAGAAGCAACTATATGATTTTATCATACATGTAATGGTTCACATTGTTTGCTACAATTAAGTCATGCTCCAAATACAATAACAAAAATTTCCTTATCCAAAATCCTCAAATGTTCCTGTTCCTCCTTAAAATGGAAACATATAGCTGGTGCTTTGAACTATGTCTCCTGGAATTTAAAAACTGATATGTTTCTTAATCTTGAAAACTTATTTAGTGCCTCTGCTTTCATTTTAGAGATGCAGGTTAGAAGTGGATGGGAGAAAATACCTGAATATATCTCTTGGAAGCTTCATGGTCTGTTCAAACATGCATTGCATCGACTGTGGGATTGCAGGTGTATACAATATAAGTTAGAGATACATATCTACACACATATACTGTATATGTGAATTCTTGCTTTGTTAGTATCACAGAGAAAATTCCAGAAACTAACTAACTATCTTTTTTTTGCCTTTATTATTTTTACAAATAACCTAAAGAAGCGAACATATCCAACACAGCTTCTTCCTCCTATTTTCCGCACAAGAACAACTTTGTGAGGTGGGTTGGGCTAAGAGAAAGTGACTGTCCCAAGGTCACCCAACTAACCGTCATGGCTAAGACAGGATTTGAACTCCTGGTCTTTTCTTTTTAGCCTGGTGCTGTAAACACTAGACAAAACAAACCATTATTAGAAGAAGAAAAGTGAGTGCTTAGTGCAGAATGAGATGGCAATCCTGCATTACAAGTCGATGGCATTTACAGTCAATTACTTATCATTATGGGTATTTTTGCTTTCAGCTTTCTACCTCTTGTCTTTTACCTCTAGAGAATTCCAGGAGATTATGGTAGACAGGAATTCAAAGTTACACTGAAATTGTCTTTCCATTTTATTTTATTTGCCTAGTTTCATCCATCACAATCCCCTGCCAATGAAGAGAATGGACAATTGTTTGCATTACAATACTGCAATTTTTCAGACAAGGGTTTTGTATTTACAATTCCGTTAATTGTGGGAAGTGTTTAATAGGCTTATATTTCTCCTGGATTGTTTTCCTGAATATCACCTGATTGTATAAACAATTACAGTTATTATTTCTTTAATTAAAAAAAGAGGTGTGGCTTTTACATTGACAAAAATTGCCAAATTATATTGAAAATCAGACTCTGGGTTGCTTTGCTGATTTGCATGAGAGCTTTGTCAAAAAATAATTTGTTGTTTTAGACAGCTAGATGAATAGTTTTGCATTGTCTCTGAACTACAGAACATGGATTCTTGCATATACATATAATTGTTAGGGGCTGAATCTTTTATCAAATGCAAAAAAGGTACTTACAATGAACACTCTATTTCTAACTTGGATGGGCTTCTTTAAAATGCAGTCTGAAAACTATAATTCAGTCTCTTGACAGACAGAATATTTGTGTGATATCAACAGTTATGCCAAAGAGTTATTTCCACCAGCTTTTATTCTATTTTTTTATTTTATTTTGAGCTGAACCTTGAAAGGTGCATACAAAGTTATTGATTGTTGCTCAAACAATGTAACATCTGTGCCTCCTATTACCCACAACTTATCCCAGTTGAATACAATCCCTGGCAACATATCAGGGCATCTAAAGATCTTAACAGAAGGCAGAAGGCAGCTTCTGTATTGCAGATTCTATGGTCACTGCGTGCTTCTTTTCACAAGTCCTCCATTCTTTCTAAACCCATAAACAGTTGCAACCAGAAAGATCTGGCCTAGTTCAGGTAAGTCCTTTAAAGAACTACATGTGTGTTGAGACCTTTGTACAGTAGTGCCTTGCTTCACACAGTTTAATTGGACATCATATTCAATGGTACTGAATTTCACCAACAGATAGTCATCAAAGGTTTTAATGCATATTAACGTTTGCCAAAAGTATATTTATGTGTAGTTTTCCTATTCCTCCTTCTGCTGCTTTGACACCTGGAGGGATTAGCAAAGGATATTGTTCAGGGGTACTGGATGGAGGAGAATGAGAGGTGGTATTCAGCAGGTTCTGACCAGTTCTGGAGAACCGATAGCAGAAATTTTGAGTAGTTTGGAGTACCGGCAAATGCCATCTCTAACTGGCCTGCCCCCATCTATTCTCTGCCTCCTGAATCCCAGCTGACTAGCTGGGTCTTCTTTTGTTGCCCTGCACAGGAGAACAGAGCTGGAAAGCAGGTTAGTGGGGTGGGGAGGGAATGGGATTTTACAATAACCTTCCTCCAGGAGTGGGGAGGGAATGGAGATTTTGCAGTAACCTTCTCCTGGCACGCCCACTAAGCCACGCCCACAGAACCAGTAGTAAAAAAACATTGAATCCCACCACTGGGGAGAATGTTAAATTTGTTTAATACAGGAAGCCCTCAATTTGTGACCAAAATTGTCACTAAAACTTCCATCATTAAATGATAGAATCATTAAGTGTGCCATGCCCAATTTTAAAACCATTTTGCTATGATTGTTAAGTGAATCACATGGCTATTTGGCACATCCAGCTTCCTTCATTGATTTTGCTTGCCTGAAGAGCTCCCCCCCTCTTTTTGAAGTAGCAAATGGCAATCACATGACCCTGGGACACAACTTTTTTGGTAAATATGTGCTGGTTGCCAAGTGTCCAAATTTTGAAAACATGACTGTGGGGAACGCTATGACAGTTGTAAGTGTGAAGACCAGTCATAAGTGATCTTTTTAACACTGTCATAATTTTGAACAATCAGATTAAATGAATAGTCATAAATCAAGGAATATTTGTACAGCTTTTTAAGGAGCATATTCTTCTCTGTTAACTCTTTCCACTCCATTTCTTGAACTTACACTATGCAGACAAAGCTTGATGGCTCACATATCCCAAACTAAGCTATAATTCTGTTTGATGTAGCCTGTTTTGTGAACCTAGCTTTAGTGGTATATAAGCCATGCAGTATAGCCTAGTATCTTGTGTGAACAGAGTTGATTGTGGATTATTCAATCAACCATGAAAATCTATAACCTCACAAAACTCACAAAAATTGGGTGTCAGTCCTTGTTATTTAAAACATTGCCTATTATTGCAACAAATTATGGTTAACTAACTATAGTTTACCCATATGCCAGCTCCAAGACTTATCTATTCCATTTCTAATTTCATGTCTATGATTACAAATAAAGGAATTGTACAATGGATTGCTGTATGGCATTGATGCTTACAGTAGATTTAAACATTTGCTTTATTGTAGTTTTTTTCTGCTTGAATGCAGTAGGCTCATTATTACAAAATTAGAGAACTTGCAAGTTAAGGGGTCAACTATCAGCATGAACTCATGGAGGCATATCAAAATGAACATTTGAAATCTTAAGCTTCAATAGTGCCATAAACCTGATTTGTAATAAACGCAAAAAAAATTCTATAAAACTACTACAGTGTATAAGCTCCAACACTAAGCTTGAATTCAAGAGCTCCCCAATGAACAACTCACCTCTACATGAACTCTCTAGGAGGTAATAGGGAAACCAGTCTGTCTCAGCCTCTTTCCCACCACCCCACATACACACAAATCATAATAATAGGAATAATATTTCCAGTATTATTTAACAGCATTCTTCTAAGCCAGGGGTGTCAAATTCAAGGCCTGCGGGCTTGATCTGCCCCCTGAGGTGCTTAGATCTGGCCTGTGAGGCCACCCTGGAAACAGCAAAGATCAGTCCCCGACTGACATCGAGGTGGCCACGCCCACCTGGCCATGCCCACCTGGACCCCCAAGGTCAGACACAACTCTGATGTGGCCCTCAATGAAATTGAGTTTAACACCCCTGTTCTAAGCCAACCCTTCTCTAACATGATGCCCTCCAAATATGTTGGAACTGGAAATTGTGGGATGAAGAATATTTAGCAATAGCACTTAGACAAGTTGCGGCCCTTCCTGGATCGGGACGCCCTGCGCACGGTCACTCATGCCCTTGTCACCTCTCGCCTGGATTACTGTAACGCTCTCTACATGGGGCTCCCTGTGGGGAGCACCCGGAGACTCCAACTTGTGCAAAATGCGGCCGCGCGGGTGATCATGGGGGCGTCGCGAAGCTCCCATGTGACGCCTCTCCTGAGCGAGCTGCATTGGTTGCCGGTGGCTTTCCGGGTTCGCTTTAAGGTTCTAGTTTTGACCTTTAAAGCGATCCATGGCATTGGGCCAGGCTACCTGCAGGACCACGTTCTGCCAGTGATCTCCAATAGACCTGTGCGTTCCCACAGGGAGGGCCTTCTCCGGGTGCCGTCGGCCTCTATGTGTCGCCTGGTGGCCCCCAGGAATAGGGCCTTCTCTGTGGGGGCCCCTGCCCTCTGGAATAGTCTGCCACCAGAGATATGTACCAGCACGGACCTGAGAACCTTCAGACGTGTGTTAAAAACCTGGCTCTTCGAGCAGGCTGGCCTGGGCTGATATGAGATTTTAACCGTCTCCTGTCTTAATTTGGATTTTAAATTGGGGTTTTTAAATACTAATGGGGAGGGTTGACTTTTAATCTAACAGCCCAGGTTATTTAATTTCATTTTAATTTTTGTACTCATGTGTTGGGGTAGAATTGGCTGTGCACCGCCCCGAGTCCTTCGGGAGAAGGGCGGTATATAAATGTTTTAAATAAATAAATAAATAAATAAATACCGCTTCACCACGCTTTACATCCCTCTCTAAGAGGTTTACAAAGTCAGCATATTACTCCCAACAATATGGGGTCCTTATTTTACCCACCTCAGAAGGATGGAAGGCTGAATCAACCTTGAGCCTGGTGAAATTTGAACCGCCAAAAAGCCCACAGTCAGCAGGAGTAGCCTGCAGTACTGCATTCTAACCACTGCACCACTGTGGCTCTTGTGATATGAATCACTTCTTGTGAGGTGGGTGGCTGCATAAATTTGACTAATATATATGAGGTGAGGGAAGTTGTGGATCGTGTACTGAAAATGTATCGGACCTCCTCATGATCCTTTAGAGCAACATTTAGAGACTGTTTTCTTGGTGGCATGGCTTAAAGGTTCATGATTTGGAGTGATGAGACATTAGTTTTGATTTTGATAGAGCTAAAGATTTACAGTAATCTATATATATATAAGCAAAATACCACTCATGTATCATCACAAAATCTCCAGAACCATAAAGCCTACAAACTTGAAGTTTGGCACGTATGTTCCTCTTGGCTTCTAAGTGCTCACTAAGAAAGGGTTTTTCAAAATGACCATCAGAGCTAGTGTTTCCTATATTATTATTATTATTATTATTAACACACTCTGATGTTAAAGAATTCTACTCCCCCTCCCCACCTGAAAAGAAATCTATTCCAAATGCAAAACAGAAGCAGAGGAGAGGAGTTTCAGTTTTAGTTTCACAGCACCAAGCAGCTTTAGTACAGAACAGTTGAGCTAAGCCATGCCAGGTTCCTTGTTGTCTCCTTGCTCACATAGCAAATACTGTTTCAGTTTCCAAACATCCCTCAACTCTTTCACATATTGACAGGACGCTAGCCAGATGAATACCAATGGATGCTGGTAGGCAGAGGCAGAATTTTTTCCCCCTTATTTTCCTCCCCAAAAACTACCCACATAGTTTCATAGCAAAGCATGGGTATTGAGCTAGTGTGTGTATATATACACACATGTTTATATGCATACATTATATACACCGTATATTCACACTGAAAGGAGATGCAGACGGATAGATAGAGAGAATGTTATTCATTCATAGAAGAAACCCTTTTCTGTGATTTCTTCTTCTATTCAGACTTCTCCAATAATTTTCAAGTAGGCAGCAAAAACCTTTAAAAAAAAACCCACACAAAAGATCCTTTGTTTTATCATTTGTTTCAAGGATTATTGAAATAATATACGGGAAAGAGTGTGCTTACGCTGAAGAAATGCTACCTCAACATAAAATACTATTTATTACTGTATATTGCTTTGCTGTTTTCTGTCAGCAGTGTAGATTCCCTCCATTGAGTCTGTACTGGGCAGAGCTTTGACACTCTGTAGGAACATTTCTCCTGTGGCTTCCTTTGCAGACTCTCTGCATAACCCTATGCAGGCGTTTCCTTTGACAAAAACAAGGGGCAGCAATATTGAAGCTGTAATTACACCATTCTTTTGTTCCTGCAGGCTATCCCTCTTGACCTAGCTTATTTTCATTTCCCCTGATCTTCAGTGAAAATGAAGTTCCTGAATTACTGTTTCACATCATACTTGTGGGCAAATTGATAGGGAAACTCTGCTTGCTGTTGTAAAACTATGCCATGGCAACAGTTCAGGGCAATTTAATTATTACCTAAATATTCTAGGAATCAGCTGTGCTAATAACAGTTCCCCATTAATATCGCGCCAGAATAGATATAAATGGATTCATAAATAAAGGCAAAAGTTAACAGTCTTAATCAATCGCACCAACAACCTGTTATTATCACCACTGAGACAATCAACTAATGGTTAACCTAAGCAAGATGGCACTAAGAGTGGGAGAAAGAAAGAATGCCAATCAATTCATTTATTATAGCTGTTTTATATCATTTATTCTTATAATTGTACTGTATGCATGTGTGTATTGCAATAAGAATCCCAGTAACCTAATACAATCCTGAGGAAAAATGAAAAAGGATAATGTTTTGCTGTCATGAATGAAGGTAAATATACGTTGCATGATGCAATCTGGGTTGGTCACCAAGACCAGAATTTTTGTCTTCCGAGCTTTCGGGTTCATGCTGGAGCCCATCTTCAGGGGAACTTTTCTTTAGCAGTGTGTGTGTTTTGCTGTGTTCTTCTGTATACAACATGAAAAACGTCTTGCAACTGGAAAGCTAGTGCGTCAGGAAAAAGATTTTGCCTTTATGGTCTCACATCAAGGAAGCGTTAATATTTAAAAGAATCCGTATCACTCTCGTGTGATAATGTAGAGCCAAAGGACTGGTTTTAAATAGTCCTGCAACCTACCATCAATGAAAAACAGGTGCTGACATGCTTCCCATACCAGTCTGCTATTGTGTACCAATGGCTAGCACATTATGTGCTGAAATTGGTTGTTAATGATGTATCAATAGCAAGCATGAGTGACTTTTGACTAATAAAAGCAATATAGCTAAAATGCACATTGCTTAATGGAGCAGAGAATAGTCACGGAAGCCCATTTTTGAATACCTGCTGGACTTGAGCTGTCACTGAATCAGTCAGTGACCATATGATACATATTTTAATATTGTAACATTACACAGAGCAGATCATATAAAACAAACAACAGAAAATAAGTGTCCAGATTAACTGAGGAATCCAGCTCCCTACAGTAGTTTCACAGGGAGCGTATATAGGAGGACAACAAAGCTTAGGATGACATAGTTCCACTCCTGTCATTGTTAGTTCATGTTGAGAATTTTAATCTCTACATTAGAAGGAATTGCATTCAGGGTACCTGTGATGGCATTTGCTCAGCCAGCACAAGCCTTAATAAAGCAGATGGTGCAACATCTTGTAGAAAAGCTTGATAGCCATTTGTAAAAACTTCTGGAAAATGTGAGCCAAGGTAGTTATCAGGGTCATTGGTTAAACCTCTGCTCCAGTAGTAGTAGCATTTGATCGGATTGTGCTTCTTTTTTTTTCAAAGTTTTTATTTTTTAACAACAAACATACAAACAAAACATAAAAAGATAAAACCCTCTTTCAATTATATACATACAGTGTGTTAGTTGGTTATAATCTTTTGTTAGTTGGTTATAATCTTTTATAATCTCACATGGGAGGTCACATGCTGGACCTGATTTTTGTCTCTGGGCAGTGGTTGAATGACTGTAATTGGGGGGACTTAGTTATTACACCCTTGTCATGGACAGATCATTCCCTCCTGAGGCTGGATTTCTGTTCCGCTACCCCCCACCGCAGGGAGGCGGAGCCACTTAGATGGTTCCGCCCCAGGCGCCTAATGGATCCAGATCGGTTCCAGAGGGAGCTTGGGCCATTTCCTGAATCTCTGGCTCTCAGCTCGCCTGGGGACCTGGTGGCCACCTGGGAGGGGTTGGCCGCCGGGGCCCTAGAGCGAGTTGTGCCTATGCGACCTCTGACTCGGCACAGATCCCATTTGGCTCCGTGGTATACGGAGGAGCTACGGGAGATGAAGTGCCGAAAAAGACGTCTTGAGGGCATTTGGAGGGCGAGCCGTTCTGAGTCTGACCGAACACAGGTGAGATCTCATATTAAGACTTACCTTGTGGCGATAGGGGCGGCGAAATCTTCGTATTTCTCCGCTCTTATTGCATCAGCAGAAAATCGGCCTGCCGCCCTGTTTAGAGTGACCCGCTCTCTACTTGAGCCGAGAGCGCGGGATGACCTCTTGCAGGGTAGAGCAGAGGAGTTTTCCCGATTTCTGCATGATAAAATCGCTCAGATTCGGGAAGGGCTCGACTCCAATTGGGTGGTCCCGGGGGAGGTGTCCGGGGCAGGTCTTGAGAGTGTTATCTGGGGGGAGTTCGATCCTGTGACCGCTGAGGGTGTGGACAGGTTGCTGGGGGGTCTGAATGCCACCACCTGTTTATTGGACCCGTGTCCTTCCTGGTTGGTTTCGGCTGCCAGGGAGACGACACGAGGCTGGCTCCAGGGGATTGTCAACGCTTCTTTGAGAGAGGGGGTGCTCCCTACCGCCCTGAAGGCGGCGGTGGTGCGCCCCCTCCTCAAGAAGCCTTCCCTGGACCCAGCTATTTTAAATAACTATCGTCCAGTCTCCAACCTTCCCTTCGTGGCGAAGGTTGTTGAGAGTGTGGTGGCACGTCAGCTCCCCCAGTACCTGGAGGAAGCAACTTACCTCGATCCGTTCCAATCGGGCTTCAGGCCTGGACATAGCACTGAGACGGCATTGGTCGCGTTGGTTGATGATCTCTGGAGGGCTCGTGACAGAGGGTTCTCCTCTGTCCTGGTCCTATTAGATCTCTCGGCGGCTTTTGATACTATCGACCATAGTATCTTATTGCGACGGTTGGAGGGGTTGGGGATTGGTGGAACCGTCCTCCGATGGTTCTCCTCCTTCCTCTCTGACCGTTCGCAATTTGTGTTGGCGGGGGGGGAGAGGTCCACCTCTAGGCCCCTGGTTTGTGGGGTGCCTCAGGGGTCGGTCCTTTCTCCCCTCCTGTTCAACATTTACATGAAGCCGTTGGGCGAGATCATCCGTGGTCTTGGAGTGAGATGTCATCTGTATGCAGATGACACCCAGCTGTACATCTCCACTCCGGACCACCCCAACGATGCTGTGGGGACTATGTCTAGGTGCCTGGAGGCCGTGCGGGACTGGATGGGCGGGAACAGGCTTCGGCTCAACCCATCCAAGACCGAGTGGCTGTGGTTTCCGGCGCCCCGATATAGCCGGCTGACACCTACGCTGGCTATTGGGGGGGAGGTTCTGCCCCCCACAGAGAGGGCTCGCAACCTGGGAGTCCTCCTGGATGTACGGCTGTCGTTTGACCATCACATCGCGGCCGTCTCCAGGGGGGCGTTTCATCAGATCCGTCGGATCTACCGGTTGCGGCCCTTTCTGGATCGGGACGCCCTGCGCACGGTCACTCAGGCCCTTGTCACCTCTCGCCTGGACTATTGTAATGCCCTCTACATGGGGCTCCCTGCGGGGAGCATCCGGAGACTCCAGTTGGTGCAAAATGCAGCCGCGAGGGTGATTATGGGGGCGTCGCGTAGCGCCCATGTGACGCCTCTCCTGCGCGAGCTGCATTGGTTGCCGATGGCTCTCCGGGTTCGCTTTAAGGTTCTAGTTTTGACCTTTAAGGCGACCCATGGCATGGGACCAGGTTACCTTCAGGATTGCATTCTACCAACGTTCTCCAACAGGCCGGTTTTTTTTACCATTACTCACGAATTATATAAATTCTCACCTTATCAATATAGCTTGCGTTTATGTAATATCAATTATTAAACATTCATTTGACTGATCTATTTTTCCATCATTTTATACGAGATATTCTAAATTTCATTATGATTTAATCTTATGCATTCATCAAATAGTTATATATTTTATATTGTATTCTATATCAATCTATTAACTTTTATTATAAGGCTTACTAATCTATTTCTTTACCATATCTTTTTATCTAACCATTGATAAAATAAATTGATGGGATCGTGCTTCTTAAGAAGAGCTGGTCCCTGATTCGGGGATTCTTTGTAACTCACAACTATCACTAGATTAGTAGTTAGGAGATATGTCCAGAGGTGCCTTCATTTAGTTTTAACTGATGCTTCAGTTATAGCCTTTCCTGGATCAGGGTGTGTAGATTCACATCCTGACCTCTGACCACTTCACACTTGGATTATTGCAAGTGAACTGCAGAAGACAATGACCAAGGTACGTGTCAGGAAGATCCATTAATGTAGGGTCAGAATGGGACACTCGCCACAGTCAGCTTGGCAAGGCCAGTTCATTGCCACCAGCACTGCCATTACCATTGCTTCTGAGCTGGATGATGATCTGGGCTCAGAGCTGCTGCCAATGCTGTTGGACCAGGCTCGAAGCCCACCATACCAGAGGCAGCAACAGGGTATGTGAAAAATGGGAAGTTTCTGGCCACCCCTGCCTCCCCAACATGCTCTGCACTCTGCCCTCCCTCTTGCTCATCCACCCACCCAGTTCTTCCTCCGTCCGCCTATGGCAAGTTGCCCCTGTGCCAAGTTGGCCATGTGGAGTTGTCCTTTCATGACTTGGTGGCTATGAGTTAGTGGAGATGACTTGGTGATGGTGATCTGGAAGCAGTGAACTGGCCACACTGAGTTGGCTGCAGCCTGTTGTCCTAGCCCTTGTAAGTTAGTACCAATGTTCTATCTTCTTTTCTTATTGTTGCTGTACAAGCAAGAAAGCAAAGTTTGGTTCCAGGTGAAGGCGAGTAATGGTTCCATTTGAGGTTGATAACTAAGGATAAAATAACTCTGGAGTTTGCAGTTAATGTTATACAAATGTGCCTGAATGCTACCTGTTAACACTGAACTATTTTTATACAATGGAATTTTGGAAATATTCAAACTCCTATCAAGGAGTTGGACTTCTCATTCCTCCTTGATACCAAGGCCAAAGTTTAGTGCCAGCAAAGCTGGACAATAACTGACCCTCCTTCTGATTATGCCACTAATATTACTCCTTACAACACAGTGTCTGCAAAATAACAGCTAATACAGTTTGGGCCTCAGAAATCAAAATTAATAGCATCTCTAATGCTTTCTGCATTAACCTTCAAATTTTCATTTCATTAAAAAAAATCCCTCCCCCATCTTCAGCCCATAGCAGAGATTAGGATGTTTTGCCATCTGTGCAGATTAATGTTGACAAAAAAGGGGGGGAAGAACGCTTTTGGGGAGGGGAGGGGAGGGGAGGAACATATGCAGAACACAAAACATTATATATCTTGTCTTGCCTTCTGCATCTTACACCTGCTTCATTTAATCATTTTGGTGGATTACTTGATTTCTTGTTTTGTTTTGTTTTGCTTTCGACAGACATCTGGATACTTCTATTTTTGCGAGGGCTTCTCAGGCCACCAAGCATCATGGCTTACAAGGCACAGAATTCAGTGTGGATTTGGGAAAGAACCAGGCCTTGGCTTTCTGACTTGCTCTATTGCTTTGTGGACAATGTTTCTTCAGTCTGTTAGTTGATGATATTGGAAGGTCAATGTCAGATGTGTTGGGTGAAAGCTTCCAGTTCTTTTTTTCTCATGATCAGGTGAATGTGGAGTAGCATCTATAACTAGGGTACCATTAACTAACTAACTAATGCTGCTGATAGTAATAGTTGGGACTGAGATTCAGTCCTACAATGGATGGATTGTCAACATCCACCAGAAGGGTGATCATGATTTTGAGAACAAAGAGCCACAGAAAAGTGACAAGGTTACAGATAAGTCTTGAATAACAGTTCTGTGCAGTTCTACCTACCGAGGAACGTTATGGATTGTCCTTACAATTGGAGGAGGGTGAGGGAAGAAACGGCTGATGTTATAATAGCAGAATACCTATATGCCTAAAGCAGGAGAGCAGGGAGGAAAACAAATAGCCAAGAATTATAATGCCTACGTTATTAAATTGGACCCTGTGTCTCTCATAAAAACTTAGCTGGAAATTCAATAAACTTGTATTTGTTTGTTTGTTTGTATGTTTACAAAGGTAAACTCAAACTATGCTGGACTCTGGGCACTTTACATAATAAAAAGCAATAACCAGAACAATAAACAAAGAATAATATGCATCCAGAAAGACTACATAAAACAGAACAAAATTATACCCAGTCAAATCTACCACCTTGTCCCACAGTTTGGGGGGAAATATCATCAGAGTGTGAAACATGCAGACTTTTAAAGAAATAGTACTCTAAAGAGTGGGCACCATGATAGAGAAGTCATGCCAGCAAGACTTCAATACATTTTTTAGAAGGAACCCAAATAGCAATAGCATTTGGACTTATATACCACTTCACAGTGCTTTTACAGCCCTCTCTAAGTGGTTTACAGAGTCAGCCTATCACCCCCAACAATCTGGGTCCTCATTTTACTCACCTCAGAAGGATGGAAGGTTGAGTCAACCTTGAACCTGGTGAGATTAGAACTGCCAAATTGCAGGCAGCTGGCAGTCAGCAAAAGTAGCCTGCAGTACTACATTCTAACCACTGCGCCACTGTCATCTATTCTGCCACATTTTCCTACAAAATGGGCAGAAACGAAGTTAGGTGGTCCCTGTGGAAGACCAAGCTGCAGAGAATATTTCAAGCATCAGCACTATCTTTCTCTGCTCCTATTTGAACCTTTTCCCTATCTTCAGCACAGCAGAATTGCTTGTTTTGAAACAGGTAGAAGAGGAGAACAGAGAAAAGTGTGTTTTGGAAGCTCAGCAGCAGCAACAACAACAGAGAAAGAAACCAAATAAAAGAAGGAGTTTTCTTCATGGAGACAAAAGAGTCTGGAGGGAAAAGGAGAGGCCCAGCAAAGCAAAGCACAATATTGGGATGGTGCCAGTGCTTTACTTGCTGTCAATTAATAAAGAAGAATATAACAATAGAAGAAATCCCACATTTAAAGTAGACCAGGGTCTGTAAGAGTAAAACACTAACAGATAACAGATAATCAGAGTTGGAAGGGATTTTATAGGTCATCCAGTCCAACCCCCCCGCCCAAGTGGGAGACCCTACACCATTTCTGACAAATGACAGTCCAACCTCTTCTTGAAAGTCTCAAGTGATGGCTCTCCCACAACTTCTGAGGGCAAGCTATTCCATTGGTTGATTGTTCTCACTGTCAGAAAGTTTCTCCTTATTTCCAGGTTAAATCTCTCCTTGTTGAGTTTCCATCCATTATTCCTTGTCTGGCCTACAGGCACTTTAGAAAATAGCTTGACCCCTTCCTCTCTCTGGCAGCCCCTCAAATATTGGAAGATCGCTATCATGTCTCCCCTGGTCCTTCTCTTCACTAGACTAGCCAAGCCCAGTTCCTGTAACCGTTCTTCATATGTTTTAGTCTCCAGTCCCTAATCATGCTGGTTGCTCTTCTCTGTACTTTTTCTAGAGTCTCAACATCTTTTTTATAATGTAGTGACCAAAACTGGATGCAGTACTCTAGGTGTGGTCTTACTAAGGCTTTATAGAGTAGTATTAGTACCTCACTTGGTCTTGATTGTATCCCTCTGTTAATGCAATTTAGGATTGCATTATCTGCTGCACACTGCTGGCTCATATTTAGCTGGTTGTCCACTAAGACTCCAAGATCCCTTTCAATTACTGCTATTGAGCCTGGTTTCACCCAGTCTATTACATATTAGTCATAATTGTGATATAGTAGTAATAATATACTGGTAGAAGAAATAGCATCATATAGCATGGAAGTACAAGCAATAATATATACTATAATAATAGTAATATATAATTTAGAGAAAATTGTATAGTATAAATAGTAATAGATTATACCAGTGCCTCCCAAACTTTTTGGCACCAACGACTGGTTTGTAAAAGCACTCCTTTATAACAATAAGTTATTGTCCAATGGAAAATGTTAATTTCTCAATGGTTTCACTTTATTAAATTCCACAATTGGTGAATTGTGAGTTTTTTTAGTCTAAAATAGTGATTGAATAGTCCAGCTGTCCTCCCTGCAGTTTTCTTGTGAATGATTTGGAAGTGGTTTGCTTGCTTCCTAGGGTTGGGAGGGAGTGACTGGCTCAAAGTCACCCAGATGGCTTCATGCCTAAATTGGGACTAAAACTCATAGTCTCCCAATTTCTAGCCTGGTGCCTTAACCACTAGATCAAACTTTATTCTAATCCTCATTTTACATGGCATTGGATATATTAATGTAAAGGCTGGTGATAATAGATGGTTAAATGAAATAATTCCACTTTTATGATGATAATTATTAAACTTGTTCGCTTTTCGATTATCAATTATTGTGAGAGCAGAATTGTAAAAACTCCCAACTAGTGGTAATTAAATATGCTGCATATATTGTATATCCTAGTTGATGGTATGTGAACAACAATCTTTAAATTCAAAATACTAGTTTGCCTAGATGAGCAGGAACATGCTTTGGATAAAATTGAGTTTTGCTAAACCAGAATGTGTGTGCAAATAAAAATGTGCCAAAATTTACCATTGGCAGGTACAATTAAACTTGATAACCTAGTCCACACATTCTCTTATTTAAAAACATTATGTAAAAATCTTAATGGCAGAATGAATGGCAGAAGTCATTATGCATGGGATCACCCAGATAATAATCTCCATGACATATAACTGACTGCAGTTTGGAATATAACTAGAATAAAATATATGATTTAATGGTTATAAGTATGATTAAAAGGGCTAAAACTATGTCAATTAAACTGTTCTGAGTGCATATGGAAGCCCATTCATAAATCAGTGATAGTCACATGTTATTCTGCAGTGAATGATGGCAAAAGAAACAATAAAGAGATTTGGACAAGTTGTACAATATTCTGAATGAATCCAGGAGAGAAATGATCATTGGATGACACGAACTACTCAGTGGTAGAAATGAGAAGAGAGAGTGCTGAAAAAATGATTAGGCCACTCAGAAATACAAAAAAGAAGAAGAAGGAGAATTGTGACTATGTAGTATCTGCTTCAAAAAGAATCTTTTTCTAGCATGTGGTTTAAGTCTATTCCTACAAACATGTGGCAAAAAATAAATCAATTGGATATGTTTATCTTTAGATTTATGTTGTCTGAGAATCCAGCTTATTTGTAGTGGATAATAGATTTGTAAGATGCAGTGAAGAATTTGGATCTGAAGTATTGAAGACTAATGTACTGTACTAAAGACTTTCTTTAACAGGGAAAATGGAATGAATAATTGCCAGTTATGTATAAATGGCAAAAAAACCCCAGAGCAAATAGATAAATTTGTGTATCTTGATAGAATGTTTGCTAAAATGGGAAATGAGTGGAAACCTTTTAAGATAGTGCAATGCTAGAAAAAAAGTAGTGGGCTGCATGTGGTGTGATACAAGGAATAGAAAGAAGCAAAACTATGCATGTATTGATGGTCCTCAGTTAATGGCCACTAATTCAATCACTGTTCAAACTTGCAATAGCAATGAATGAGTATACTTATGACTCAGAATTCCACTGTTGCAAGGTCACGTGATCACCATTTGTGACCTTCTTTGCCAGCTTCCATCAAGTAAAGTCAATGGGGAAGTTGGCAGGAAGTTGCAAATGGTGTCCATGTAACATCCTCACTTAATAAACTATGATGTGATCATCTGATATCATACTTCACAATGGTGACACTTAGCAATGACAATTATGATGGTCCCCAATTACCATCATAAAATAGAGGGCTACTTGTGCTTTTGCTCTTATGGAGATGTCATGCCCTTGTTAAAATCTGATCCCAAGGGAGAGGTGGAACAGCTGACAGGGAGTGGGAGTATGGCTCCATTGGCTGTGGAGGAAATTGGGGAAGGGCACAATCCAGCTGGGCATTCAGAGGAAGACCCAGGCCCACCCCTTTTCATCCTAGGGCACACAGGGAGGAATGGATTAGGGAGCAACATAGGTTATGGGGGATAAAAAGGTCCTGATTCCCTTCATTACCTGCAGCTGGGAAAACAGATAAAGCGGGTGTTTGAGCACAGCTCACAGTGTGTTTTGCAGAATAATGGTTACCCCAAAATGGAATAACGTACTGATATTCAGTACATAAACATCTACTGAGTGGGTGGAGATAATGATTTTTTTCCCTTAATCAGGTGGACCTCTGAAATGATTATGTATATACTGCTTGGATTCCTTTTGTAGTTTCTATTTAAGAAATATTATTTAGAGTTTTATTCACTTTCAATGTATTATTTACAAAACACTTCTGATTGTTTCACCCCTAAGTCCAAATCTCACTCTCCTAGGATATTTTTTTGATACATACACCAAGAATCCTGTGCCATTACAAATAGCAACTTCAAAATGTTTAATCTAAAAAAACAAGAATATCATTGTTATGATAGGCTGGCCTGTTTAACTGCAACAGATCATTGGAACACATTATTACTATGATTCCAAAATTTGAGGGTGTTTTATTTGTTTGTTGGAACAAATGAAAGAAATCTATGCAGAGATATGCAGTTCAAAATACTTCTAGGGATAAATCATGACTACAATTGTGTTAAAGCAGGGGTGTCAAATTCAATTTCATTGAGGACTGCATCAGGGTTGTGTTTGACCTTGGAGGGCCAGGGTGGGTATGGCCAGCTCAACATCACTTGTGTCGGGGGCACCTATGGTGGCCCAAGTTCTCTGCCAATGTAAATGGGCTCCTGAGCTCTGTTTTCAGTTGCAACGTCCTCCTGCAGCCCTCTGCCAGCAAAAACAGAGCCTGGTGCGTCACCCTCCCAAGCTCTGTTTTCTCTGGCAGAGGCACCGCGGGCCAGATCTAAGCACCTCACAGGCCTGATCTGGGTCCCAGGCCTTGGTTTGACACCCCTGTGTTAAAGGGAATGAATAAAAGAGGAATGACAGAAAAGAAAAGCTGGAAAGGATGGGATAATATACTTATTTGTGTAGTTGACATTTTTAGCCCATCCTAATCCCAAAGTACTCTGGTGGCAAACAACAAATTAAATTATAGTATAAATATGAAATATAAATTACAGTATAATTAAATGAATGCAGTGAAACAATAAATTAACAACCTGCACAGTCATCAAAACTATTGTGTTCTGTCCAACCAGTTAAGAGTTAAAGACTTGTTAGAAAAAGAACCCTTTAATTTGCTTTTGAAATGTAGGAAGGATAGGGGCTCCATATATCTTCTAAAGGCAGAGAATTCCAAAAAATGAGGGCTGTAACGCCATGATATTCTCCCATATCTCACTAGGAATGGGGTCTCTCAGCTGGTCCCCCTAGATAACTAGACAGTGCAAGCAAGTTCTGTTAAGGCATTGTGTTGCCTGAATTATCATGTTCTATACCATGTAAGGTTTTCAAGATAACAGTTAGCTCACTGAGTTGGGCTTGGAAACCTACTTTAATCTAGGTATTATTCTGGATAGGTAAAATGGTCTCACTAGTAATCTTGTGGTCTTTTGTACTAATTGCAGCTTCTGGTTCATCTCCAAAGGCAGTTTCCTCTAGACTGACTTAATATGTAGACCATTTGAACAAACATTAAAGGTATGAACTACTGGTTCAGATAGATCACAGTTGGTAATCATTATCTTCCACCTGCCGTTCAAGAGCCATGAGTCCATAGGGTCTTCTAAGTTGTGAACTTCCCCGAGGAAGGACTTTGCCTGGTGAACATCATGAGAAACTGCTGGTGTCCCATTTTACTGGTGAACATCTCCATCTTGGAGAGATTTATTTTATCATTTTACCTCACCCAAATCTCCTTCAAGGCCCAATGCTATTTACAACATAATTCTCTTTGCTTATATTCCATTGTAATTCAGTTCCTTGTTTAAGAAAGCACCACAGGAAAAGGTCACATAATTATTATGAAATAATTTGTTTACACTTCCTTTCTTCTGACAGAACAATTATTGATCTTGCTCTTGTATGAAAACAAGGTGGAAGGCAGCTGAGAGCTCATACTCCCAGTTATATAAAAGGTCTGGTGAAAGCACTTAATTTGTGTCAGGTCATCATTGTGATAAGTGAAGCAAAAATAGGAAAACTTGGGGCATGTAGTACTGTACAAGTAGACCTGAACCTTCCCATATCCACAGCAGTGGTGGGATTCAAATTTTTTTACTACTGGTTCTGTGGCAGGGGAAGGATGCTGTCAAATCTCCAGTCAAAGGTGGCATTTGCCGGTTCTCCAAACTACTCAAAATTTCCGCTACCGATTCTCCAGAACTGGTCAGAACCTGCTGAATACCACCTCTGATCCACAGAGATGATTTCCTTGCTGCTTAGATTCGCTCATGTTCACATCCTGGGATTCGCTCATGTTCACATCCTGGCCAGAGATAAAATTTATCAAATTACAGCACCCTTTTTTGCTTTGTTGTCATTGTTTCTTATTGAACTCAACATAGCATTCCCAAAATTTGTAAATATTTTCTTATTGAAAGCACTCCCACCATTCAACAATGAGTACATCATGATCTTGAGGTAGGTAGGTAGGTGGGTGGGTGGGTGGGTGGAGGGAGGGAGGGAGGGAGGGAGGTGTGGACAGACAGACTAGATATACACGTATATATGCATACACACTCATTTTCTGCAGCCTGCTTTATAAAATCTATTGGGGAGATTGCTTTGCTGACATTTTTCATTGAGCTAAAGCTGAAATGGGATTATTTTGTGGCAAAATTTCCAGCAACGGTATAAATTAATTCATTTTACTCAATTCTTTTTGATGAATTGATAGAAAGGAAAAAAATGGAGGGCAGGAAGCAGCGTTCACATCTTGAACTGGTTTGTGATGTTTTTGTCATTGGTTAAACATACATATGTATAGTAAGGTGGTAAAAACCCTCAACATATTGTCAGTGTTAAGATCACCTTCAATATTTTTCTCTTTTAGTTAGATCTTATTTCAAGACCACCCTGGGTCTTCCGGCAGTGAAAACTAATGTGAAAGAACAATGTGTAATTGATAGGTTAAATGAAGTTAGCATGTAATATTGAACAGGAATAAATTCAGGAAATAAATGAACTGCAATTTCTGTGAAGCCAGAAGTAAATTGAGCCTTCGTCGTTCTTTATTTGAAAGGGCTGCCATGAGTTTAAAGGCAATTTTCCTGTCTAGCTGAGAGTTTCTGCATACATATTCCTAGCTTAAATGAAAATACTGCATGGTGTCAAGAATTCTTTTTTTATAGCCCATAGTCAAGGCTGCAGGTGTTTTATGGATTGGTGGTGGTGGCGGTTGTTTTTACAAATGCAGCAATTCTGTTGCTCCTGGGGAGCCAAAGACAGATTCAGTGGCCCCTGCATGCAGTATACTTATTATTTCATCAAATCAAAAGTGATGGGATCTCAACTTCTAAAACAAGACTACACATGTGGATATGTGCTCTGTTAAATTAAAACCAATGAATAAAATCTGGCTTGGGAACTGTCCAGAGTTTATTCTAAGACGGACAGCTATATAAATGTTTAAAATTTAAAAAAAAAATACATTGTGAATTGTAGGTGGCCCACCACTGGAGATTTTTCAGAAATAGACTGGACCAGGAATGGTACAAGCCTTGATCAGGGGATTGGACCAAAAGATCTTTGAGCTCCTTTCCAGCTCTTTGGTTCTATATTCTGAGACTATGGAGGGCAGATTCCACTGAAGCATATTGGCTGATTTTGCTGAAATGCTTCATAGAACATGATGCTTTTCTGAGTTGGAACTGAACATCAGGGAGTGCTTCCATTACTAGAGATCTATTTTTAAAGTGCAATAAGTGAGAGCATGCAATTAGGGAGGGTATTTAATGTGTTCCTTTTTTTTTTTTTACAAATGCAGCAAATCTGTTGTTCCTAGGGAACCAGAGACTAGTTTCAGTGGTCCCTGCATACAGTATATCTACTGTTTCATTAAAGCAAAAGTGATGGCATCTCAACTTTTAAAACAAGACTACATGGATATGTGCTCTGTTAAATTAAAACCAATGAATAAAATCTGGCTTGGAAGCTGCCCAGAGTTGATTATAAGATGGGCAGCTATATATATGTTTTAAATGAAAAAATAAAATAAATAAATAAATAAATTCTGGTACAATCAGCAGTACAAATTTTCGCAGAGCAGGGCCATATTCAGTATTTCCATTTGAAAGTGATGTTTAAGCTGATCTTTAATTAGTGCTGCAATGGATTGCACAGGAATATCAGTAATATAATATTGTTTATGCTAGTTTGTTTTCTATTTTGTAGTTTCATTTTAATACCCTATAGCAATATGGACTAGGTGATATTTAATAACCTCCAGCAATATAATTGCAACTGTTTCACAATTTCTCTGTGGTTTCCTACATTAAGTTTATCTTGATCTCTTGGCATAGCAGCATGTATGAATAATGCACAATTTGATGGAATTGTAATTTAAATGCAATTAGAATAAACTCATCATCAGGGAAGCTCAGCAATGGTACTGACACTTGGAATGATTCTAATTGTCTTTTAATTGTCTCTTTAATGGAACTCTGAGTTTTAAATCGATGGTGTGACTTTAAAGGTAAACTCAACATGCCAAGCATATTTGCATCATTCTAGTCTAGTATGTTGGATGCCAAACTTTCTATTGCACTTCTGCTACAGGACCCTGGTGTATACATTGGAGCGAATTTACACTGTAGTACCAGAATTCTTCACAACAATTATTTCCAAACATATTGTCATCCTGATTATTTATTTATTTATTTATTTGATATACTTTTATATATACCTATACATAACATGACCAAATGGGCCAAACATTTACTTTTTAGAGATAGGGTATTCTCTAGAAAATTATTGAGATTCTGGGTGGAGAAGTTTTGAGTAGTTGGGAACTTTGTGGGTTTTACCACTGTCTCTCAAAATCACCCTGCTCACTTGCAGCTTACACACGAGACCACAAAACTGTAGGAGTGATATTTCAGCCTTGAATTTGTATAAGTTGCAAATAAAAATCAATTCAGAGAAATCTCTCCTCCTTTCTTCATCTCCTCACTGATAACATGTTGAAGAGCACAGAAATCATTGGGACATCATGGGGGCTATTTTAGAATTATGCATTCAAGACATTTGTGCAGCCAGCTTGTCATCTCTTTCTTGTAATCATGTAATACCTGGGTTTCCTCTAAACCAGGCCTGTCAAACTCCTGGCCCGTAGGAGTGTCATGTGCTGCTATGCCCCTGCCCAGTTTAGTGAAGGGGAAAAAAGTCCCAATACATCATGTGATGCCGCGAGTTTGACACCCCTCCTCTAACCCCACTTGCTTGAGAACCTCAGTGGCGCAGTGGGTAGAATGCTGTACTGCAGGCCACTTCTGCTGACAACCGGCTGCCAGCAATTTGGCAGTTCAAAATCCCAGCAGGCTCAAGGTTGACTCAGCCTTCCATCCTTCCGAGGTGGGTAAAATGAGGACCCAGATTGTTGGGGGCAATAGGCTGACTCTATAAAACATCTTAGAGAGCGCTGTAAAACACTATGGAACAGTATATAAGTCTAAGTGCTATTGCTATTGATCATGCAAGAATGGCATAGGAAGATGAGTGTTCTCCTAATAAGCCTCCATCATGAAGTTTTTAACATCTATATTCTGTCATTTAGATATACAAGTCCAGACTGCAAAGCGTATAGGTCAGTGGTGTATGTAGCAGGTTCTGACCAGTTCTGGAGAACCGATAGCGGAAATTTTGAGTAGTTCAGAGAACCGGTAAATACCACCTCTGACTGGAGATATTACAGTATCCTTCCCCTGCCAGTCCCACCAAGCCACGCCCACAGAACCGGTAATAAAAAGAAATTGAATCCCATTACTGGTATAGATTATGTATCAAGATATATCAACAACTGCGCATGACTGGGATGTCGGCTGTCTGAATGGAGTTGTCCCGGAGGGCTTCATTCGGCCTGGGCGGAGGGCGTCGGAGGGAGAGTTTTCCCCCCTGGTCTTCTGCCAGCTGGTAGGGATGGATCTAGCCGTCGCTTTGAGGCCATCCTGGAGTGTGCTGGAGCCGCAGCAGCTGAGCGGTGGGTCTGAGATGCAGAGCCTGCAGGACTACAGCTGTGCCTGCCATCTTGGATGGCGGGATATTTGAATTCCAGCCGAGAGGATCAGCCGAGGTTTGTCTTGCTGTGATGGAGATGTTCCGGAGGGCTTCATTCGATCTGGGCGGAGGACGTCGGGGGGAGAGTTTTCCCCCCTGGTCTTCTGCCAGCTGGTAGGAATGGATCCGGCCGTCGCCTTGAGTCCATCCTGGAGTGTGTCGGAGCTGCGACGGCCGAGCGGTGGGTCTGCGACGTGGAGCTTGCAGGACTACAGCTGTGCCCGCCATCTTGGATGGCGGGATATTTGAATTCCAGGCGAGAGGATCGGCTGAGGTTTGTTTTGCTGCAATCCCCTCTCGCTCTCGCTTTAGTGGGTGGACGAGGCTGCTGGCATTTGCTGTCGCCCTCTTTTACTTGCAGCGTTTTGCCTGGCAGCGTTTGACATCGTTGCTTTCCTTGTGTGAGCTCTGGAAACTTGTTTGCTGATTATCATCAATTCCAGGCCATTGTCACCCTTAGTGGAACAACATCTCCCACCAGCCAGCAAATGCCCCTATCTGACTATCCCTGACCAGGAGAAAGGTGCCAGAGGAGGAGGTTTTTAGACTGTCATCGTGGTGAGAGGACGATGGCGGTTGTATATCATCTCTCTCCCCACTGTTGTGAGAGGACAGAGGGTTGAACTTTAACCTCCACCTTGAGGTCCGTGTGATCTGGTCCCTCACCATCGTGAGAGGATGGTGGGCCTATTATCATCGGGACTCCCCAGTGACCGTGAGAGTGTCATAGGGGTAGGGGATCTCTTCTTTTGCAGGACAACTTTTTCTGGCCCTTGCTTTGTTATCAGGCCTTACTGCCCAGAGATGATGAAAAGCTGAAGTTTACTTATTCGGCAGCCGAACTGTGGGCCCTGAGGAATGCCCCCCTTTCTCAGGTGTGGCCCTCAGACCTTTCCCTGTCATACCTCGAGGATGGTTCTTGGGTACCAGAGAGGAGACACGGCGCAGCTGGGGGTTTTAATTATAGGGATTTTAAGGGTTCTTTTAAATTATTTAAATTCCTGACGAAATTTTTAATGGGGTTAGGGAAAGGGAATTTATTATTGGGGTTAGGGAGGGGGGCCAGACTGGGTTTGGGGGACAACCCGTCTGGGGATAAGGCCAGACCGGGGCATGCCTGCGATCGGGAGGCCTTGGGATCGGGGACGGTCGATCCGAAGATGGGGGCTTCTTCTGGGGAGGGGGATGAAAGGGCTATCCCTACGATCGGTGGGAGAGGCAGGTATGGTGCTGACAGGGGGACTTATCAAGTTATGGGAGCCCACCCCCGCTGTTTACAAGCGGTGGTGTGCTCCGGCCCCCAGGTCACGTCTCGCCCCCTGAGTTGTTTGAATGATCGGGCCCCGGGCCTTCGGCTGATGCTTTGCAATGCCAGGTCCGTAGTGAATAAAGCCCCCCTTGTTCACGATCTTGTCACGGAGGGGGGTGCGGACCTGGCTGGCATTACCGAGACCTGGCTGGGACAGGAGGGGGGTGTCCCTCTAGTAGAGATGTGCCCAGCCGGGTTTCGGGTTTTTCATCGACCGAGGGCCCAGGGGAGGGGTGGGGGGGTTGCGGTAATTATTCGGGAGGATCTGGAT
Organism: Bungarus multicinctus; assembly: GCA_023653725.1. Lineage (NCBI taxonomy): Eukaryota > Metazoa > Chordata > Lepidosauria > Squamata > Elapidae > Bungarus > Bungarus multicinctus. Next base: position 138,154,050 of record CM042834.1, read on the forward strand.
CCTAGGGAATCCACTGTTCCTCAGACGACCGGATGTGAGTCCCTTTTTGTTAAGTGTGGTTCCGGGGTTCAGATGGGCCTTTTGATCACATACCTGGCTCCCTGCTATGTGACATCGGCCCTGTCTGAGCTCCTCGAGGTCATAGCCGGTCTGGCGGTTGAGACCCCCAGGCTGATGGTCATAGGGGATCTCAACCTGCCTTTGGCTGGTGGGGCCTCAGGGATTGCCCAGGAATTCTTGGCTTCCATGACAGCCTTGGGCCTGACCCAATTAATTAAGGAACCCACGCATATTGGGGGTCACATTCTGGATCTGGTTTTTGTCTCTGGACAGTGGCAGGATGATCTGGGTGTTGGGGATGTTTTTGTTGAACCCTTGTCATGGTCAGATCATTCGCTCCTTAGGCTGGACTTCCAGGCCGCTCCTCCCCATCGCAGGGAGGCGGACCAAATATGTTGGTACCGCCCCAGGCACCTGATGGATCCAGATAGGTTCCTGATGGAGCTTGGGCCATATCCCGACATTCGAACTCACGACTCGGTGGGGGACCTGATCGCCACCTGGGAAAGGGTGGCGGCTGGGGTCCTGGACCGGATCGTGCCCTTGCGGCCTCTGACCTGGCGCCACTCTCGCTCGGCCCCCTGGTTTTCCGGGGAGCTGAGGGAGATGAAGCGCCGGAAAAGACGCCTGGAGAGTATTTGGAGGACTACTCGCTCCGGACCCGACCGAACACTTTTATGGTCTTATATCAAGACCTATTTAGGGGCGATAAGAGTGGCAGAGCGTCTTTACTTTTCCACCCTTATTGCATCTGCAGGAAACCGCCCGGCCGCCCTGTTTAGAGTGACCCGCTCCCTCTTGGAAGGGGGAGCGTGGGAGGACCCCTTGCAGGGACAGGCTGAGGATTTTTCAAAGTTCCTGGTGGATAAAATCGCTCAGATCCGGGTTGGACTCTGAATGGGCGGCTCTGGGTGGGGGATCGGGGGCGGAACTTGAAACAGTCATTTGGGACAAGTTTGATCCTGTGACCCCCGAAGACGTGGACAGGTTGCTGCGGGGACTGAATGCGACCACATGTTTATTGGACCCGTGTCCCTCCTGGCTGGTGTTGGCCACCCGGGAGGTGACACGAGGTTGGTTTCAGGGTATTATTAACGCTTCCTTGAGTGAGGGATATCTACCTGCCGCCTTGAAAGAGGCGGTGGTGAGACCCCTCCTCAAGAAACTGTCCCTGGACCCAACTCTGTTATCTAATTATCGTCCTGTCTCCAACCTTCGTTTTATGGCGAAGGTTGTTGAGAGTGTGGTGGCACAACAGTTTCCCCAGCACCTGGATGAAGCTGTCTATTTGGATCCACGCCAATCGGGCTTCAGGCCTGGGCACAGCACAGAGACGGCGTTGGTCGCATTGGTGAATGATCTCTGGAGGGCCCGTGACAGAGGTTATTCCTCTGTCCTGGTCCTCTTAGATCTCTCGGCGGCTTTTGATACTGTCGACCACAGTATCCTATTGCAGCGGCTGGGGGGGTTGGGAGTGGGAGGCACCGTTATGCGGTGGTTCTCCTCCTTCCTCTCTGACCGCTTGCAATTTGTGTTGGCAGGGGGGCAGAGGTCGGCCCTGAGGCCCCTGGTTTGCGGGGTGCTTCAGGGGTCAGTGCTCTCACCCCTTCTGTTCAACATCTATATGAAGCCGCTAGGTGAGATCATCTGTGGCTTTGGGGTAGAGTTCCATCAGTACGCTGATGATACTCAGCTGTACGTTTCTACCCCGGGCCACCCCGATGAAGCCGTCGAAGTGATGACCCGGTGCCTGGAGGCTGTGCGGTGTTGGATGGGGCGGAACAGGCTTCAGCTTAACACATCTAAGACTGAGTGGCTGTGCTTCCCAGCACCCCGGTACAGCCAGCTGATTCCATCGCTGGCTGTGGGAGGGGAAATTCTTGCCCCCACAGAGAGGGCCCGCAATCTGGGTGTCCTCCTGGATGTACGGCTGTCATTGGAAGACCACGTGGCGGCCGTCGCCATGGGGGCTTTTGGACAGGTCCGTAGGATCTACCAGTTGCAGCCCTTTCTGGATCGGGATGCGCTTCGCACGGTCACCTCCGCCCTGGTGATCTCCCGCCTAGACTATGCCAATGCTCTCTACATGGGGCTGCCTTTGAAGAGCATCCGGAGGCTCCAGTTGGTGCAGAATGCAGCCGCGAGGGTGGTAATGGGAGCTCCTAGGGGCTCCCATGTTATGCCACTTCTGCATGCGCTGCATTGGCTCCCGGTGGCCCTCCGGGTGCGCTTCAAAGTCTTGGTCACTATCTTTAAAGTGCTCCATGGCTCGGGACCGGGATATTTGCGAGACCGCCTCCTGCCACCATCAGCTTCCCACCGACCGGTACGCTCTCATAGAGTCGGTCTCCTCGGGGTGCCGCCGGCTGGACGGCTGGTGACCCCGAGGGCGCGGGCCTTCTCATTGGGAGCACCCCCCCTCTGGAATGAATTACCCCCGGAGGTAAGGGCTGCCCCTGATCTCATGGCCTTCCGTCGGTTATTTAAAACTCACCTATTTTGGCAGGCCGGACTGGCCTAGGGGTCTTTTAAATTTTAACCTGGTTTTAATTTCTTTTAATTTCTCATTTATATTTTAATTAGAGCCACACTATATTCAATTTTTAAATTTTAATATTATCATGTTGTGTGTTGTATATGTGTTCTGTATATGTATTTTTATTGGCTGTTCACCGCCCCGAGTCCCTTTGGGGAGAGGGGGGCGGTATATAAATCGAATTAATAAAATAAATAAATAATAAGATGGAAGCTTCCATAGTACCACCTCTTACAATACTAGACAACACAGTATCAACAGTAGAGACCTTCAAATTTCTAGGTTCTATTATACTACATGACCTAAAATGGACACCTAATATCAAAAACATCATCAAAAAAGCATAATAAAGAATGTTCTTTTTGCGCCAACTCAGGAAGCTCAAACTGCTCAAGGAGCTGCTAATACAGTTCTACAGAAGAATTATTGAGTCTGTCATCTGCACCTCTATAACTGTTTGGTTTGGTTCTGGACAGACACAGACTGGACAGGACAGACACACAAAGGATAATTAGGACTGCAGAAAAAACAATTATTACCCACCTGCCTTCAATTGAGGACCTGTATACTGCACGAGTCAAAAAGAGGGCTGCGAAAATATTTACAAACCCCTTACATCCCAGAGATAAACTGTTTCAACTCCTTCCCTCAAGACGACGCTATAGAGCACTGCACACCAGAACAACTAGACACAAGCACAGTTTTTTTCTGAAAGCCATCACTCTGCTAAACAAATAATTCCCTCAACACTGTTCAACTATTTACAAAGTGTACACTACTATTATTGTTAATCTTCTCATCACTCCTTATCACCCATCCCCTTCCACTTGTGATTGTAGGACTGTAACTTTGTTGCTTGTATCCTTACGATTTATATTGACTGTTTCCTAGTATGATTGGATTGTTGATTGTACCCTATGACTATCATTATGATTCTTGATCCTTAACAAATGTATCTTTTCTGTATGTATACTGAGAGTATTTACACCAAGACAAATTCCTTGTGTGTCCAATCATACTTGGCCAATAAAGTATTCTATTCTATTCTATTTTAAAGCAATACCCAACCTAGAAGTAAGAAGGTTTTTTTTTTTACAATCAGCATAATTAATCAACAGAATAGTTTGCCCCCTGGAGTTGTAGGTGCTCCATTGCTGGAGGTTTTCAAAAATAGACTGAACAACTATTTGACCAGGATGGTATAAGATTTGCTGCCTTGAACAGGGAGTTGGACAAGAAGAGATCCCTTCCAGCCCTATGATGATATGTTCTATGGAGGGCAAGATTCCACTATAGCACATTGACAGATTTAGCTGAAATGCTTCACATAATAACATGATTTTTCTGAGTTGGATCTGCACATCAGGGAGCTGCTTCCATTACCACAGATCTATTTTTAAAGTGCAATAAGTAAGAGTATGCAATAATGGGGGGATAGATGTAATTCTGTCAGTTATTAATTGTATTTTCTGATGATATTCCTTTCTCCTCAATCTATTATCTGAAAAACAATCAAATACAAAAGAGGCTCCAAATAATTGTTTCTTTATTCCCAAAAAAAAGTCTCAACCAAGCCAAAAAAAAAAGCAGGGGAGAGAGAGATTATAAATATTGTCATCTGATTATGTTAAATGTTGGTGGTTTAGGAGATTTTTCAATTTTATCTAAATATAAAGTTACTTGCAGCTGAGGATTAAAGATAAAGGTTTAATGCAGGAAAGCTGATTTAAGACTGAGAATCTTTCTGAACAGCACCCATTTAAAAGTTAATCTTTGGTTATCTGTGAAGCTGATTACCTAACATATAAAACCTATAAAAATGGGTTTCCTTTGTTATTATGCAACACTGAACATTTTTGTTTATCTGCATGTGAATGATCACAATGCAATATGCACTGGATACGTGCTGAGAAAGCAAATAAATATTTATCTCCAGAGAGAATCTGCCTCTCAAGTTAAAAAAAGAAGAAGAAATAAGGCAGAGGAGGAAAAAAGGGACAACAACTCGATTGCAGCAGCATGTCATTATTTTTGTGACAAACAGGATGGTGGCAGTGTCATGTCATTAGAGATGGAAACCAGCTCTGAAAAGATAGTTGAGCCCTTCTTTTGCGAGTCTGGGATGATCACCACCCAAGAGAGGATGTATCAAATTATACATTTGATCTTGGCCCAAAGCCTCTGCTATTTAAAGATGCCTGACACAGCATGTGCAGGTGGGTTATTTTCAGTCTGCACCATAAAAAACCTTCATCGGCTTTACAGGCCATCAATTTAGGTTATCACAGTGCACGCACGCACGCATGTACACACACGCACCCTTCTACATGTACATATGTATGTATGTACATTATATAGCTATAACAATAGCACTTAAACTTACAAACCACTTCACGGTGCTTTACGGCCCTTTTTAAGCGGTTTACAGAATCGACATATTGCCCTCCAAAATCTGAGTCCTCATTTTATTCACATCTATTCATTGCACACAAGTGTTCATTCATGCACACACAGACCCACAACTTTCACAAAATACATTGAAAACAACTTCACATACCTGTGAATATTAAAGGATGCGATCTATAAATTCCCTGCTCCTATGTCTTGTTTAATATTACTTATAAGCACATGATTATTGTAGTTTATTACCTACTCAGTATAAATATGTGTGTGATAATAAAATATACTTGTCACACACATGTTCTTTATAAGAGCCTCCTGTTTTCTTTTCACGTGTGCTTTCTTTCTCATGCTAACATCCACATAACGTAAAGAGATTTATTTCCATTTCTAAATGTGACCAGTCCTCAAGATGGATAGATAGTCCTGGACAGATAATGTACATGGGAGTTATTTTAATTTCAGACTGAGTGCTTTTTTTATTTTATTCCATTTCACCCATTTTGAAAGGGAACATTTAATAATGCTACCAAAACTAACACATATGACTTTCTATGGTGCTTTCCAGAGCCTCTGATTTATTCATGCAGAACATCATCCAATGTGCTTTTTATTTATTTTTCTTACTTTATTTAAAACATTTATATAGCCACTTATCTTATATTGAACTCTGGTTGTCTCCCAATCACTTGTTGGGCACCATTCTAATTTGTACAGGTTTTTTCCCCCATGTTTTTAACGGTATGGCTTTAGAATGGAAGATGTCCGAGAACATCATTCATCTAAGCTCCCTTTTGCTTGGCTTGGCTTGGATGAAAGAATTTCAGTGTAAAAAAGCATGGATTCAGGTGGAAATCTTTTGCATCTTTAGTTCTGGAGGGTGATATCTTCAGTTGTGTTCCAATAATACTCTAAAATAAACATGGATTCAGTAAGGACAGCTTGGGGGAGGAGGAGGTATCCATTCAATCAAAAAGTTTTCCTAAATCTGAATTTACATCCTTTGCATCCATTTGTAAAATGATGCATTTGATATAAATGCCACCCTTTTCAGTCAACCTTTATTTAATAGGCAAACAGTCCATGAAAGGGTGGTGAAATTTGAATGAAAAATGTGTTTTATCTCAAGTCTACTAAATCAAGGATTTTCTCTGCCAGGAAAGGGCTCTATCACCAAGCAGATAATCCATGAGCCCTCTCTCTTTTTTTATTGGAGATGCTGCCTTAAAATGGCTGCCAACTCCAGTCATTTAATTGAGCTGAATTTCACCCTAAGCCTTTGAGTTTTTGTGTACAGGTACAACTTACAACCACGCATTTAGTAATTTTTTTGACATTACAACACTGAAAAAAAGGACTTCTCACCATTCTTCACACTTGCTACTATTGCAGCATTCCCATGTTACGGTGAGGATTCAAGGATTCTTTTTCCCCCCCTGAGATTCATGATCTAAAGGTGTGGGTTAATGGATAAAAAATGATGGGTTCTTTCTGTTTTGTTATTTTTCAGCTCACAGAACCAGCAAGTGCATGATAAGGAGTGTAGAGCTGAGGACTTGCATGTATATTTCTGCCTATTCTTGGGAGGGGAAGCATGAAAGAAAATATCGAAGTTAAGCTGAATTTCGGGCAATCTTTTGAAAATCCAGTTTAAAAATTCTTGGTTGTATGAGACGGGTATACTCTTTATGGTTCATTAATTCTAAATATCTAATTCTAAATATCAGAATAGTGAAGATCTCTCTTTGTATCCCCATCCAGGCAAGCTTGTAATAAGATGGAGGCCTTATCTGCATCTTACAGACGGGTATCACGAGATGCTTTTGCACTCAGGGCTTCAAAAATTCCTTCTCTGTTCTTTTCTTCTTGTCTCCCTTTTTTTCTTTCTTTCCCCACCTGTCTCCTTCCTGATACCATCTGGCTTTGTGCCTATCTTAGAAAATATTTCAACAGACCACCTTCTCAACAGGTCCAGGCTTTTATCTTCGCTCCATTTTATTTCATATTTCAATTTTTTCTCCTCCTCCTCCTCCCTAAATATAAAGTCTTCTTTGTCTTGTACTACATGAGGCCTGCTTCAAATGCTACATAAATAAATGAGAATTAGAGAGGCTGAGGAATTAACCTGGAGCTCTTAATGCCAAGGGCTTTTTTAAATTTATTTTTAAGTATGAAATTTGTAAACGCACCCACACACAAATAAATAATGCATTATGATTTTTTTTTAAAAAAACAGCTATTTTAAAAGGGCTTATTTCTTCCTGCAGATACCCCCCCCTCCCCAAAAGATGCCACTAGTTTACGGGTTGCCTTAACTTTAATGAGTTAATTTATTGAAGTAATTAAAAACTTCTAAAAATGCTGTTTATGTGGAAGCCTGAAAAAGTTTGTGTTTCTTTAAAACTATGTGTGTCCTAGTTTTAATCATACGTATCGTATCAAATTGAATGAGACTGGTATGCAGCATGTAGTGTTCCTTATTGATTATTAATATGCATACTAGCTTTAGCAACTACATTTTTTTTAATTACAAAGCGTCTCATCTCAATTTCCTTCCTTGCCAAGAACCTCTATCCCAAACATCTATTTCTGCATATTTTATTCTTTCAAGCAATCTTAGTTCTTTGGTTAAAAAAATACACTGCTGAGCTGATCCCACGTTATAAAAAGGGAATGAGTTAAAGATATTGCTTCCACCAGGTGGGGTAAATAATAGCACCAAATAAACATTTCTCTTGACAATTAAAAATTGCAAGTGGGGGGAGGAAATCTGACCTAAGGTACAGTACTGAAAGTTACATTCAGAGAGCAGTGACCACAGTTTAAAAGACATCTAAGATTGGAGGAATTTGCATTTTCAAAAGTCTGCTTTATGATGTCTGCGTGTCCCAAAACAGAAGCAGGATGTGTCTGCAAAAGGACTCCTGGGACATTCATACCGTACAAACAGGGGTGGGATTCTACCAGTTCGCACCTATTTGCTAGAACCGGTTATTAACTTTCTAAGCAGCTCAGAGAACCGGTTATTGGAAGAAATTACTGGCCTAATCCTGTAAGGAAGGCAGGAAGGAAACATTCTGGTGTTGCTTACAAAAACTGCCTCTCCGTTAACCCTTATTACATTCTTGGCAGGAGTAGACTTTCTGTCTCTGTAACTTCTCTGGAGGTTTTTTTTCTTCCTTTGCTGGTACTTTGCTTTTGTGGAGTGACCATTCAAAGTTACAATGGCACTGACAAAAGTGACTTATGACCATTTTTCACACTTACGACTGTTGCAGCATTCCCACAGTCATGAGAGGCCAGGCGAAGAGATGCGTGCCTCGATGTGAGTGATATTGAGTTGGCCTCACCCAGCCAATAACATGACCACCAAGCCATGTCCACCCAGCCACATGACCACCAAGCCACACCTACCACCTAAGCCACACCCACAGAACCGGTTGTTAAAAATTTGAATCCCACCCCTGCATACAAACCATTCTGGAAATCAGAAGTTACGCAGAAAGCCTCAGCATTTTATGAGATGTTGCAAGCATAAACATTTTCTATGTGTTCTTATTAAAAAAAAAAAATTAAAAACCACTGAGAAAGCTCTGCACTAAAATACTGCTTTCTCCATGCAGAGCACAGGCCTTTCTGTTAGGATACTTTCCTGAAAGGCAACCTGCAACTCATTTTTTCATAAGACTCTCTGAGAGCAGAGTTGACTAGATGACAAACTGGACAGCATGCTTGGCTGATCTTAAGAAGAAAGACTCACCGAAACAGATAATTAATTAATAATTAATACTTGAATTTCCCGGGAAATTCTAGGGTTGTGCAAAAAAAAAAAAATAATCCCAGGATAAAGTCAATCGATCGTTGGTTATGGTTGCTTAACAGAATCTAGCAAGTCTGAAAGTACATTTCTCCTTCTCCCCCCTGTTTTTATAGTCCAAGAAAATAGGAAGGGGCCCTTCTGAGACATTTGCCTTTTGTCAGAAGAATGAATTCAGAAGCTGAGGCTCTTCCCTCCACCCCCACCCTTTATTCCGTTTCCACATATCATTTTACATGGTGAAAAACTCAATGTATTTGCACCTCGATGTATGAAAAATAGGTAAATTGAAGCCTTTGCATGATGTCATGACATTTTATAATTGGTCACTTTCCCACTCTCTCCTAACCCCGGGGCGGGGGGTGGGGGGGCGGCAACAGAAGTTACAAAGAAAAAACAGTGGATGGGAAAGTGCCATGCTTCCTTCCACTTATTATCCTCGTTGGAAATTATCCCCACTGCTTGCTTGAATTAATATTAGAATGTCAAAAGTAACATATGTTATTAGGAATAATTTGCCCCCCAAAGATTTAGTTAAATGAGATTCTGCTTTAGATAATTAGAGACATGGAATAACAAATGTTCAGTGATGTGGAATATACTGAATTTTGGTAAGAGAAGCGTGCAATTGAGTTAGGTCTTATATTTCATATTACTTTTCTATCACCTTTTGGCTTTGGAAAGTACACAAACAAGCAAAGAATGGTAGCTCAGATCCAGTGTAAAAGGTTGCTGATTTATTCTCTTTATGTTTACTTTTTGTAGCCCTTTATATGTAATTTTTACAATGTACAAATGCAATGCAAAACAAAACAAAACCCCAAGGCTGATATTTTCTTTAGCGTCTCATAAAAAGAATGAAGACTTTTTGCATCATCTGGTTCTGATTTTTTTCCAGCTAATTATGAACATATTTATATTAAGCTGCAGTAAATGGTGTGAGTTCAGTCTAATAGTTCCCTTCATAACATTGAAAGGTTTTGGTTTACTCTGCAGTTTTTCATGTACCCCAGAGTATTTCATGCTCTGAATACTTCAAAGGAACTAAATTAAACAGAAGCATATATATTTTTTTCTCATTGCAGGAGTGAGCAACCTATAAGCCAGATTCCCTGCCCCTGAATTCTGCCGACTCACATAGTTCAAACATGTCTCGTCCTATAAGTAACCAGCCTGAATAAAAGGGAACATCCATATATGATGAATTTCCTTTTTCCCCTCCTACTGCACCACCATTCCTATATTTTCAACAGCATACGGTAAGGAAGGGCAAAAATTGGAGTCTTTGGTGACTTCACTTTTTGTATTCACAAGAGACTGGACAGTTACTTGTCTGAAATGGTATAGGTTAGACTAGAAGGTCTCTTCCAACTCTACTATTCTGTACTCTGTGCTCTCTTAAGTTTGGTTGTTTCCTTGCAGATATTTCATCACGCAACTGGTTAACATTTTCAGTGCTATTAAGTGTATATCTCAACATTCTAATCAAGGAACCACGAAGAATAAATACACCGCCCACCAACACTGGCAGGGCAAGTTACTGTATATAAACAGAGAGGAAATCCTACATTCACTAACACTGATGATGTTACCTAGTTGGGTAATGAAACATCTGCAATCAAATAACCAAGCTCAGAGAACACCAAGGACTCCACAGTTCAACCCTGAGCTATAGATATTCTCTTCTATTGGAGGGCTGGAAATATTGGGTAGAAGTGCCTGAACCAGGCAAGTATGGTCTCCTCCCCTGGAGAGGCGACAGCCTCCTCACACAATAATTTCTTGGCTAAGAGTAAGGAATGTTAAGATGCTCTTTGTGCGCTCTTCTAAAATATTCAGACTACTGAAGGAATGTTTATAAATGTTTAATTCACCTATGCATTGTTTAAAAAACACTCTGAAGCTCATATGAGGATTCCAAGCGTAAAAACGCTTGATATGTTATTGGTGTAAAGGTCATCTTAACAGCCTGGTTGCCGGCACCTTTGAACTGACCCCTTGAAACATCCAATGGAAAGTTTGCCCCAGATTTGAAGTGATTTGAAACCTTTAAACCAATTATTAGCAGTTGCTGACATCCAGGCATAAGTTTATAAATGCGCACAGGTCGTTCTCAACTTACAATTGGGACTGGAACTTCCATTGCTAAGTGATGTGTTCATTAAGTGAATCATCACATGACCGTGTGCCTGATATTACAACCCTTTGTTGCCACATACATTAAGTGAATCTGGCTTTCCCCATTGGCTGGGAAAGTTGTAAATCTCAGTCACATGACCGCGGGCACTTTGCAACAGTTGTAAGTGTGAGCACTGGTCAAATGTCACTTTTTTCAGGTCTGTCATCATCTCAAATGGTCACTGGGTGACCGTAAGTTGAGGACTATCCACAATTGGCTGATCCCAAATAATCCCTGGAATTGAGAATCTCAGAAATATACTTTTCTTATGACAAACAATAGAACAGGAAGGGAACTAGAGTTTATGTAGGGCCAGATTTTTCTCAGCCACAAAGAATGGAATATCTGGGTTTTTCTATAAAGAAAAGAAGTCCTTGTCATTAAGCCAAGCATTTTTTGATCTACATAACATCTTCATGCAGGAGTCGCAGGGAGTCAGCCATTCACCTCTTCCCCTGCATTGAATAAAGATGTCCCTTAAGAGGAAACAGTGTTTTGTGCACCTCGGTGTATGGTTATTGCAGAACACAGGCTCCCTCAGCTAAGAAACAGAGATGAGTGTTGCCCCCTAGAATCGGACATGACTGGATAACAAAACCTTTAAAAGGAAAAGATGTGGGTTCAAGTAGGAAGTAGATTCAAAGGTTTTGTAGATCATATCTGACTATGGGCTGGCAGTTCTCCTTAAAAAATTTTGGGATTCCAGCTCAAATACTGAGATGGCCATCCGAAACTTAGAGTCTTTTTGCATTATACTCCAACATTTTCCTCCCATTGCTATCATGCCTTCTCCTTGCCTTATTTGGGGAAATATTATTCCTCGCATCTTTTCTTGCTGAATATCTCCTGGTAGAACTCATAAACAAATTTATCAACGCATAGCAGAAGATTGTAGTCTACTAAATACTCTCCTCGAAACCATTTTTATAAATATGAGCCTTGCATTTTTCCCACTTGAGTTGATACAATATTGATATTTTTTTCTGTATTTCATATACAGCATAGAATCTGCCCGAGATTCTTTTAATTCAGTATTGAACAAGTACTGTATATGTGTCCAGATGGGGGTTCCCACAAGTCAGATAGTGAAAATGAATAGCAGATATTTTCTTGTGTTGCTATCGGGATCATTTGTGTACCAAGAGTAGAATTTGAAAGCAGTGTACTAAACACATTTTTGTGTCTTTATGCGATAGATAACTGTAAGAAGAAAACTCTTGATGTATTTTTCCTTCCATTATATTCTTTGTGTTAGAGAAAGTAAAGCAAAGAATAGATTATTCTTATTCTACTTCAACCCTGAAAAATGCAGTAAAACTATCCAACTATAGCCTGCGATCAAAACAAAACCTTTTCAACTTTGAAATTTCACTACCCCAAAAGTAGCAGTTCTGTGTCTCCCCTTGTCCCATTCACAACTTTCTCAAAGACCCTTGGTGGCACAGTGGTTAAAGTGAAGTATTGCAGGGAAACTCTGCCCACAGCCTGGAGTTCAATCCTGGCTCAAGATTGACTCAGCCTTCCATGCTTCCAAGGTCAAAATGAGGACCTAGATTGTTGGAGTCAATATGCAAATAATGCTTTTACATTGTTAACCACCCAGAGAGTGCTATAAAGCACTATGGGGTGGTATATAAGTCTGAATGCTATTGTCGGGCTCTGGCAGTTACCCCTGTTTAAATCATGAATCTCAAGCCGAACTTCCAAAACTTAAAAGATGATTTATTAGGAGTAAACATTCCAGCACTGCCTGGGTGTAGGCAACTCTGAGACACATCATTCATTGTCACCCTTGACCCTGGTTTTCCTCCACCCCCTGGGTGTATCATAATTCATATTCTCCAATGGGACACATCCATAGCCAAGAGTCATCAACCATACTCTCCAGTTAGAATTTTGCACGGCAGAAACTTCAGTCACCTAGAAACTATCTCTGAAAATGTTTATGGAATGCAAGCTGCCCACTGCTCCCCCATCCTTTCTGTTGGCAACTCAAAAAAGATTATAGAAATATTTTATGAGTTGACAGCTATTGCTATTCTCTCATCACATGATTGAACTATTCAGTCCATTCATTCACAAAGAAGCATTTTGTCAGTGTGAATAATGCATAACAAGTAACACACTAATTTATTTATTTATTTATTTATTTTTTCGTATTTCTATACCGCTCCCTCTCTCAAAAAGGGACTCGGGGCGGTGTACACACTAAACAAATAAGATAATACAGATAACAGAATTTAAAATCAAGTTTAAATAAATATGTGATTAGGTCTCAATTAGCTAAGAATAAGAACCCTTATTAAAATTTAAAAAACCCCAAAGACCCTTATTTGGCCAGACCGGCTTGTTTGAACAGTAAGGTCTTAACTGCGCGCCGGAAGGTTAGGATGTCTGACATGGCTCGTATCTCCGGGGGGAGACAATTCCAAAGGGAGGGGGCTCCCACAGAGAAAGCACGTAATCTCGGGGCCGCCAGCCGATAGCGATCGAGTGGCGGTACCCCAAGCAGGTTGACCCTGTGGAAGCGTACTGGGCGGCGGGAGGTTGTAGGTGGCAGTAGGCGGTCCCGTAAGTATCCAGGTCCCGAGCCATGGAGCACTTTAAATACTGTTAGTACCACCTTGAATCGAATCCGGAAGGCCACAGGAAGCCAGTGCAGCCTGCGGAGAAGAGGTGTTACGTGGGCATCCCGAGGGGCGCCCACGATCATCCGCGCGGCTGCATTCTGAACTAACTGTAACCTCTGGAGAATCTTCAAGGGGAGCCCCATGTAGAGAGCATTGCAGTAGTCCAAGCGGGAGATGACGAGGGCAGAGGTGACTGTGCGAAGTGCGCCCAGATCCAGAAAGGGTCGCAACTGGTAGATCAGACGAATCTGATAAAAAGCTCTCCTGGCGACGGCCGCAATATGTTCTTCCAAAGACAGCCGTACGTCCAGGAGGACACCCAAATTGCGCGCCCTTTCCACAGGGGATAATATCTCTCGTCCCACGGTCAGCGAAGGAATAAGCTGACTGAATCTGGGAGCAGGAAACCACAGCCACTCGGTTTTGGTCGGGTTGAGACGAAGCCTGTTACGACCCATCCAACTCCGCACGGCCTCCAGGCACTGGGTCATCACTTCGACGGCTTCGTTAGGGTGGTTTGGGGTGGAGATGTAGAGCTGAGTATCATCAGCGTACTGATGGAACTCCACCCCAAAGCCACGGATGATCTCACCCAGCGGCTTCACATAAATGTTGAACAGCAGGGGAGAGAGTACCGACCCCTGAGGCACCCCACAGAGCAGGGGCCTTGGGGTCGATCTCTGTCCCGCTGTCAACACAAATTGCGAACGGTCGGAGAGGAAGGAGGAGAACCATCGCAGCACGGTGCCTCCAACCCCCAGCCCCTCCAACCGATGCAACAAGATACTGTGGTCGACAGTATCAAAAGCCGCTGATAGATCAAGTAGGACCAGAACAGAGGAATAACCTCTGTCCCGTGCCCTCCAGAGATCGTCCATCAACGCGACCAATGCCGTCTCAGTGCTGTGCCCGGGCCTGAAGCCTGATTGGAGGGGGTCGAGATAATTCATTTCATCCAGATACTGCGGGAGCTGACGTGCCACCACAGTCTCTACAACCTTCGCCACAAAGCGAAGGTTGGAGACAGGACGATAGTTTGATAACAATGCTGGGTCCAAGGACGGTTTCTTGAGGAGAGGTCGTACCACCGTTTCTTTCAAGGCGGTGGGTAAGAGCCCCTCTCTCAAGGAAGCATTTATAATGCCTTGGAACCAGCCTCGCGTCACCTCCCGAGTGGCTAAGACCAGCCAAGAGGGACACGGGTCTAACAAACAAGTGGTAGCATTCAGTCCCCTCAGTATTCTGTCCACATCCTCCTTGGTGACAGGATCGAACTCAACCCAGTTGACCTCACCGATATCCACCCTCGCCCCCCCGCCTGGAGATGACCAGTCAGAGTCCAGCTCATCCCGAATCTGAGCGATTTTGTCCTGCAGAAACTTAGAAAACTCCTCAGCTCGTCCCTGTAAAGGGTCTTCTTGCGCCTCAACCTCCAAGAGGGAGTGGGTTACCTTAAACAGGGCGGCTGGGCGGTTTTCTGCGGACGCAATAAGGGTGGAGAGGTAGGTCCTCCTCGCCATCCTTATCGCCACTAAATACATCTTAATATAAGAACGTAATAGTGTTCGGTCAGACTCAGAGTGGCTGGTCTTCCAACTACTCTCTAGGCATCTTTTCCGGCGTTTCATCTCCCTTAGCTCCTCAGAGAACCGAGGAGCCACTTGGGAGCGGCGCCGGATCAGAGGCCGCAAGAGCACGACCCGGTCAAGGGCCCCAGCAGCCACCCTATTCCAGGTGGCAACCAAGTCCTCAACCGAGTCGTGTGTGTGAGCTTCGGGAAATGGCCCAAGCTCCATCAGGAACCTATCTGGGTCCATCAGGCGCCTGGGGCAGTACCATTTTAATGGCCCCGCCTCCCTGCGGTCGAGAGGTGCGGAACGGAAGTCAAGCCTTAGGAGTGAGTGATCTGACCATGACAGGGGTTCTATAGCTATATTCCCTACACCCAGATCACTCTGCCACTGATTGGAGACAAAAACTAAATCCAGGGTATGACCTCCAATGTGAGTAGGGTCCCGAATTAACTGGGTCAGGCCCATGGCTGTCATGGAAGCCATGAACTCCTGAGCAATCCCCGAGGCACCCCCGGCAGAGGGAAGGTTGAAATCCCCCATGATCATAAGCCTGGGGGTCTCAACCGCCACGCCGGCAATAACCTCAAGAAGCTCAAGCAGGGCAGATGATGCATAGCAGGGAGCCAGGTATGCGACCAACAAGCCCCTCTGAACCTTGGAACCGAACTTCACGAAAAGAGATTCACATCCGGTCGTCTGAGAAACAGTGGATTCCCTCGGACATAGATCTTCCTTAATAACCATCGCAACACCTCCACCCCTTCCCTGGGTCCTCGGCTGATGAAAGACCCGAAACCCGGCCGGGCACATATCGACGAGAGGGACCCCTCCCTCTGGGCCCAGCCAGGTTTGAAATTGAAAGCAGAACTCAGAGGCAGGTAGATTCCTCAGAGAACATGTTTATTGGATACATCAGCACAGCCAGTGAAAACCAACTGTAAAAGTTCCCATAGTTTTAATTAAAAGAGTAAAAATCCCCCCCTCCCAGGTGTCATCAGTCACATTGTCCAATGAATATAGTTGGCAGGCTCCTCTCCTCCTTCAACAGTCACCTGGTTCCCACAGGAAAACTGTTGGTTTTGACTGTTAGCTGGTCTATTTATTCCCCTCTCCCTTTCCCCTCTCAGGCTTCGTGGCAACTATGAGGCAGCACAAGATGGCTTCAGCCAGGTTCGCTTCAGAATTGACACATTTACTCAAAGGATTGCTGGTTATGCTTGACTCTTAAATTCCATTTTGAGAGAATCACACCTTATCTTCTCTCTCCTGGCCTTTTGCAGAATAATCAAAAATATTCCCTACCAGGATCACTTTCTTAACAGGCTATTTTTCTTGTTCGTTATTAATTTCCTCTATGATTAAAGCAATTGTATATTTGTATTCCATTATTTTCAGTTCTGGATATTTTTCTATTGCATTTCATTTTTTTAAAAAAATATATCTAGCTTGCTCTCTTGTCATCAGGCGTTGAGGATATTTATGCCAAACAAAGAGAAGAAAAACAAGACGTGGCAGCTTGTTTTGATAATCCTGGGCTTATTTATTTTTCTTCCAAGGCTGCAGGAGACATGATGATAATTCAGGTACCTTTTCAGAAGGAGCAGAGCTGAATGTTTCAGCTTGTTCTTTGGTTATTTTGGAACTTGGCAGCTGTTTTTACTCAAAATAGTGTGTTAAATTTACTATAGTCTTCACAGGTTTATCCGGAACTGACTTTATTCTTTCAAAAAGCAAGAAGCACAACATGGCTGCTGAAGGAAGGGACTTATTACTGAGTTTGGATGATGTGATGTGGTAGAGCTTCTAGTGCCCACCTGTTAAAATTAGGGACCGCAAGGTGACAAATGATAACTCCCTTAGTCAGAATGTTTTTATATCCTTTAAGTGGTCATGTAAATAACTTCTATGTGGACCTTATGAAAGTGAAGCATATTAAAAAATACAGTAAATCCCTCATGAATTGTGTGCTACTTTTAAAAGGCAGAAATATGCACTTAAAAGATTTGTTCAATCTTAAGCCTGCCTTCCAGCATCAAAGATCAATGCATTGTCTGATTAAATTGTGCTCTATAGATTTCTCCAGTCAAGTTCATCAAAGAATACATTTCTCTCCTTCTAATGATGCTGAACCTAAAGTTCTTCTCTGAAGTATTTTAATTTTCACTTGGTCATTACAAGAAGACAGTGACTTAATGAACTGCAAATAGAAGAAGAAAGTAACATAAATCATTTTTGCATTCCTTTTTCTGTTATATTAGCATAGCTGCTCTTTCATCATTAGAATGCCTACAGTGATTTTTCCATGCATGAAAGTGAAAATTAAATTACTCTGCACTTTCTGAAATCCAGTGTGCCAATAAACATTTTAAATCATTATGAAAATAATCATGATAAATTAATGTCAAGAAGGCATAATATTTTATAAATTGTTAAAATAGATGTAGCAATTATAGTAACAGTCAGGCAATATTTATTATAAAGAATCAGTTGGAAATCTGAAGGCACTAAAGTTGTTATTTGGGAGAGGTCTTGTAACCCATTTAGCATAAAATTGCTACTTTTTAAATAAATAGATGCCTTATATTGTATGAGGTTAATAATTTGGGCGTGTTTCAGAATGCATGCATTATTTACATTTTACCTGAGAAGTTCTAACTAAAGATTAAGAAATCTATTTGAAGTTAATGACTTGAATAATGTGAAAGTCCAATGGAGTATTAAAGCGTTGGTTGTAGATAACTTTTTAATATTTTACACACACACATGTACTTTATGTGACAAGATGTGATATGCCTATATTGTAGTTGTTGACAAGCTTAAATGTCTGCGGAAAACTAGGACCTAAAGTCTTAAAACTTTCCATCCTTGATAATTCTTGAAAAGCCTTAATATAAGGGAATATGCTTGTTTGATCTTCTCACATAGTGTACTGTTGCTGCAATCCTGTATATCATTATCTAGGAATCATTATCATTGATTTGCATTTCAATTTACATTTACAATTGAACTTTAAATTGAAATGGATTCTGATTTAAATTGGCGCAGTAGTGAATATTGACTTTAGGATATGTTAGTTTCCTATTAATGATGGAAAGAGGTCTGAGCCTTTGCAACATTCAGATTCAACACGCTCAACTAACACAGTTTTTCAAATATTCAGAAGCAGAGAGAATTATTTAAAGTGCTTTAAAAATTCTGAAACCAAATTTGAATCCTGATAAGAGACAATACCAGAAACTTCAGTATCATCAACAATAGCACTATAGCATTCAGAACTGCTGAAAAATGATATCTACATAAATAAAAACCTGGATGCTGATATATGATCTGATGTTTAATTTTCCATTGTTCTCTAAATACTCTCTATATTTATTGTCTGGAATCAATCACTATGTTGACTATACTCCACTCATCCCAGATATACAATATTCATTTTTAACACAGATCTGGGGGTTTTATATTCTCAAAAAGATAATTGTTGAAAATATTAAAATCTGCCACAATAAAAGGGGAACTGTCTTTATACCAAGATTAATGTTAAAACAATGTTTTTCTATTAACACATTTGTCACCGCTGACTGGCTAATTTAAAAAAGTTTACTTATGAAAACTTTCTTATTGCAGCACCTTTTCCACAGATCATTCTTATTTGCTCTAAATAGAAGCTAAGTTATAGTTAAGATTTTCCTCAACTTCACTGACATAGTCAGCCTCTAAGTTTTTAACTGTATTATATCTTACAGTCTCATTGAAAACTACTTAGAAGGTTCTCAATTTCCTTGATTGTTTACATTACTTTTTTTTAGCATAAGATCAAATAATTCTATTCAGCCCCCTTTTCTTAACTTTTAAAAACTCAATTTTGGGGCACAAACCTCTGTGTATAAAGAAATTTCCTCCAAGAATACTTCTCAGTAAAAATCAGTGTGTTTCTTATCTAAGTCATTTTTGCAGGTTTCCCTGGAAGAAACAATAGGTTTTTCAAGTGATTTTAGTAGATTTTTACTTTTCTGTATTTCTTTGTTGTTGACTTGACTTTAATGTTCTTTGGTTAGGAAGGTCAGGAACAAATTAAAATTATAGATGTGAAATTCCTCCGGCATCTCTGTACTTGAATCTAAATCTTTTGTAGGCCATACTAAATAATCAAATCACATTACACAAATTAGTTGCTGCTTCATTTGCTTTAATCAAGCTATCACATTAATGAACAGGTTGCAATTTAATCAATGTACTTAAGAGGAGTTAACCATTTTTTGGAACATGGCCAGGAGTTTAAAAGTCTAGTGGATTATTGATGACATTTCTCCTCCTCTGGTTCAAAGCCTTCTTAAGTGTTATATAATCCCTTGTGTACTAGAGATGAAAATAAGGACATTTGGGGGGGGGGGGGGGAGAGGATATCACATGTTCCCACTATTTTTAAAACTGGAATCCAGGAAAGGTTTTTGCAGTTAAAAATATATTAGAAAATAGAAGTAGCAATCCATTGGCTGCAAAAGACAGGGAGAAGAAAAACCTTTACTATCTATGCTGTATTGACCAACATAATGTTAGTCAGTAAATACCCCCAATTATTTTTTTAGCCTTCTCACCCTTTTTAGCCCTAATAATAAACTTCCAGTTACTCTAATAACCCGTCTAATAAAGTGCCAGTTATTCGGACAATGAGAGGCTCAGAATCCTCTGATATTTCCTGGAATGCCTTATTTGCATCCTTTCCCATTTTTCTACAGCCATCACAGGAGAAACAATAATGGCATCATCTTATGAAAGGATGTTGTCATCTAAAGCCAAAGAACATGCACACTTTCTATCCATTTTCAGCTGTATTATGGCCTAGAGGTGGAGCTCTTGCCTCACAATCAGGAGGCTGTGAGTTCGATCCCAGGTAGAAGCTAATATTTGCTCCTGCTTGAGCAGGGGTTTGGACTAGATGACCTCCAAGGTCCCTTCCAACTCTGTTATTCTATGATCCTGTCCATATGCATACTTTCACCATTTTTAAAAGTGTTCCTTGTAGATCTCATAATTTTTCAACTAAGGCTGCAGTCTAGTGCCAAATACTTAAGTCATCACTACATACGTGTAAATGTAAAGGAAAATACAGGTAGGTAGTCCTTGACTTATGATCACAACTGAACCCAAAATTTCCATTGCTAACAGTTCTTTAAGTGAGTTGTGCCCCACTTTATGACCTTTCTTGCCACAGTAGTTAAGGAATCACTGCAGTTGTTAAGTGAATCTGGCTTCCCCAATCATTTTGCTTATCGGAAGGTCACAAAAATGTGATCACACAATCTAGGAACACTGCAACCATCATAAATACATGTCAGTTGCCAAGTGTTCAGATTTTGATCATGTGACCATGAGGATGCTGCAATAGTTGCAAGTGTGAAAAAGACCATAAGCCACTTTTTGCAGTGCCGTGGTAACTTCAAGCAGTCACTAAATGAATATTTATAAGTCAAGGCCTACCTGTACTTCAAGATGGTGACTCTAAGCAGAAATCTGAATGTTTCCAAAACAATTCATAAATGCATGGCACAACATAAGAGAACAAATCCATCAGGACTAGATTCAGCAGTCCATCTGCTTTTAAAAGACAAAGGCCACTCTTTTGAAGACAGCAAAGTCTATATTTTGGACAGAGAGGGTAGCTAAAGAGGCCATCTGTGTCAAAATTGAGCAGGCCTCTCTCAACGGAGGGGGGGAGGGATGTGGCATCATCTTTCTCCAGTCTACCACATAGTCCTTTCAACAGTTCCAAAAAGGCTCCACATTTATTTGGACCACTCAGGTGACCCTGAGGACACAAATAAACCTCCAGGTGGCCTTAATGACTCACTAAAAGAATGCAAATGAATATAAATCCTTCCACTCTCCACTGTCCAGTCAAAGCTAAAGAAGCTTCTTGGATGAGAAGGGAAATGTCGTCAAAGAAAAATCAGAAAGTCCAGTTGCCTCTTGAAAAAGCACCTTTGGGACAACCATGACTTGGATGACTCAGAATCTCCATAGACTTTCTAAAGAAGTAACTAATAGACAGTGGTGGGATTCATTTTTTTTTACTACCGGTTCTATGGGCGTGGCTTGGTGGGCGTGGCAGGGGAAGGATACTGTAAAATCTCCAGTCAGAGGTGGTATTTGCCGATTCTCCGAACTACTCAAAATTTCCTCTATCGGTTCTCCAAAACTGCTGAATACCACCTCTGCTAATAATGCACATGTATTCCTCTGATGCAAGAATATTACTGAAACTTGCTTTGGAACTTGTAAAAGTACAAGCTTAACACCTCTTTCTGCTTTTTGTCAGGCATCCACTTGAGCCTGAAAAACAGTGAGGCTACTTGAAAGGGTCTTCTAAGAACACTCAAAAATTTCTAATGGGTATTTACACTAGCTGGCTTTTAGCTTAATAACATAAAATAGATTATCTGAAGTACATTGCCAAAATATGTGTCTATGTTCTCTGAAATGTATATCTCAAGGTTTTAGACACATAGTAATTATCTTTAAATAATTTTCTCATTTAATTAATGGATATTATCCCTTATTATTCTCTTTTCACTAAACATTACTGAACATGTTAAAGAAAGATAATATACATTTTATATATTACAGTAACATAGCAGGAATCTAATGAAACCACTAGCATATTTCTGTACCAAAGTAACCATTTTCATTTGTATCTGAACTACTGAAAAGGAAATTTGAGCTTTTTTTTCCTTTTTTCTTTTCTTTTTCTTTTCTTTCTTTCTTTTTTTTATACCTGAAATGGTTTTAAAATTAGTTCCCTTTTTTACTGTCTTTTATACCTTCTAATCTAATTATTTCTATAAGTATTCATTTATCATGATTAGCAGAGAGGCGTGAACAGATAATAATGCTATATTCTGTTTGAAATAGTAAAATATTTGTCAAACATTTTATCAATATGTACATTCCTACATTAGGTGAATTTGGATACTCATAATACTGGACAGAAACTCAGATTAATGCTCTCTCCTAGCTTTTTAAATATTTTTTTAATAATTATTTCTTTGGGGAGATTTTATTGTTAGCGACCCATAGTCATCTTTTGTGAGACAGACAACCATATAAATATGATAGATAGAGCATTAAAATGTTTGGAAAGCTTAGTTTATCTTACTGAATTCATGCATCCAGTTCCAGTTTTATCTTAATTCCTAGTGGTTTCCTTTTAGTTCTGTAAAGCTGGGAGCTGAAATTCAGATCTATTTTAGGTTATTAAAGTAGATATAGCAAAGATGAAGAAAAGGTGTCTATTCAATCTAATTCTATGATCTGAGCTCCTTTATTTGTCAAAGCAACATATGCTATCTCTCTGCTTGCATTTTCAATAATTCATCTACAAAAGCTTTTATAGACCTTATAAGGTGAATTTTTTTGTTTGCTCCATCTGTTCTCTAAAAGCAAACCATCTTATATCTATAAGCTTTACAAGGTTACCTAGACAGCCTCTTAATAATAGTAGTAAAATGGGCTTAATCGTGGTTGGGAGTTTTCTGATATACATGTGTGTGTTGCATACACCATGCTTTGCCATGCTTTTGTATCCTTTTACATCATTTAAATCATGCTTGCTTTCCTCAGGTCCTTTCTTTTAATATGTGTGTGTGTGTGTGTGTATTAGGTTTTTGAGCTGATAAATAATTAAATAAGGGAGACTAGTATAGATCTATTTCGAGCTACTTAGCTCTCGTCAGCTAGCCATACCCTTACTGGGATTCGAACCTGGGAAGTATTACATGTGAGGCAGTTGTAATTGCCATTAGGCCACAGGTTCTCATCTAGATCAACGATACAGGGGAATGAGTGAATATTCTTGTGGTACAACACCCTGGTAAGCCCCAATCAAGGGAGGAAGCATACTGCTGTTCTTTTCTGTCTATGTATGTATGTATGTATGTATGTATGTATGTATGTATGTGTGTGTGTATGCCTGCCTGCCTGCCTGCCTGCCTGTCTGTTGGAATTTGAGATCTCGTCAGTTTTGTCCTGCAACTTCCTCGTTTTTTTTTCCTAGCCTCTCAACCCATTCTCTCTTCCTTCATGCATTTGCTTTGCAATTTAATCTTCACTCATTTCAGCAACCATTCAGTTTTGAACCTAAGTATTCTTGTTTTATCATTCACATTTGTTAAGTGTCCCATTCCTGTTGTGTTCAATTTACTTTAATGTTTCTCCAGACATAATTCAATTGTTTGTTCTACGTAGCAAAGTAGACAGGAGCACACCCTTATATAGAGACATTTCTGTTTTGTTTTTTGTTTTTAGTTCATGAAACAGGCAGTATATTACCCACTAACTTTTTGCCAAATTTTGCACATCTGTGATTCCCTTAGTTAGTTCATTTTCATGTCTTGAATCTTCATTAATATTAATATAGAGAAATATATTGAATAATTTTTTGTGCTTGGCTTATTTAACAAAAATATTCAGAAGTGCCAGAAATATATGAAGTTATTTTTCATCTTAGAATTTTTGTAGATTGTTTGTGTTTGCTTTTCTCTTCTAGCCTTTGTTTTTATTACTAGTAGTGGGTGGATTCCCACTGTAGATACTATTGTATTTAATTTGTTTGATTTACCATCTCAAAACCAATCACTTGATCTATAAAATATAGGTTATAACATAGTGGTATGAAGTCATTGGGCACTGATGTCATATAATTTCTGTCTGACCAACTTTAAATAAAAGTTCTATATTGCTAAAATCAGAAATATCAGAATATAAAATATCAGAGTATAAAAAACTTAGTGGAATGAAGGAACATACTAGAGCAATGGTTTTTCTTTTCCAGAATGCATTTGGAACATCCAGAATCTGAAATGGATTACTGGTATAAAGTAAATGAAGGGAGAATTATCATTAATGTGACAAATGTCATTTGAAGGACAGGCTTTTTCCTTAAGGACTCATGGCACTTTACAGAGGAATAGACAACGTTGCTCTGTCAGATTTCCATTAGTGAAGGCAAAACCATAGGAATCTGCATGGGGAAGGGCAAATAGCAAAATGAGTGTTCACAATATTGCAAAGTAAACTTCTGCCAGGATTCCGGCAGTTACTCCAATTAAATCATGAGCCTCAAGCCACACTCCCAAAACTTTTTTTTTTAATAAAAGTTTTATTTAAGTTTTCACAAAACATACAAATACAAATAAAATATCTTTTTTTTTTAAGAACAGCATGCCCCCAGGTTATCACTTCCCCATACAGACATAAACTCAATACATATTTATCTTATACATTCTAATCCATATCTTATAACTGTCTTTGCAATTTTTTCAATAGCTTTTCCCTTTCTTTACTTCCTATAGCCTTATTTTAAATTATCTCATTCCTTTCTTGATTCAATTACATATCTTTTTCTAATTTTTAAAATCTTTCTAATCAATATTTTTATACTTTCGTCTGTCTTGTTTAGAATTTTATATTATCTTTTCTCATAAAACAAATTTTCCCCTGTAATTACTAGACTGGAGTATAACACCTTTGTATCTTTTTTCAAATCTTGTTTAAAAATTTAAGTTACACCTTTACAGTTATAACATTCATTTTCTAACCTCTATTTTATAACCCATACCTATTTTCAACCTAATTCTGCTTGGTACATTCCCTTAAAAATACACTCTTAAACATTCTTAAAAGAAAAAAGTATATATGTATATGTGTGTGTGTATGTATAACAATAGTAAATAGAATAATTATTGTATTCAAGTACAGCTCTGCCATTAATATTAATATCAATCTTTTACATTTCTATTTCTTTTAACAAACATTACCTAGTAATATCAGTTGTCTTTCACTTTAATCATCTATATTTCATATTTTACTTATTACTGTCTTTAAATAAAAAACCAAACAACAGTTATTAACAGTAATTAATAAAGTTATTATTCGTATTCAAGTTCATCTTGAATAAAAATCTTCTATGTTTCTTTTCAGTTTTTTTTAAAACTTTCTTTTTAAATCATTGAGAGCCTTATTCTCCCAAAACTTTTATTTTATTAGAAGTTAACATGCCGGCATTTGCCTGGGCGTAGATGACTCTAAGACACGTAATTCACTGTCATCCTTGATTCTGTTCCCCCCATCCCCACCCCTCTGGGTGTATCATCCAACAAAACATGTCCATAGCCAAAAAGTCATCAATCATGCTCTCCAATTAGATTTTTGCATGGCAGAAGCTTCAGTCATCTAATCAGTCTCTGAAGAAAATATGAATAGAATGTACCTTCTATTCCACACTGATGCCTGCTCTTTGAAACTCCCCCCTCCTTTCTGTTGACAACTATAAAATGTGTATACAATATGTTTTATGAGTTGACAACTACATGGCTTAAAAACTTGCATGTAAGATCAGGAAACAAGTACAGAATGTCAGGGTTTATGTCACTGATACCATAATGCACTTCCAGCCATTGTTCGTTTTATGTTTTGTTTTGTTTCTGTCATTGTGATTTGTATCAGACACCTGCAGGAAGACACTCAATAGGGGACATTGCTTCAGCCCTCTACAACAGTCCCAGTTTCTTAGTAGGCCCTTGGGAAAATTCATTGCCCATCCCTGGGCTATAGAGAAAGGTGAGCTGGAGATGGGGGCAAGAAAATGTGAATGGAAACCATACTTTCTCAGCCATTTCTTGGTCCTGTCAGAGAAAAAGAATGACTCAGTCTGGTTCACCACAGTGATGGTTTCCTTCAGAGCAGATGTCCTATTGCCCTTGGTTGATTAGCAAAGAGCAGTGCTATGTCTCATGGCTATAAGGGTGTGAGACTAACAATTAACAAGCATATGATGTAAAAGAGATGCTGTCTAATTAGTAACGTGGAATAGTTTTGCATAGCATTTTGCTTAGGATTGCCTAGAAATTTTGCACCTAAAGTGAAAATATATTCATATTTCTTGATTTTTTTTAAAAAAAAGATCGCAAGAAAAGCAGATGATGTACAACTGATTACTAGAAATGCCTTGTCACATTCTTACACTGTCTCAGGTTGCTGTTTTTTTAATCTTGTGCTTGACACAGCTACTGAATTTGGATTTTAAAATGGATTGTTGCCTCTTTTTTAAGTCACTGATTGGGTTGTAATAAAATTTAAATATCTGAAGTTCTGAACTTTCAAATCTTTTAGAGAACTTTTAGACATCAAGGTGTTATCCTCACTAGTTCTGGCATGCAGAACAAATACAAAGTCTTGCGGTATCTTAAAGAGTAACTCTTTCTTTACTTGTCTACTTCATTATATGCAACACCTACGACAATTACGATTAACTTCTCAAGCTACTGATGCAGGAACCTTTTATAAGTTTAATGCTTCTTCATTATTTCTGATATACTCTTGTTAGTTTTAATTTACTGTTTTGAGGCAGAACATTTAAACAGCAATTTGGTGTTGAGAAGGTAAATCTAATATTCCCCAAGCTTACACAACCCAGACCATAAATGCTGATCTATCTGAATAATCAGCTAGAGTTGAAAGTTGGCTTCTGGACATAAACCTTAACTATAGTTTGGCACTCAAACAATATGCTTAACCTCAAGTCCCCTAAAACAGGGGTCCCTAACACCAGGACTACAACCCATTGCCAGGCTGCAGCCTGTTGGGAACCAAGCCGCTGAAGTAGCGAACAAGTGTGCAAAGTTTCATTTGTACATGTGTGGGATTTAGGTTGCACACGTGAAACCATTCTCCACCCCCACATGGAAACTGCTGAACCTGCCACTTTCAATTTGCGGAAACAAAAAGATTGGGGACCCCTGCTCTAAAATGAAAGAAGGACCTTTCTGTCTCCCATCTTTACTGGGCAGAAGGACAGGGAAAATTTACAAACAAAGAAAGAGGCAAAGCTCCTCCTTCTTATTGTAAAAATAGAATAGAACAGAACAGAACAGAACAGAATTCTTTATTGGCCAAGTATAATTGGACACACAATGAATTTGTTTCTGGTGAATAAGCTCTCCATATACATACAACAGTAGTGATAAGCAACAAAGTTATAGCCATAAACAACAAAAAAACTGTCATAGAGTACTTTATCGAGGCTTCTGTTGGTGGTGCCATCTTGACAGGAGATGATGGTAGAGATTCATTCAAATCAATCTTGGGATTTTCATAAGTATCTATCAGTAAGTAACATTGACTGAATGTTCACTCAGTTGCTAAAAGCATAATTCAACAAGGGGAAAATGCAACAGGAATCAGAAATAGCAACAGAGGCCGGATATGAATTATGCACAATTAACATCTTTCTCTCTCTCTCTCTCTTTCTTTCACACACACACACACACACAAAACCAGGAATCTTTTCACAATCTTAATGACTTGTCTGCAATCTAACAGATGTTTTCTGGCATGGATTTTTGTAGACAGAACCTACTATATTTGTTGCACAGCCTGTAAGCTTGCATTGGTGCCAAGTGATCTACCCCTCAAGTTACTGGCAGTGTTCAGAAAGCTGAAACAAAATAATGTTAAGCGAAAGCAGAGCTTATTGGATAGATGAAAGAGTTTATTTGCCCTAAATAATGAGGTGGCGAGCTTCTGTTTTAGTCTCAGAGCCATATCAAGAGACTGTGTAGCTTTGTGTAACTCTATTGACAGACTCATGTAAAATTCAGCACTGCCTATTAGCCTTTGGCAGCTGTTCTCTGCAAGAAAGGCTGTGTCAGCCCTCATCAGTCTAGGCAGCAGCCGGTGGGAGTTTTGCCTTTATGCTCCTGGAATTTCCTCTCTCGCCAGCTGCTAGGTGGACACTTCAGGATCTCATTCAGATGGATAGGCAGCTGCTATGGCTGGAAAGGCCTTCCCTCTGGTACTCAA
The DNA here is from genome assembly GCA_023653725.1 of Bungarus multicinctus. Lineage (NCBI taxonomy): Eukaryota > Metazoa > Chordata > Lepidosauria > Squamata > Elapidae > Bungarus > Bungarus multicinctus. The sequence continues at coordinate 138,182,101 of CM042834.1, forward strand.
TCTGACAGATGTTTCCGGTGCTCTGCTTTGCAGAGACATGACAATTTGCTGGAACAAAACTGCAAGACAGCCAGAGAAATGGGCTTCTCAAATGTATCTTAAGTGGACGGCTGTATGGACCCTGTGTCACTTGTCATCCTCGGGGTCTTTAGTCCATGGCTCTTATTCCATGAAGAAGAAAATCATTCAGAAAAGACCTGCCTGTCGCCTGACTCTTTTTTGTTGTTGCTGTTGTTGTTAGATTCTGAGAAAGGTATCACCTTGGTGCCATTGTGGAGGAGTTGTGCTCATGATGCTGAGCATTATCATTGTCCTAGTTAATACTTGAATGGGAGATCTCCATAAACTATCAGGGTTACAGCCAAGACTGGGAACATCCCAGAAGAAGATAATGTTAAACCATTTATTTATTGTGACTAAGAAACTTGCATGGATGTATCCATGAAGTTATCAGATGTTGAGCGTGACTCAAAGACTTTATGATCTATATTTTGGGTGCCTAATTATGTATGTTTAGAAGCATCTTCCTTTATTCTCCTGAGATAATGAGCAAGTATTAATCAAAAGAAACCACATTTCCAAAGATAGTTAAAATCTATCTTTCTTTAAATAGAGGATCCAAAAAACTCAATCTAAAGCTGTTTTATACCGATTCCACATTACTTATTCTATCTGTGCCACCCAGTTTCAACTAAAATTTTTCATAAAAATGTCAAGAATTGAACCTGGGACCTCTTGTGTACAAAATGTGTATTCCAACACTCTTACAAGGGTTAAAAATAAAGTTGTTTAATAATGCAGTTAATTTCCAGCATCAGTTGTTTCAAGTCTTTTGCTATATAGAATAAAACTGCTGTAAAAATTTAACATACCAGTGTATAGTATTTCAATTATTATGAACATCTAATTTCCATCAGTCCCAGACAGCACTTCACAGTAGAGAAATAATGGTAGCTATTATCCTAATAAGTTATGGAAGTTATATGTTGCCTTCCTCTCTCCTAAATAGGTATTATGCATTTACCACTTCAGTGGCTTTAAAAAACAACAGACTTGCAATGGTGTGAATGGAATCCAACTTTTGGAAAACCTTAAAAGAGGTGAAAAACTCAAACCCTCATAGATCTTAAAGTATTTACAAGTCTTGATTAAAGTCTTAGCTACCCCAAAAGAATAAATAACATGTTTTGTAGTCAGAATGGGTTTCAGTGTCTTCGAGTTTAATCATTTATTCTACTCACAGAAGTGGAATAAATTATGCAGAATAGTATAAATGCTGAATAAATTATGCAAAATAGAAATATGTCAATGATTTAATTTGCACACTTTTTATAGGTGTAGGATTTAGTTTTGCTAAAAGCACAATTTGGCTTCATCTTCTTGTAGAAATGTATTTAGTGTCTTGTAAAACCAAAATATGAGGCATTGTATAAAAACATGTGCATATTGCTAAGTAATCCTTCATAATATAACCTACTGCATGCAAATCAGTTAAATCCCAGATTATTTCAGCAGTATCTTCTTGTGTTTATATTCTCAGCAACAAGATCGTTGAGTTCAGTGAGGCCAACTCCCAGAGAAATGGCTGCAACTTTCAGTCTTAATATTTATTCTACCCTGATTGTCTCTCTTTCAGACTGATGAATAGATATCTACCTAATTTAATATCATATCTATTGTCTTGCTGACTATTCAGTGTGGTCCAGAATGGGTCACCTTTCAAGCCCACTTGAAAGTGAAATCCAGATTTCAATATTGCAGAATATTCTATAATTTTGTAAGCTAATTTGGACAATTCAAAACAGAATTTACACATTTGGAATGATTGGCTAGTGGGCATAGCAAAAGCATGAGATAAAGCTATGGTTGATGTTATTCTTGCCAGGAGTTGATGTTGGATGGGAGGAAATCAGGAATCCATCATTCATTGCCATGAATCTGTCCCATGCATACTCTCTATCCTTGTTAGAGTAAAATTTGACCATCAGAGTCTGCAGATTATGTTTGCCAACTCACAGATAAAGGCAATGAATGTTAACATTACTGTGAGAAACTGCTCATAGTAAACACAGCCTCTGAATGCTAATGTGTATTTTGCCAGAATACCAGCATTCATTCAAAGAAAAACAAGGTTTGCAAAAGGAAGAGATAGGCAGAGAAGAAGAAGGGAAGAAGAGCCAAATAGATGAATAAGACTGAATGAGTGAGGGAAAAATGCTAAATATCTGAGGAGTAAAGAGAGATGTTGGACAGAATAGAAAGTTAATAGCAACCATGCTAGTGTAGATTACATCCAATAAGTCAATATGAACACCCACCACCTTTGTAATGGATGACATCTAAAAATATAATATACTGTGTATTTCTCAAATGGATGGAAACTCAGCAGGAAGGAGAACACTTAGCATCACGTTTTGACAAAGAAAGATGAGGAATGAGACAACTAAGAAATCGAAAATACTACATGAATTTTTGTGGGAGATACTGCATTCAAAAGAAAGGCATTTTTCCTCTAAATAGCTTCAATTAATAATGAAACATGCTAGGCCTTTCCTAAATATTATTTAGTATAACCTCATTGACTACTGAAGTATTTTCATGTACAACATAGGCATTTATTGAATGGGAGGGTCAAAAGTTATAAATTAATCATTTCAATAATGGTTTCATCTACTCATTCCAATGAACATTAATGACCAGATTCAGTTTCCAATTTCCTCACCTGGTTTTAATTTCAGCTTGTTCTCCTTCATCCAGTCCAATATTAAAATTATGATGCCAAGCCCTGCCTTCTAAGCATCTCTTCTCAAAGAATGTTTTGTTCCATGGTAGAATTTAGCCTAGTACAGATGTGGATTCAGCATATACCTCTTCAACGTTTATTCAGCGATGAGATGGCAGCCAAGATACTTTAAAAACTTTTTTTATTTTTTCTTCTCACCAAGTAGTTAATAGGTTGGCTAATCAACAGGTCAGTAAACATTTTGGAGAGCATATTTGGATATTCCTCAAGAACACTTAATCCACTGGCTGTATCTCAACTGCACAAGTCCAGCTCATTAATACTTTGTATTAGGAATGAATTAGTTGAATTTTTTTTATATCCAATTAATGATCATTACATCAATTAGCTGAGGGGAAATCCTGAGTGGGGGAAATAGAAAAAAAAATAGAATGAGGCACAAAGACTTTATAAACTGTATCCTATCACACATTCTGCATAGTGACTGATGATGGCTTTTCTCACAGTTGCTGATATCCAGATTTCATTAATACATCCAGTCATTGTCCTTATAATGTAGCCTGAAGGAGCTTTATGGACAGTGGCACAGCAGATGTGTGTAAAGGGCAAGTTTAGGCATAGCATTTTATGGCCCCTGGATCATATCTAACTCTCAGTTTAGGTTTCAGCATTGTTTCAAATCATATAAATTGATTAATCCAAATTTAGTTCAATTTATAGAAGCAAAGTCAGCTATTCAAGTAGATTCAAGTAAATAGTTCCAGCATTTTATAATGCCTTTCCAAAACAATGCCTACCCAGTTTAAAAATCCAATTTTCTATGTTTTAAAAGGTCTTTTGCTTTTATTCCCTTAGTTCCTTTCTTTCGGGTCTAGGATTTTTCTCTCTATGGTTGTTTTCTGCTTTAAGAAATAGTTCTTTCCTGGATTTTCCTTTTTTGTTTTTTCCTTTTAAGGTTAGGGCCTAAATAAAAAATGAATCTTCTTACCCAGCTCCAGTCACTGTTCATCTACACTGCTCCTGCACATTTCTTAGTTGCCTTGGCTGTCCCAGCTCATATTCTTCTCATCGTGAATGAGAGGGAAGAAGCCCTGGGTTAAACAGGAGAATTGCTCTCTCTGCAACATGCAGGGCACCCCTCTTTTCTTCACCACCCCTACAGGGTAACTTTCACTCCTTTTGAAGCCCTCCAATGGGGAGAACTCCACGCGGGAGCATGGAGATCCGTTCCTCATGTCCGATCTTGCCATGACATCAGCCAGAAATCACAACTTTTGAACACCCCTGATGTTTGGAAATTGAAAGTGGAACAATCTGACACGCCCTAATTTAGGTAATGATATTAATTGCTATCGAGAGCTTCAGAATTACTAACAAGATTCAAGTTTTTGCCCCAGATCATACACCAGTACAACCAAAACCCTTTCAATGCTATATTCTGGCTGGAAGTCCAATTGAAATGGATTCACACAAGCAGCATCATTTAGTTGCATCTGGAACTTCAAAGCCATCTCCTGCTCAATTACTTTTCCCAGAAGTGGACATTTGAGACTACCTTCTAAGGGTATAGATCTCCTGTCTTTAAGGCAGGGGTGTCAAACTCAAGGCCCACAGGATGTTTAAATCAGGCCCACAGGGCCAGCCTGGAAATATCAAGGGACTGGCCCACGGTGCCTCTGGAGGCAAAAACAACTTCAAAACAGCTGAAAAATGGCCGATAACGGGCCACTCAGCCCTTATTCGGCCGGCAGAGTGCTACAGGAGGCCATGGAGGGTGAAAATGAGGCACAGGTATGCATGCAGCCCCCCACACCCTGTTTTGGCTATCAGGGTGCTACAGGAGGCATCCATCCTGCCCCCCTTCCGCCCCCTGCTGTTGGCCCACAGAGGAGAACTACAATGCTGATCAGGCCCTCAAAGAAATCCAGTTTGACCACTTGCTTTAAGGTGTCTTTAATAAAGATATTACTGACTCCCTTAGGCAAGTGGAAACATATTCCTACCACAAGAAACCATCAAACATTCTCTTTAGCTGATATACTCCACCAAAAGGAGCAAGGATTGAGTGAGTAGATACACATCTTTAATACCTTTGTAGATTTGTTTTTAGATCTACAAGCCAAAAGTAATATAAAATAACAGAACAAGTGGTTGCCTGGTTTACGTGTGATACAATTATATCCTAAGTGGAATTCTGATAAACATTTTGCTTCCAGAAACTCATTTCCATTCATGCCTCCATACCACCACAAAAGAGCAATTTATGTTTTATATAACTCTACTGTTATAAATGCTGCTGTTAAATGAATGGAATAATTTGGATATAAATTGCCTGATGTAAATTTTTATTTATTTATTTATTTTGATTTGTCAATCGCTTACAAGATAATAGGTATAAGTATATACATAGTTATGAATATATGAAATTGATACATATAAGAAAAATAAAAGAAACAATAGGACAGGGATGGTAGGCATGTTGATGCACTTATGCACATCCCCTACATACATGACTCGGTTGAGGACCTGGTGGCCACCTGGGATAGGATGGCGGCTGGGGTCCTTGACCGGGTCATGCCCTTGTGGCCAATGACCTGATGCCGATCCCAATTGACTCCTTGGTTCTCTGAGGAGCTGAGGGAGATGAAGCACCGGAAAAGATGCCTAGAGAGTGGTTGGAGGACCACCTGCTCCAGATCTGACTGAACACTATTGCGGTCCCATATTAGGGCCTATTTAGTGGCGATAAGGACGGCGAAGCGTTCTCACTTTTCTGCCCTTATTGTGTCCACAGGAAATCGCCCAGCCGCCCTTTTTAGGGTGACCCACTCCCTTATAGAAGTGGGAGTGCAGGAGGATCCTCTACAGGGGCGGGCTGAGGATTTTTCGAATTTTCTGCAGGACAAAATCACTCAGATCCGGAATGGGTTGGACTCTGACTGGGCAACTCTGACGGGTGGGGGGGGGGCGGGGGTGGAGTTCGGTGGGGTTATTTGGGGGGAGTTTGATCCTGTGACCTTCAAGGACGTGGACAGAATGCTGGGTGGGATTAATGCCACCACATGTTTACTGGATCCATGTCCCTCCTGGCTGCTATTGGCCACTCGGGAGGTGACACAAGGTTGGTTCCAGGGCATTATTAATGCTTCCTTGAGTCAGGGGTTTTTGCCTGCTGCCTTGAAAGAGGCGGTGGTGAGACCCCTCCTCAAGAAACCATCCCTGGACCCAACTTTATTATCTAACTATTGTACGGTCTCCAACCTTCGCTTTATGGTGAAGGCTGTTGAGAATGTAGTGGCACGGCAGCTCCCCCAGCACCTGGATGAAGCTGTCTATTTAGATCCATGCCAATCAGGCTTCAGGCCCAGGTACAGCACGGAAACGGCATTGGTCGCGTTGGTGGATGATCTCTGGAGGGCCCGTGACAGGGGTTATTCCTCTGTCCTGGTCCTGTTAGATCTCTTGGCGGCTTTTGATACTGTCGACCACAATATCCTATTGCGGCAGCTGGGGAAGTTGGGAGTGGGAGGCACTGTATTATGGTGGCTCTCCTCCTTCCTCTCTGACCGTTTGCAAGTTGTGTTGGCAGGGGGGCAGAGATCGACTCCGAGGCCCCTGATTTGTGGGGTACCTCAGGGGTCAGTGCTCTCGCCCCTTCTGTTCAACATTTATGTGAAGCCGCTGATGAGGTCATCCGTGGCTTTGGGGTAGAGTTTAATCAGTACGCTGATGATACTCAGCTGTACATCTCTACCCCAGGCCACCACGACAAAGCTGTGGAAGTGATGACCCGGTGCCTGGAGGCTGTGCGGGGTTGGATGGGGCAGAACAGGCTTCAGCTCAACCCGGCCAAGACCGAGTGGCTGTGCTTTCCAGCATCCCGATATAGCCAGCTAATTCCATCACTGGTCATGGGGGGGAAATTCTTGCCCCCACTGAGAGGGCGCGCAATCTGGGTGCCCTCCTGGATGTACGGCTGTCATTAGAAGACCACATAGTGGCCATTGCCAGGGGGGCTTTTTGTCAGGTCCGTAGAATCTACCAGTTGCGGCCCTTTCTGGATCGGGATGCACTTCGCACCGTCACATCTGCCCTCGTCATCTCCTGCCTAGACTATGCCAATGCTCTCTACATGGGGCTCCCCTTGAAGAGCACCCAGAGGCTCCAGTTGGTGCAAAATGCAGCCGCACGGGTGGTTTGGGGGGCTTCTCGGAGCTCCCATGTTACATCACTTTTGCGTGAGCTGCATTGGCTCCCGGTGACCTTCTGGGTGCGATTCAAGGTGTTAGTGACATCTTTAAAGCTCTCCATGGCTTGGGACCTGGGTACTTACGGGACCACCTACTGCCACCATCAGTCTCCCATCGGCCAGTGCGCTCCCATAGGGTGGGCCTCCTCGGGGTGCTGCCGGCTGGATGGATGGCGACCCCGAGGGTGCGGTCCTTCTCTCTAGGAGCACCTTCCCTCTGGAACGAATTACCCTCGGAGATGAGGACCATCCCTGACCTTTTGACCTTCCAGCGTGCGTTGAAAACCCACTTATTCCATCAAGCTGGTCTGGCCTAGAATTCCTTGCAGGGTTTTTAATTGGTTTTAAACGGTTTTTAAATTTTAAAATTTTTAACTTTGATTGCTTTTATTTATCAGCCATCCTATTTAATCTTTTAATTGTTTTTAAATATTGTACTTTTCACTGCATTTTATCTGGCTGTACACCGCCCTGAGTCCTGTTGGGAGAGTGGGCGGTATAAAAGACCAATAAATAAATACAAGCCTCTTAGGAAAGGGGTGAGGTCAATAGTAGATAGTCTAAGGTTAAAGTTTTTGGGGTTTGGGGAAGAAACCACAGAGTCAGGTAGAGTATTCCAGACATTGACCACTCTGTTGCTGAAATCATATTTCCTGCAATCAGGTTTGGTGCGGTTAACCTTGAGTTTGTATGCTCTTATGTTGTTATGGTTGAAGCTGAAGTATGCATTGACAGGTAAGTCATTGCAATGTATGATTTTATATACCATACTTAGATCAGACCGAAGACGGTGTAATTCAAGGTTTTTTCTAGGTCTAGAATTTCAAGTCTGGTGGCATAAGTTATTCTATAATGAGTAGAGGAGTGGAGAACTCTTCTTGTGAAATATTTCTGGACTTTCTCAACTGTACTAATATCAGATACGTAATGTGGGTTCCAGACTGAAGAGCTGTATTCGAGTATTGGTTTAGCAAATGTTTTGTATACTCTAGTTAGTAGTGTGATATTACCAGAGAAAAAGCTACGTAGGATTAGGCTAACAACTCTTAATGCCTTTTTGGCTATGTAGTTACAGTGGGCTCTAGCACTTAGATCATTAGAGATGAGTACTCCAAGGTCCTTTACAGAGCTTGGATCATCAACAAGGTCTTGACTATTCAGCTTGTATTTTATTTTCTGATTTTTTTTGCCAGTATGTAGAACAGAGCATTTATTTGTTGAGATTTGAAGTTGCCATTTGTTTGACCATTCTGATACATAGTCAAGATCTTTTTGAAGGGTAGCAGTATTATCTGTGGTATTGAACAGCTTTACATCATCAGCGAAGAGAACGCAGTTGCTCTTAATATGATCACAGAGGTCATTTATGTAGAGTATGAAGAGAGTTAAAGTAAATATAGATGTATACACCGGACAATGTTTAAAACAGCAACAACAAAACATTTGAATTGTGGCTCAGATTTAAGCTCAATGCAAAGCTTGACTACTTCTATTTTATTCTACATTTCCTTTCACTGTGGTTTTTTTAAGGTAGTTTTTCTGCCTCATTTAACTTTTCTGGTTTGAGGGAGTAATATCATTAGAGGAGTGCATGATCCCTGTTAGAATCACCGTGTGACGCCCTCTTTTCTCCAGCCTGTATTAGACTTTAGCATAGATTGGAGTCCATGAGAAAACTACAAATAAATCCTTGTTAAATCCTACTCCCTACTTTTTTTTTTAATTTTCATTTTTTTTAAAAAACTGCACAAGATGTCCTGTTGTAACTGCTGTGAGCTCTGTAATGCTACATTGCAGATCTGGGTCGACTAATGTCCAACTGATTATGCTGATGAAGTTTTAATTGTTCATTGCTCTTGCATCTTAATGAGCTTGCATGCACAGGGCTATCCATTTCACAGAAATGCTGAATGGAGATGTCTGTATGTGCACATTTAACAACGTGCATTTCAGCCTTGTTAATAAAGCCAATCTGTTCATGAGTTAATCTTGCATTCACCAAACACAAAGACTGCCTAGTTGATAATGATAGGAGGTATGCATGGATAGAAGCATCCACAAACATACACTCACACACGGAGAGGGGGTGAGTAGAGAGCGAAGAAGTCTAAGCTAGTAGTGGTTTGGTTTTGCTTTTTTAAGCACAAATTGAACCAGCTGCATTTTGCTATTGTCTGGTTTTATAAAGCAATGTCTTATGCCACTGCTTTCTATCCGTGGTTTTTGATTACAGTTTTGAGGCAGAGAAACTAATACACATACCATTTTAGGACTGTTCCTAAGGAAAAATGAGGCATACATTGTCACAGACTTTGAATGTTTTGCAATTCAGATCTACACTGATAGTTATTCATTTACAGGATCCAGTGTGGGTCAGAGGTTTAGTCTTCTAAGTTTTCGGACTGATGCTGAAGCCCATCCTCAGGGAACTTCTCTCTCACCAGAATTATCCAATCTGGGTCGGTCACCAGGACCACCCCAGTAGGGACCTAGACAGGCTAGAGAGAAGTTCACTCAGGATGGGCTCCAGCACGAGTCCAAAAGCTCAGAAGATTAAACCTCTGGTCCTGGTGACCAATCCAGATTGGATCCTGAAACATTATCCTGGGATACGTATATTTGCCTTCATTCATGAATCATTCCTTTATTGTACCATTATTATTTTTTAAATAATACTTATTCAGAATTTCAAAG